>OX359269.1:44941523-45259023 GCA_947179155.2 Hedera helix
CTGTCTCACGGTCCTTGAGGAGCACATTGAGGGTGTGGCTGTAATCTGTTAGGTTCCTAATGTAATTCATCACATACCTTGTGAGATGGTGGACTCCACCACTAGCAAAGGCGCTTGATGATACATTTGATGCAACAGCATTTTTAAAATCAAGAAAAGTGGCATTCACACAATCGCCCAACCTACTTAGAACATCCTGGCACTCACTTTTGATATAAGATCCACTGTCATCAGGGTATAGAGCATCAATGTCCGGAATAAGATCTGCTAGGACCTCATACATGTCAAGAATGCCAAGCAGCTTTTCCGGTTGGTGTGGACCAACAGCAATAGCTTCAACAAAATTCAGAAGCTGCAGCATAGAGGTCTTTGATGACTCTGCAAAACATACGGCACTAACTGACTCGAGCTCCCCAAAAATCTGATCAGTAAAACATTTTTCACTGGCAAGATATACCCTCACAAATATCTTAATGGCTCGTATCCATCTCCTGATTTTGGAGTTTAAGGTACCCCATTCCATCTTCACCACATCCTCAATGCTTGATTTCTCCACTTCAAGAATGAAGAGGCAGTCGTCCAAGGCATCTCTTCGCACGCTTATAAATGCTTGAGAGCACTCACGACCATAGTTTGAATCGAACATTAAACTTACAATGCATTTGAGATCAGGAATAACATCCCGATGTATCAAATCAATAATGAATTCCTCCGGCCCTCTACTTATACTCTGTCTCTGAAGCCCGTCCTCAACAGAATCATCTCCAAAAGAGATATTTGAGCCCTCATCCGCAGTATCATCTTCGCTGGAACGGAAAGACATGTGCTCAGGCTCAAAATGCTGCCTATATTGAACAAGTATGTGCCTAAATTCCTCCTCAAGCCTGGCCATGGCCGTCTGAAGAAGATCATGAGCCTTCTGCACAAGCGAGCTCTCTTCACTATCTTTACTAAGATTCAAACTCTCTAAACTTTCAGCCAGCTTACAGGCTTCATCCACGGCCTTCAAATACTCATTAGCTTCTTCAGGGCCACAATCCCATATCATCGACTGATCTTCCTCCCAATTCATCACTTTATCATGAACCAAATTTAGCCTCTCTTCAATCTCACTCAATTCCTCATCTTTGCTTTTAGGGACTCTAGTTATGCTGGCCAATTGGGTGCCTAGCTCCACCAAGATTGTCCTAGCTTCATTCGTCAAAATCTTATTTGTCTCCAATGCCTTTACTATGTGCTGCGCCGCAGCAATTAGGTTATCATCTCCGTCTAGGGTTGGAATTACAGATTTACAGTCTTCCATAGGAATATGATATAACAATTCAATGCCACAAAGAATCACCACAACATCAACAACACATAAAACACACCACCCACGAATAAAAACCTAGAATCCCCAAAATCCAGTTGAATAGAAGCCACCCCCAAAAACCCAAAAACTTGCTCAAGAACTCTAATTATCTTGATCAAGATTCATGAACATGGCCCTAACTAGACCAAATCACAAAAGCAGCACGGTATTACAAATGGGAATTTGAGCTATTACCAAGAAAGGGTGAAAAGAAGCTTAAAGGCTAATCAAATTAGAGGAAGTAATCACCAAAATAAGATATACATGAGAAAATCTGCTGCAGTAGAGCTCAAAAGAAAGAGAAATAAACTAACCCTATTGGAGTTATGAACCGAGAGGAAGTGCTAAGACTTATATCTCATGGCCTATCTCTGTAACTTTATAATCAAGTAATTCTTTTCTTGAATTTGGCTTGTTGGTTGATTATTTGATATGACCATTCAAGAGTCTTTGTGGATAGACAACATTGAACCATGAAAAATGGGACACATGGGTTGGATAACATATGAAATGGAATTGGGTACTAAACATTTCTCATTTGACTGCTCAATCTGTCTGCTATCATTTGACTTTGACAAGTCCAAGATATTTCTTGAGCTCTAACCCTTCTTTCACTCCTCTCTTATTTTTTTTACTTTTTTTTTTCTATGCATAATATTCAAATAAATTTTATAAAAAGAATTTTATTTAATAAGTGTAACATTATATTAAAATAATGCTATTAAAATTAAGAATATTATGGGGCTGCAAAATATTTTATAAATATAATTTTTTGGCGGAAGGAATAGAGTAGACGTGAATAACAAATTCCACAACGACAAGTAGTTATTGCGCCATTTTTCACCAACTGAACCTTAATTATGAAGTCTCCGATGACTCACGCCTATAATTTTTAAGGAAATTTCTTCAATGTTAAAATCAGTATAAGAAATAAAAGATTTACCAATTGAGTGTTACTTTAGCTCTGACAAGAAAAAAGTAGCAGTCAGAATTTTATACTGGGGAAGGTACCATGATAGACCAAGATCTTGACTTTACCAAGGGAGTTAAAAAAATACGTTTTTCAGTCAAGTACTAAATTCCATTCACATGCACAGAAGTTAAAATGGGGGTGGGGTAAAATAAAGTACTAGTTTTCAGTAAGACCTTAAAATAAATCAAACGTACTCCACATATAAATTATTTAAATATGAGTAACGAATTTTAATTAAATTTATTTTATATTTAATAAATTTTATAAATTAAATCACTCGACTCAAAATATAAATAATTTAAATATAAATAACGTATTTCAATCAAATTTTATTTTATATTCAATAAATTGAATAAACAACGATTTATAAACAACGACTTGGTCAAATTCGAGGTCCAAAAATCATATCATAGCACAATATACCTAATGCATTTTCTCAATAATATATTTTAAAGTTATTTTAGCCCATCACAGGTTCATCCAAAAAATAATAATTGAATGTATTAATGATAGTAACTTGAGTTCTTATATACACACTTAAATATCTCATATTAACCAATGTGCACTTGTGTGTTACACAATGTCTCTCAATATGTCTGTTTGAAATATGTGATTTTCTTGTCAATGCCTTGTATATATGGCTAAGAGTGCACAAGAAACTGAAAAAAATAAAAAAACCAATTGAACCAAATCGAATCGATAAAAATTCAAATAAAAAAGCACAAAATCGAAAAATTGAACATTGTAAAATCGAAAAACCGAGGCTAGTTTGGCCGGTTTCGGTTTGGCTTCTCAAAAAATAAAAATCGACCGAACAATTTAAAATTATAATATAATTTATATATTTTTCTAATAAATATTTATTTTAGTTATGAAACTTAAGATTTAATAAATTTAATTTAGTTATGACAATTAATTACACAATTACATTACCTGTATAATGATATACACACTTAATTTTAAATTAAATATAAATACAATATTTTAAACTTAACCGCGTATACTTAAGTTTTAATAACCAATTATTCTATTATACTTTTCTTTTTTTGAGAAACTACTATTCTCTTATACTTTAAGTTTTAATAACCGATTAAACCGATCAATCGATTTAACCGATAACAGAATAAAAATTTAAACGATTTTGATTTTTAATTTTTTATAACCGATTTAAATAATTTAATTATTTTTTTACCGACCAAACCAACCGTTGTATATATACCTTTATATATGGGCTGGCTATATGCCATTCTTCTCAAACAGAAAACATGACATCATCAACTTAACCATTCCAGTCATCAACAAATCAAAGAACCATATAATGTGTCTAAATAATCACAGCACAACAAATTCCACAGCAACATGCATGACATCGATCAGATATTTGATATTAACTAACGCCCTTCAACTTCTTTTCATTATTTCCCCCCCAAAATCAAGCTTAAATTAAACCAATATATATGTTCTTACAAATACTCCCCATACATCGTTCTACTCTATTTTCCTAACCATCAAATTTAAACCAAGCTCATCAACCCTTTTGCCTACAAAAACAACCATTAATGATAGTAATACAGAACACTTGGTGTTCAAATGGAGATCTCGATCGATTGATCACAGTCCTTCAAGATTTTGGAAGGGGCTCCCCTCTTAAGAATGATTTTAGCAGCTGCAATGCCTCTCTAGGCTTGAAAAGTGGTACTTCATGACCTGCCCCTCTAACTGTTGCAAATGTTAGCCCTTTATATACCTCTGTCCAGCCTCCCACCTTCAAACAATTAACAAAATGATATAACGTTGAAGTTTCGACAATATTCATTATAGTTTTTTGCTTATGAACAAAAAATTGGATCAATTATTGATAATTCCTTATGTTAACATGAAGATTAAGTTACGGACCTGTTTTTTGACATACCAAGGATACCATGGATATTTGGTTGTTAACTTGAGTTGTGCCAAAGCATACCTAGTAGCTGTGACTGGCACCACCGAGTCCACATCACCGCTAAAATAAGACCGTTTTAGAGGAAAATGTCAATATCTCTCTATCAAACATCTGGATTAAGTGGAGTAATTATGAGCTCGATGAGGGTAACTAGAAATTGCCAACCTGAAAACCCAAATTCTCAATCCAGCAGCAATTAGTTGACGATATATAGGAAGAATCGATACATCGGTGTCATTCCAGTTTCGATTCAAAACTTCACTGTCATTTTAATAATGTAATTAACAAACAGTTAAAAGGACAAAAAACAGTTGTATTGGTTTTGGTAAAATGCATAATCTTGAAAGTCAGTAGTTCTAAAAGTGAAGTCCAGTAAATTTAAAGAATATTAATGCTGCTTTATTACCTGCAAGCTGTCCACTTGTACGGAATTTTGGTTGTGTTTGCATGTAGGGCTTTCTGAACATCTGGTCTATTGTAGTAAAGCTCTGCATATTTTTCAGTACAAGGATCATAGCCAGATATCTGACGGAACATCTGAAAAATTCCGAACATTTAAATTATATTTAGTAATAAAAAAAAGAAGTACTTATTCTACTTTGAAATAAATCTTTCTTGGCAAATTTATACCCGGTGAGGTCGATGAGGCAAACGAACAGTCTTGCTGGTAGCACCAGAACTACCATCTGACTTGTTGCAAGGAGGTGCATATATATTGTACTGGTCTATGTTTCCAAATTCTTGATCCATGGCATAACTGTACAATGATTCACACTCATTTGAAGCCTTCTGTCTTCGGAAATCGCATGTATTGACGAGTTGATGGTATGTTTTATCCGATATCATTGCGTGGCTCCACCAGTATGACACAGTTCCCAGGTTGTCGTAATAGTTGTCTGTAACTGCATTCCCAACCTAAATTTGCGATAAAAACATGAAATTCAAGAAAAACACTGAACAAGTATGAAACTGATGATAGATAATACGACCAGTTTTGAAACAATCCAATTTTTAGTCATTTCCAACAATTATTATGCCTTATGGCCTATTTTGCATAATAATGTAAGATTTTTATGTATGAAATTGATGTGATAAAAGTTGTTAATGACTTGACAAAAGATGGATGGACTACGTACCATAAATCCTTTCAAATTTATTTTCTGCTTGGAATTGGCATTGTAGTTCACTATTTCTCTGGCTAACTGAGGGACATAATGGCCAGCATAGCTCTCCCCAGTTAAGTAGACCTCTCGGTTCTTGTAGCGCGGGAATCGATTCATCCATCGAATGACGAATTGTAGCGAGTCCTTGGCTGAATCAAAACATTCTTCATTAGATCACAATTGCAACATCAGCGTCGACATGAAATATAAATAAAAATTAAGCCACCATTAAAATCAAATATCCATTAATTTTCATCATTATTATTATTATTATTATTATTATTATTATTATTATTATTATTATTATTACTTTTTACAACGTTTTAGGGAAATTGTTGAACTTATTATAACAGTCAAGTCCTTTTTTCTTCTAGTGAAAACTCGCTAAGATCTAGTGATTAAATAGTGATGCAGCAGCATGCATGTAGCTAGGTTTTGGATATTAGTTCCCACCGGTGCGATGATCACCGGTGTCAAGGAGATCAGATGAGCGGTTGGAGTAAGAGAATCCGACCCCGGCGGGAGTTTCGAGGAATAAGAGGTTTGCCTCGATGTTCCATGAGAATTTGTTGAGGTATAAACCTGAAGATGTCTTGTTTATCCTAAATGGTCCTATTTCTTCAGATGCACCATATGCCACAGAAGAGCACCCTGGACCTGCATGTTTATTTACATAAATAAACAAACAACAACTTACAATATTAATTAATCCATGAATATTATCATATATATAGTAGTACTAAATACAATTAACGGCCCAAAGAAAAACTAATCAAGATACATTGTTATGGTTTTCCGGGTCCATTAGATGGTGTGTTATGAGGGTGGTAAACTCTTGCTAACTACTAGTATTGCTATCTTTTTCTTTTGTCTTCCTTTTCCCATCGTTTTCTTCTTTTCTTTTCTCTAGACACGCCCAACCACTTTCCTTTAGCTAGGTGTGCACCGAAATATGTGAAATATGCATGCATGTCTCATTCATTTACCATTAATACTCCCCGTCCCATTTTGTTTCTACACTTGGAATGCATGTTTTTTACTCCAATTTATTATACAAAAAATGACTCATTTAAAGGATAATACTTCTTAATTAATCTGGGCTTTTCAATTAAAATTACTCTTTTAACATCTACAAGTACGAAAGTAAAAACATAATTCAGCTATATTAAACTGTACATCTACATATATTCAAGAAAAGTCCAAGTTTCTGCATGCTATAATATATATATATATATATATATATATATATATATATATATATATATATATATATATATATATAACAGTGATGTATAGATAGATAGATAGCGTGTATGGACTATAGAAGTAAACTATTCATAATGCACCACGCATGCTGACAACAATGAATAGGTAACTTAACAATGCAGCTGTACAGTACCCCAACCCAATAAATGTCAAATTTTGCTTTTTAGCTGCTTTCGAGCGTTCAATATCTCCATTAATCTCTCTGATTACTGTTTAATTATTACTCCCCTTTCATGCTACCCTAACTGCCTATTTAATTTAATTTAATAAAATCAATAAATATAGAGAGAGAATGTTATATCTCTCTCCCCAAATTAAATGTCTAATTTGGATTTTTTAAATTAAATTAATTATTTTTAGAGTTAATAATTAACCATATATAAATATATTTTTAAGATTATAAAAATAAGAATTAGTAATAAATTGTTTCTTCATCCATATTTGATAATAAAAAAAAAGTATAAAAATTATTTTTTAAAATAGTCAATTTGACTTCGAAAGTAAAAATTGAGCAGAGGATACATGTGTGTGTGTTTATAGTGATGGATGGGGTCTTTCCGCTTATGATTCATTTCTTCGGTAAGGCTTTTAATAGTGGCATGTACTAAGAATAATTATTCAGTAGTTTAAGATCGTCACGTGATGTTTTAAATTAATTATATATTTTTTTAAATTAATAGACTGTTCAGAGCTATCAGCAATGAACATTATTGAAATGAGAAGATGTGATCGACTCCGGGATCACTGAAATAATTTTTCCATGTATTAGTACCATTTTTCTGCCAAATTCAGTCTTTCTTAAATACGTTTTACAAACAAAAGCAACCCACAGTAATTTTTTATTACCCAGAAGCAAAACAAAGCTGCTGTAATATAATATGTAGCACAAAAAAGACTAGGCCAAAAATGTTGATCATTTCTTTTTGTCAACCAAGTTCATCACAAATCTTCATCAAAATGCATGCATCTTGTTCTCCTTTTTTCAGTCTAATTGGTCACTCCTAAAAGAAACAATTGTCGAAGATATGCACACACAAAAGATTTATTTATTTATTTAATATAACTACATTAAATCATTCAACCATATGTTACTAAACAGCAATAGAACAGTAACCCTAGCTATATATATATTTACCTCCATTGAGCCAAATGACCAAAGGTTTGGAGAGAGGATTATGAACAGCCTCAGTGATCCAGTAAAAGAGGGCTCGGCCGGAAACATCATTGACGGTGACATAGCCGGAAAACTGCTGAAAGGAAACCTTGGGCTGTCCCGGAAGAGACACTATCCGGTCGGCTTCTTCTTCTTGTTCTTGGTGACCATGTGGAGTACCGTTAGTGGCACCCACATGTACAACAAGCAAAGCTGAAAGTACCATGGAAATAAAGATTTCTAGTTTTCCCATGGCCATGGTTATTTTTTATTTTTTATTTTAAAAAAAATAATCTAAGAAGAAGAAGCAGCAAGGAAAGGTAAATGGTATTCCTTTCCTAGTTGTTTGTGTTATGGGGAAGTAAGGAGGAGGTTGAGAGGTGATCAGAGTGGGGATTAAATAGGAGAGAGAATTATGACTATGGATGGATGGTTATAATTGTCATTACTCCTCTCTGCCCCTCCTATCTATTCATGAGTAGCTGCCTGCTGCTGTGCTGCATGCATTACCTCGTGGGGCATTTCAAACAACAGTGGACCCCCAATCTTTTCCGCCGATGGGGTAGCAACCTTCTTGAAAATAGACAATTTACTCCCCAGTTTTACGAATTTTTTTTTTTTTTGAATTAAGACAATAATTTATTCTAAATTAAGGACAGATGTCTAAGTGAGGGAGAGAATAATATATAACTTTTTTGGACTTTTTTACATAACTTGTATCGTCAACAAAATTCAAACTCTAAATCTTTATATCGATATAAGTAAATCATACTAATAGATCAAGTAATTATTGATTTATGAATAAAACTTATAAATATAGTAACACATTTTTATTTTGTTTTGATTTTAGAAAAATACTTTTAAGAGTTGAGTTATTTGCATAAAACGACAAAACGATTCATGGTAGACCATAGTCTTTGTAATAAATAAAAAAACTTCTATTCAATTATGAAAAAGTATATTTTAATTTGGACAAAGAAAAGGATCGATATACTTATAATGTCTAAAAAATTGTCAGTTTAATCTTAGAAACGAAGCCATTAGCAAAAGGAGTAGGAAATATATTCTAGTTTTTTTAAGAAGAATGGAATATGATGATGAAATATGAAAGAGTGATTTTAGCTGTACAAAAATATCACTGGATAGGCAAAAAAATTTCCAACTACTCATGCATGTTATAGAGATCAATAAAAAACAGAGTTTTATGTTCTTTATTTGTTTCTAGGATTAAATGTGACGTTGAGTGAACATAACTGATTATAAGAGACGGCACGTCGTGCGTGTAATAAAAAATAAGCAACAATTAATTATTCTTTGACAGTTGGACGGAATATATATATATATATATAAAATAAGTGGGGTCGTGGAATATTACATCATGTCACATCTTCTTTTAATGTTGTTATTAAAAAAAAATCAAAACAGTGTCGTTTTGATAAAAATATGTTATTTAAAAAATATTTATTATTTAAGAGTTATATTTTAAATATGTCCTATATATTTATAAATATATAGATATATACATATAGGTATCTACAGTAAACAGTTACTAAAAGCAAACATATTTGTCTATGCCGGTACAAGTTTTAGCGGTTAAATTCAATTTGTCTTTTGTATTTAATTGTTATAATAATATTTTTAATAAACGTTTGTTGCGAATGTGATCCCATATATATATATATATATGTGTGTGTGTGTGTGTGTGTGTGTGTGGTGTCGAATGAAAAGGGGTCACATGAATTTTGCATGCCCATGAAACTGTCCTGACTCCCTATAATCCTCCATGAATTCCTCTTGTACTTACTTACACGTGGGAGTTTGACCACTCTATTATATGTTATTCATAATTTGATAAATAATTATGACCATAATGTATATACGAAACTTGGGTTGCTAGATTAGTTGGCTGACATAATTAGTGTTATCTAAGGAATTAGGTTTGGACTTGCCTAGCTCAAATTCGATTAAATATTAGTGAATTTTTCATTTTTTTTCTTGAAGGTTTTGAGAGAGTTGTAAGCTATAGAAATTCCCTGATCTTTCCTTATCGAGAGGAAAAGCAAACAAATAAAACAAACAAAAAATATTCCTTTCTACAAGGGATTATGTAGGAGATTGGATCGAGCTCAAACTTGAACAAATTAAGTGTAAAAGAATTAAATCAAATCTAAATAATTATTAAATATTTTATTATTATTTATTATTAACTAAATATTAAATAAATCCAATTCACAACTTATATTATTATCGTCTAGTTTTAATTTTTTTCGTTGTTGAAAAGAAAACATAATACTTTTCCTACTCGAATCAAGCTCAGGATACGTTGAACTCAACTTAGTTATATAACCAATCAAGATCCCTTATATATTATACAATTATATTATAAATAATTATATATTATGCAATTAGTTATATTACCAATCGTTTCCTTTTGCATCATGCACACCAAATTACTACAATTGATGTGATTTGATTTACTTTTAAAATCATGCATATTTTATAGGCAGGAATATATTTTATACATGCATTTAATGGCTAAACTTCTACATTCATGCTAATGTCTCTTATTTTTGACGATCGAGGTGGTAGTAATTAATTAGTACCGGAATAATTAATTATATTTAGCTTCGTTATTCAAGATGGATGTAGATATTATCAATTAATTGTATTTTTATATATATAGTTTTTTGGACATTATAGGCTTATAAATAGCTCCAAAAATTGACTTCACCATTTTATCATAACAAAAGAAGCTGGCATATATTAACCTTGAAGGGAAACGTAAAGGCATATGAGGTGGAGTATAATTGTATACACCCCTAAATTTGGGAAATAAATAATGACTATAGAAGACAGAGAGAGAGAGAGAGAGAGAGAGAGAGAGATGAGTTGAGTTGAGAAAACAGCAATTATTTTCCTACTAACTTTATGAAAGAAGACAATATTGAAGGGCCTAAGCTCGTGAAATTCCATGCCTTTTTTAAAAGCTAATTCAACTCTGGTACAAACCATATACACTCCCTTTTTAAAAATAAAAAAAATTAGAGATATAATTTAATTTTTGATATTAAATAATAATATATTAATATAAATTTATTTAATTTTAGTTGATACAATTATTATAATTGTATAGTATATAACAAAAATTATTAATTATAAACTTTATTTTATTCTAAATTTTTATGAGATATACCAATTTTGAAGTTTATAGAATTGTTTTCACTGTAATTGTATAATATATAAGGATCTTGATTGTTTATATAAATAAGTTGAGTTCAACGTATCCTTAGCTTGATTGGAGCAAGAAATTAAAGTGTTATGTTTTCTTTTCAACAATGCAAAAAAATTGTGAACTGAACTCATTTAACATTTAGTTAATAATATATAATAAATAAATATTTAATAATTATTTAGATTTGATTCAGTTCTTTTAAACTTAGGGAGTGTATTTAACTAGGACTTTTAAAGACTTATAAAGATTTTTAAAGACTTTAAAAGTTTAGTTGTATTCAATCAAGATATTTAAAGAGTATAAAAATTTAGTGGTATTCAATTACAATTTTTTTAATGTCTTTAAAAGTTAGGTGGTATTGAATAGAGACTTTTACAAAGTCTATAAAAGTAGTTTGATATTCAAAATGTCATGGATTTTTCAAATTTCTATCAAATGGTGGAGTTTGACAGACTTTAGAACAAGAGATGCTCATATCTAAAGTCTAGCCTCATGTCCAAAGACTTTCAAAGACTTCTAAATATGTGAGAAAGAGAGAAGATAAACAAATGTGAGAACTGAGAACTGAGAAAAAGGGATGCTCCAACCTAGGGGTGTTCAACGGTACCGGTTTTTTCGGTTTTTTACCGAACCGATCGGTACCGGTTCGGGCGGTACCGATTTTTTTCGGTTTCGATTTTTCGGTTTTTTTATACTTTTCGGTACCGGTACGGACAATTTTGCATTTCGGTAAATACCGGTATACCGAAAGAACCGAAATAAATAATATAATATTAAATTTTTATTAATTATTATAATAATTCTAATAATTATATATATTATTATATATAAAATAATATATTTAATTATATATATTATTATAATATATAAATAAATTAATATATAATTATTATTTATAAATTATAATTATATATATTACGAATCGGTAAAAACCGAAAACCGAACCGAAAAAACCGAACCAAATTTGTACCGAACCGGTACCGAAACCGGTAATTCGGTACCGGTACCGGTTCTTGGTTTTTCGGTAATTCGAGTTCGGTTTCGGTTCGGTTTTTTTGGTTCCGGTTCGGTAAAAAACCGATGGACACCCCTACTCCAACCTTTCAAATACATAAAAAACTCCACTCCTAATCAGGTGCATGTATTATCTGGATTTTTTTTCTTGGCCTTTTTGGCTATGAGATTTTGATTTTTTTATTGGACAAGTAAGACATTTCATAAGTTTTTCTAGGTAATCAAATCATAATCATATTTAAAAATTCTAAATAATCAATCAAAATTTATCAATTTACCATAACTTACGAAAATATATATTTGAAACATGTAATTAACTCAAATCTATCCGAATTGTGTTGAATAGAAAATGAACATATAGTTTATCTATAAATTTGATACTTAATGCAAATGAATTATTAGATAGTTTATTGTTCAATCGTTTTTATGGGACGTTCAAGATATTTTATAAATGTTGTTTATGAGTAATAATATTAAAATATTATCTAGAATTTTTACATAATCAATTAAAATGTACCAATTTATCATAAATCACTAAACTAAATGCTTATATAATAATGAATCATGACAAGAATTACGCAGTTAACAATTAACCACAATAATACTAACTAACGAGATTATAATTTATTTGAAGTATTCATCAGCTGTGTTCTTTTTTCTTTTTGGTGTAACAAGAATAATATTTATTTTGATTAACGATAATTAAAATAACAAATAAATTAAATGTAGTAAACGCAACTAAATTAACGTCGTTATTGATACACTAAATTAACCATTCATAATTCAAATATTTGAGTTTAAAAATACTATATTTTTAAAATAAAATTGAGAAGACAAATAAAATTATAAGGATGTATAACATCTAATATTTGGCACCTTCATAATTAAAAATGTACTTTGACTTATTTAGATATATTTAAGTATATACAAAATTTAAATATAGGTATAGCGTAATATGAATTTTTTCTAACAATTTGTTTAAAATAATTAACAAGAGGGAGAGGTTGTATACATGAATTAATTAACAATTAATATAAACTGCAAGATATATTAGAAGTATACAAAAATCTACCAAAGTAATGATAAAAAAAATTATAAAAATCTATCACTTATTTTATGGAGTCTTTAAAAGTCATCAAAAATTATTTTTAAGAAGTCAATAAAAATATTTAAAAATCATCAAATTTACGAATTCTACAAAAATTTATCACTTAAAAAAAATATTTAAAAATCATAATTATATATACCCCCTTAATTTGTTCAAGTTTGAGTTCGATCCAATCTCCCATATAGTCTTTGTAGAAAGGAATACTTTTTTTGTTTATTTATTTTTTTCGCTTTTCCTTTTCTATAAGGAAAGATCAGGGAATTTCTATTGTTTACAATTTTCTCTGGACCTTCGAGAGAAAAAAAATAAATTAATATTTTTGTAAATTAATTTGATATTTTTATAAAATTAAATAAAATTTATTTGTAAAAATATCAATTCTTATATAAAATTAATAATTTTACAAGTTAATGTAATATCTCGACAAAATTAAATAGAATTTATTTATAAAAATATCAAATTTACAAAAAAAAAAGTGAAAAATTCCCGTATACATAAACGAGAGTTGTATCATCCATCATCTAGTGTACTTACTGAAGACAGATATTAATCTCTTGAAACGCTCATACGTATTGATATGGATATACAAAGTACTTATTTCGATACAATGAAGTTGTGGTAGTACACCTATCTAGCTTGTGAATATTACAAATTATAAAAAATAAGTATAAGTGTATAAAATTAAATATAATATTTAATTTTAATTATTAAATAATATAATTTAACATAAAAATTTGAATCAAATTTTATTTTTTAATAATTAAAATATATGTAATATTTACTTATAATGTATATAAAATTATCTAATTATAAATGCATGTGGTGCACCTTTATGATATACTGAAAAGACACTGAAGTCCCCTTTGATCCACTCAAGTGGTCAAGGATTAGAAGGGTGAGTTTGTCACCGACACTCATAGAACAGGAAGTACTATAGGCTAATTGACATGAGGTTAGCACGTACTTCAAATCATATTAATTACTAGTAGGATAGGACTGATTACACAGGCCACAGCATGCTGCTGCTGCATATGCGTATCATATTACACAGTTCTTTTGGTATGAAGGATCCAACAAGTGGGTCAAGGAATTAAAACTCTACACGAGCGTTCTCTCTTTCTTTTTTGAGTAAGTCTATGTGTATAATATAAAATATAATATTTTAATTTTAATTATTAAAAAATAAAATAAAATATAAAAATTTATATCAGATTTTAATTTTTAATAATTAAGATATATATAATATTTAGTTATAATATGTATAATTCCACAAAAACTAATTTAATATTGTCATACAAAATATATTTAAAATATACAATTTAAATGTTAAAATTATAAAGATTTCATGTTTGGTTACTACTATTTTTATAAAACATAAAAATCATTAGTACACTTGTGTGGGGTCTATTGTGTATAAAATTAAAATTTATTTGTCTCTCCGTTGTTATGATTTTTTTTTATAATTTAAATGAAAAATATACTCGGCACTTATGACAAGAAGGGAGTATATAGAAAGATAAGAGAGAGCATATAATAAAAATTAATACTCCATCCCTCTAATTAAAGAGTAATATATATTTGTCTACAAATGATAATGATGAATTTTTGTTTCATATTTATTTTTAACAAAATAATAAATTATCAATTCAATTAGAGTGACATGATATATAATTAAATTATGAAGTCAAACTTAAAAATATTATGTGTCATGCATTTTATTTTATTATCAATAAAAAAATCCTTTAATCAATTTTATTTATTTATTAATGCGACTCTTTTTGTTAAATAGACGAAACACTATATACTGTTTCTTCCATTTCAAAATTAAAAATACACTTGCAAAAAGACAATTTTTAAGAAATATTTTATTTTCATATATATGCTTAATGATTTTTGCTAAAAAACTATAGTGATGATGGCATAATAATACACAATTTGCTTAAAATATAAATAATAATAATATGCTAAGAATTCAAATCAATTTTTAATCTAAAAATAAGAGTGTATTTCTAAATTTAAAATGAAATAAAAAGATTCTCCAATTTTCTAACCGGGGAAGTATTTGCTGGTTTAATTGTAATCAAAAGATCAAATCTCTGGTTTCTGAAGAGGCGAAAATTTATTCTTTTTATGGTATTGTGATTTTAGGTGAATTATATATTATTATTTTAATTTATATAATAAATTTAAATATAAAAAAATTATTATAAATATATAATTAATTTTAAACATTATATAATAATATTTTAAAAATATTGAATAACTTCTCGAGAAGAGGCACATGGTTGGTCACAGAGCTTCACAGGACGGACAGACAGGCAGACAGGCAGGCAGAGATAGTTGAGTAAAAATACGAACTCTACTGTAGTGTACTGTACTGTATGGAATACGTACATGAAAAGGTTACTAGGCCTAATCTGATAGCATAATGAAGTACAAACAGCTGCAACCCTATGCAATTTTCTTTTCTTTTTTCTAATTAATTTTCATTTACTCCATAGAGATAATGCTGTAAGGTGTTGTGTCAAGTCAAACCTGCCATTGTTGACCAATCGTACGAATTTCCATTGACTAATTCAAGATGTTTGGTTGGACGGGATAGGCGTGAGAGTGAAATGTAAACATTTTATTTTTAAGTTCGATATGTTAAATTTTATCGGAACGATTATTTGATTTTTTTATATATTAAAATTACGATTTCTTACCCTTTAAAAAGTCACAATTCCAATAAACAAATGAAGGAAAGAAAATATTAAGACAAAAATACTTCCATTCAAAATATATAAATAAATAAATAAGCATATATAATATTATATTATATTATATATATATATATATATATATATATATATATATATATATATATATATATATAGGAAATAAATTTATATTATAATATTAGATTTTTAATATATATTAGATTTATTTTATATTATATATTAAATATAATATATATATAATGTTATATTTTTAATATGTATTATATTTGTTTTATATATAAACATATAGAATATTTTGTATAGTATATAATATTATATGTATTAATATATATTATATTTATTTTATATTCAGGGACGGAATTGTGTATGTAATTGTATTTCCTGAGTTTTGAAAATCCTATGATATATATATATATATATATATATATATATATATATATATATATATATATATATATATATAATTAAATATATGTTTTATATATTTAGACTTTGACACTCTTTATAAAAATATAAAAGTAAAAAAAAATTTAGACTTTACATATTTTATATATTTTCAACTATAAATATTATTAAAATTAGATTTCGATCTAAAATGGAGAATAATTTTCTATTTTTATATATAATTTTGACACCTCTTAAAATAAAATTCTGATTTCGCCTCTATTTATATTATAACTATTATATATATAATATTATCATATTATATATTAAAATAATATTATAATCTTAATATGTATTATATATATTTTGAATTATTATATATATATATATGGTTAGTTAGTTATTTAGTTAGTTAAAAATATTTTAATTATTACATTGTATTTCATCCGATAATACTACATTATATTTTGGGATGGTTAATGCCAATTATTCAGTCATGATTTGGTCGGAAGTTGAGCGGTCCGCCTCCTTAATTATGTGTTTCACAACTAAAATCCTATTGTTATAAAGCAACTATCAGAATTTTCAACCGTCTCTTCAATCATTTTAAAATATTTAAATAAATAAATTATATTAAAAAAAATATCTTTAATAACCTTTTCAATTTTAATCATTAAATCTATAATTTTATTCTCTTTTTTTAGAATTAGTAAGTTGATCTTACCTCTTTAAAATATTTATTTTGTTTTGGGAGAATCAAAATCAAATGAAAAAAATTAAAAATATTTATTTTGCTTGATAGATTTGATATACAACTCATTTTAAAAATTAATAGTATTCATTTTTATTTATTTTGTCTTAATTAAATTGAAGAGACTAATGAAACACAAAATATTAACGTAGCAAATAATGCTCTTGAGTAGTAGCGAAAAAAACTCTTCAAATTAAAGTTTATTGACCTATGTGACATTTGCTACTTTAGTATTTTATGTTTTATCAGTCTCTTCAATTTAATTAAGCCAAAATAAATAAAAATGAATGATATTAAATTTTAAAATAAGTTGTACATCAAACCCATTTAGCAAAATAAATATTTTTAGCTTTTTTTTCATATGATTTTGATTCTTCCAAAATAAAATAAATGTTTTGAAGAGGCAAGGTAAACTTACCAGTTATGAAGAGAGAGAATGAGGTTGTAATTTGATGACTAAGATTGGAGAAGTTGTTGGAGATAATTTTTCTGATGTAACTCACCTATTTAAGTATCTCAACTTTTGAAAATGCTCTAACAGTCACTTTTTAAATGTCTTCTATCTCAAATTAATTGGTTAGGTTGAAAACTAATGTCCAATGTAATGTTGAGTTTTAATTTATTAAGTCATGATATTTGGTAGTTTTAGTTAGTTTGATATTTAAAATTTAAAATTTATTTTTTTTATAAAAAAAAGAGTATTTGAAATTCTATATTGACTATAGAAAAATAATTTATAGTAAAGTTGACATGTTGATCATGTTTTAAATATAGATTCCATATTAAATATTGAATGTTTGATTATATTATATGTGGGTTTAATAACATTAAAGTGGATAGTCAAAATGCATGGACACCAAATTGTTCGTGTCGGGGCGTAATTGTATTGTAAAGTCCCATTGGCGCTTTATGTATATTTTGCACATGCACATCCTCGCTAGGAGCCCTCGCCCGAAATATGATAAATATGTGCATTTTATTACCAACTTTCTATTTTCTCTTTTTCTTCTTCTATATTTTATAATTTTTATTTGCTATTGTTACTGCAAACAATAATAAAAGTTTAGATCATTTTTTTATGCATATTTTGTCTTGGTAGACGAGTTCGTTGATAAACCCATTGCATCTCTTCTTCTTCCATATTTTATAGTTTTTGTTTGCTATTGTTACCGCGAACAATAACAAAGGTTTGGATCATTTTTTGGTGTCTTAACAATAATAAAGTTTTAAGTTAATGTACATGGCAAATGAAAATGTTCAATTCTTTAGCTATATAGTATAAGAAAGATGTGTAAAAGATATTTTTACTTGCTATAACATGAGCAAAATATTTCGGAAGTTCTATATGTACTATAAAAAGTTAAGAATATGGTTAAATTTGGTTTAAGTGTAAATAAAAAATGAGTAATTTTAGATGCATACTTTTAAAAAAAATAATTTTTTATATGGATATCGCTAATTGACTGAAAAATTTAGATTTATTGTATGGATATTATTACCAAAAGTTCAAGAATATATGGATTATATATAAAAAAAAAAAATTTGTATAAAATTTAGTAATTATTAATTTATATTTTTGTTGGGTCTTTAAAAATTTTTAAAAAATTATCACTTAATACATTTAACAAAATTATTACTTTAGTACATATGTCAAAATTAAAACTGAAAAAAATAAAATTTTATTAAAATTCATTTATATAGATTTTAGTGTACTTTCATTTTATTTGCCACTTAATTTTATGTGCTCATTGCATTTCTAGAACTGTTTTTATTATAAGTTCAATTCCCAAGTAATATGCAAATCATACAGTGGCTTTTTTGGCAGAAGATTAGGAGTCCCTTAGTCATAAATTTGATCATTAGGATAACAGAACGCATTGGAATCGGGACATGACGTTACTCCATTGCTTTGACTTGTGTAAAACGGTCAGTAGCTTTTTGTTTTTATAATGAAAAATTTTAAATTTATTTAAAAAATTTATCCGTTAATTTTGTTCATAAAAAAATAAAAGAATATAATTTTATTTTATTAATATTCATAAATAAAATACGATTATATTCTTTTATCTTTTATGAAAATAAAGTTTATGAATAAATTTTAAAAATAAATATAAAAGCAGCCTTTTTTAATTTCCAAGTTCTTTCATAAAGTACAGGCCACAGGGTAATTTGCTTATCATCTTTGAAAAATACAGCATGTAATAACTCATAGTATCATGACCGTTCATAAGCATAACACTTGAGATAAATTATTAATATCGAGTCCGTTCTTCGTTTTAAAAATTGGACTTCTGACTTTTAATACCGGAATAATAAAATAATTTAAAATGTGAGATTATTTAAGATTATATCTAATTAAATATTATAATTTTTATTATTTGAGATTAAAAATTTATAGATAAAATTAATTTTTAAAATGATCAGTATATTATTGTGACGCCCCCAAATCTAGGCCCACACAGCCCAAACTTGAGTCGTCAAAAGACTACAACAAAATTATTACAACAAAGCACAACGTACAACAATACCGTGTATAATAATACACAACTAAGTCTTCACTATTATTGCCACACTATTTTACAACATGTGAAGACTATAATAGATATCCCTCGGACTCTCACTCCATTCCCCGGCTAAACCCCGTTACGTTTTCATCTCCTGTTGAAAAACAATGGAAAGAAAGGGTGAGCTCAAATAGCCCAGTAAGAAATATCATGACTAAGATAATGACGAATAATTTATCATTAGCCTTCAACAGTTGAGTTCTTGATAGAATACAATAGACTACAAGGTTTATATCAAAAACTGCAGTTAAATTCTTAAACAACGTTCAGATCAATAATAGCAGCGGAATGAACAATCTATTAGAAGAATAATGCAGACTATAATGTCCACTCGCTTCTCTTTTTAGTAAAAATATCATCAACTTTTATCATCTGAAATACCATTAGTCAAGATAATACAACTTCACAGTTCCTGGTCATAATCATGCAGATCAACAGTTCGTCTTTGCACTACGGGCCAAAGACATTCAATATAACACCAACGGTCATGATTATACCAGATTCAGCCTTTGGTCATAATCATACCAACCAACAGTTCATCTTTGCACTACGGGCCAAAGAGAACATTCACCACGTGTCATAAAAGACACCGAACAGATGTATCGCCTTTAACCTAGTATATCGCCTTTAACCTATCATCTGTTCAACAATTATATCACATCTGTGCCCCCGGCCACAGATATTCACAACAGCTTGATTCTTGATGATTAATACAAATAACAGTGATACAAATGATGAACAGAAGAACAGGATAAACAATAAGTATCGGAAGTTTACTTTGTGCAGATTCAAATAATGTCCAAATTGTCAACATGATGTGGAGTGAAATTTAAAAATGTTATTCAAGATTCTCAGTTCAGAATAACGGTTACAGTTCAATAGAAAGATTCAGAAAATAGGAAGGTTCAGTTGAAATAATGAAGTTCAACTATTATGGAACATATAATATTTTCAGGAATTATAGAAGCAATAGTTCCATAATAAGTTTCGATTCAGGAGTATGAAAGAAAATAATATCCCTTACCGTAGCAAGTTCAAGAGTGTAAAAAAAATGACATTTCTTACCTTATCTGGTGACTGGATATTGATAAAAAAGAGATTGATCAACCTATATATTTATAATAAAATTAGTAATTACCACATATAAATTTCAAAGTGTATGATAATTCGTATAATATGAACTATCAAAATTATATATATTTAACATAATTTTTGTAGTATAATATAACTATTTTAAAATAGTTTTTAAAATAATATTCCAAAATAAATCTTCCAAAGAAAGCTTTTAAAAATGAATCTTCTAATAGAAGAGTCTTCTAAAGGAAGATTTGTGAATACCGTGAAAAATAGGAATTTATAAAATTACTACTCTTTAATAAAAGACTTACTTGAAAATTTTCTGCACTCCTTTTGGCTTTCAAACTCTCAAAATAGCCTTACTATTCTCAGAGAAAACTCATAAAATTCTTATAGAAAAATTCTATGTTTTAGGTGTGATTTTTCTATTCAGCTGAGCAAGCTATTTATAGGAGAAAAGAAGTTACTATGCGCGGTAGGTGAAATAAAAAAAATTCAGCAGAGGCTGCGCAGCAGCCTCCACCAACTCTTCAGCAAATTCTCACATTTCTCACATTTCGTGTGGGCCCCACAGTGGGTCCCACATGTTTCTTACTATTCACTTACTATTCACGTCACTATTCACGTCACTATTCACGTTACTATTTCAAATAGTAAAATTAATTTTTTTTTATTTTTTATTTATTTATTTATTCTTCCTGTGAGTCCAACATATAAAATAATGTTACTACAATAATGTCAGAAATACGTTACATATTTTTATTAATTTAATAATATAAATTATAGTGTATTTGCTACTGTGACAATTATTAGATTCAATAATTTTAAACTACAGTGCACCAACAATTATTGACTCGATGATATGAAATACAGTGTTATGACAATTATTGAATCAATAATGCAAAATACTGTGTAGCAACAATAATTGAATTGATAATATAAAATATTATGCAGTGACAATTATTGATGAAATGATGCGTAACAGTTACGGTGTCAATTATCAGATCAATAATACGAGACACTGTGCAATACCGTGTGCTACTGTAGAATACCGTGTGCTACAATAAAATACCATAAATTACCGTATGCTACTATTCTTTTATCATCGGTATTTTAACAGTTAACACCGTTGACTATTTTTATTTAAAAAGGTTACTTCTGTCGTTTTCTATATCCGACAATTATTCCGTTGTGGGGTCCACCAATAATTTGTTATTTCGGCGCCGTCGTACGGCCCGAATATTCCCCGACAAAACGAATATTGTCCGACAAGATAAAATTTGCACATAACATCCTTAACTTTAAACTTTATCGATTTAACCACTTACTGTTTCAGAAAAATATATATGAAGAAAAATTAAATTTTATATTTCATAAAATTCGGGGTCTTACAACCTCCCCTCCTTATGAAATTTCGTCCCCGAAATTGACGTACCTGACATTTCGAAGAGGTAAGGATACATAACTGTGGTCACAAAATAATTGTTAGTTCAAACAAACTGACTCATCACTTCATGTCCCTATATTCAAATCAACTCATTAGATAATAAAATCTAATTTAGGTAGGACGCACTAGTGACTGATTCTATTCGTCTCTCCCCTCCTAGTTCTACCCCAGATCTCCATTAAAGACCATATCCCTAAGCTCTGATGCCAACTGTGACGCCCCCAAATCTAGGCCCACACAGCCCAAACTTGAGTCGTCAAAAGACTACAACAAAATTATTACAACAAAGCACAACGTACAACAATACCGTGTATAATAATACACAACTAAGTCTTCACTATTATTGCCACACTATTTTACAACATGTGAAGACTATAATAGATATCCCTCGGACTCTCACTCCATTCCCCGGCTAAACCCCGTTACGTTTTCATCTCCTGTTGAAAAACAATGGAAAGAAAGGGTGAGCTCAAATAGCCCAGTAAGAAATATCATGACTAAGATAATGACGAATAATTTATCATTAGCCTTCAACAGTTGAGTTCTTGATAGAATACAATAGACTACAAGGTTTATATCAAAAACTGCAGTTAAATTCTTAAACAACGTTCAGATCAATAATAGCAGCGGAATGAACAATCTATTAGAAGAATAATGCAGACTATAATGTCCACTCGCTTCTCTTTTTAGTAAAAATATCATCAACTTTTATCATCTGAAATACCATTAGTCAAGATAATACAACTTCACAGTTCCTGGTCATAATCATGCAGATCAACAGTTCGTCTTTGCACTACGGGCCAAAGACATTCAATATAACACCAACGGTCATGATTATACCAGATTCAGCCTTTGGTCATAATCATACCAACCAACAGTTCATCTTTGCACTACGGGCCAAAGAGAACATTCACCACGTGTCATAAAAGACACCGAACAGATGTATCGCCTTTAACCTAGTATATCGCCTTTAACCTATCATCTGTTCAACAATTATATCACATCTGTGCCCCCGGCCACAGATATTCACAACAGCTTGATTCTTGATGATTAATACAAATAACAGTGATACAAATGATGAACAGAAGAACAGGATAAACAATAAGTATCGGAAGTTTACTTTGTGCAGATTCAAATAATGTCCAAATTGTCAACATGATGTGGAGTGAAATTTAAAAATGTTATTCAAGATTCTCAGTTCAGAATAACGGTTACAGTTCAATAGAAAGATTCAGAAAATAGGAAGGTTCAGTTGAAATAATGAAGTTCAACTATTATGGAACATATAATATTTTCAGGAATTATAGAAGCAATAGTTCCATAATAAGTTTCGATTCAGGAGTATGAAAGAAAATAATATCCCTTACCGTAGCAAGTTCAAGAGTGTAAAAAAAATGACATTTCTTACCTTATCTGGTGACTGGATATTGATAAAAAAGAGATTGATCAACCTATATATTTATAATAAAATTAGTAATTACCACATATAAATTTCAAAGTGTATGATAATTCGTATAATATGAACTATCAAAATTATATATATTTAACATAATTTTTGTAGTATAATATAACTATTTTAAAATAGTTTTTAAAATAATATTCCAAAATAAATCTTCCAAAGAAAGCTTTTAAAAATGAATCTTCTAATAGAAGAGTCTTCTAAAGGAAGATTTGTGAATACCGTGAAAAATAGGAATTTATAAAATTACTACTCTTTAATAAAAGACTTACTTGAAAATTTTCTGCACTCCTTTTGGCTTTCAAACTCTCAAAATAGCCTTACTATTCTCAGAGAAAACTCATAAAATTCTTATAGAAAAATTCTATGTTTTAGGTGTGATTTTTCTATTCAGCTGAGCAAGCTATTTATAGGAGAAAAGAAGTTACTATGCGCGGTAGGTGAAATAAAAAAAATTCAGCAGAGGCTGCGCAGCAGCCTCCACCAACTCTTCAGCAAATTCTCACATTTCTCACATTTCGTGTGGGCCCCACAGTGGGTCCCACATGTTTCTTACTATTCACTTACTATTCACGTCACTATTCACGTCACTATTCACGTTACTATTTCAAATAGTAAAATTAATTTTTTTTTATTTTTTATTTATTTATTTATTCTTCCTGTGAGTCCAACATATAAAATAATGTTACTACAATAATGTCAGAAATACGTTACATATTTTTATTAATTTAATAATATAAATTATAGTGTATTTGCTACTGTGACAATTATTAGATTCAATAATTTTAAACTACAGTGCACCAACAATTATTGACTCGATGATATGAAATACAGTGTTATGACAATTATTGAATCAATAATGCAAAATACTGTGTAGCAACAATAATTGAATTGATAATATAAAATATTATGCAGTGACAATTATTGATGAAATGATGCGTAACAGTTACGGTGTCAATTATCAGATCAATAATACGAGACACTGTGCAATACCGTGTGCTACTGTAGAATACCGTGTGCTACAATAAAATACCATAAATTACCGTATGCTACTATTCTTTTATCATCGGTATTTTAACAGTTAACACCGTTGACTATTTTTATTTAAAAAGGTTACTTCTGTCGTTTTCTATATCCGACAATTATTCCGTTGTGGGGTCCACCAATAATTTGTTATTTCGGCGCCGTCGTACGGCCCGAATATTCCCCGACAAAACGAATATTGTCCGACAAGATAAAATTTGCACATAACATCCTTAACTTTAAACTTTATCGATTTAACCACTTACTGTTTCAGAAAAATATATATGAAGAAAAATTAAATTTTATATTTCATAAAATTCGGGGTCTTACAATTATTCTATCAATTTATACTTATATTACTGAAAATGCAATCTCTTTGATTATTACTGATAAGTGTATAATAGTATGATAAATTTCAATTGAATTTTTTAAATAATCTTATATAAAATAAACATAGCATAATATGACATTTTTTAAACTATGAATAATCACATTCTAAACAAAAATATGATTATAATTATTTACTCATAAAATTAATAATTTTAAAATTATAATTCAGAACAATATAATCTTGAAATTATAATGTTTATAAATAAATATAACTTTAATATTTTAAAAAAACTATCCAAACAGCAGCTAGTACATTCCCTAATGTAGATTAAAGCTTATAGAAAGAACTTATATTATAGTATAAAGGAAAACCCATGTGACCAAAAAAGAAAAACACAAGGACTTGAATAGTGCTCCTATATACTTAATTATAGACATAATATCGGTGGCCTTAATCAATTACATCAGTTGGTCTAGGATAAAGACAATGCCTATAAGATCAATTATGTGACATGTGAATTATGCGCTTAAGCATAACCCTAAAGTGTGAAAGAGAGAGGGGGAGGCAGGACCGTTGGTTGATAATTAATCCTCGTAAATACACCTTGGTAGGTCATACATACTAATCTATATATACTTCAAGTCGGCAAAGAAGGATAAGTAGCACGGTGGCATTCGGTAATGATAAGATGCATGGGCCCCAACTTTTTCTGTAGTTGGCTATATGTATGATAAATGCGATAAATTTGAGGGAAAAAATAAAAAAGTAGTTGGAATGGAGAATCATTAGGAAGTACTCTCTTGGTTTTATTATTATTATTATTGGAAATATACAAAGTATGAAAAAAGAAACTCTCTAAACAGATAGATAAATTCTTTCTTGAGAGAGAACAAAATCATTATGTTTGGGCACTTTGTAAAATTAAAAAAAAAAATTAGAATTAGAATTTATTTTAATTTTTAAAATAACAACTTTATAATTGATAACACCTTTTACGTAATTTACAATATAATTATTACATTAATTAAAATCTTATAAATCCACAACAATTTTTGAGTTTTAACTTAGCAAATTAATTAGGAGAAAAATTAAATAATATTATTTTGATGAAACAAAAAAGAGTATATAATTAAATATCTCCAAAACAACGTCATTTTGAAAGAATATAAATGCATTTTCTATACGGTACAATGTATATCCCTTGCAATAACATTATTTTCTATATATAAAAAAGAAAGTAGGGAAAAAAGTATAAGATACAAGTGGAACATTATTTTAGATATGTATTTTTGATGATGTTAATGACAATAAAGTGATCGAATCTCACGTTCATATTCATATAAAAGAAAAGACTATATAAAATTATCAAAAATATGCATTAAAATGTCAATTTTTAAACGTTTATTAACAATTATTTGACAAATGTTTCACTCTCTCGCATACGCAGTTAAGATATATATCCTCCCATATTTTTTCTCTGTTTTTTATTTTTTCTTATTTGTCTTTTGTATTGGCAAGCAGCTTTCCATATTCGACCGTTGCATTTATTTCTTAAACGGTTTCCCTCCCTCCTTAATTAACCATTCATAGCTCCAATAACTTGCAGCCTCTTTTTTTTTCAGAATTTCGATTCTTTCTCCGGTGAGTCAAGCACCTCCAATTCCCTTCAGACTTGAGACTAATGTATGTCCCCTTCAAATTTTACTGGTAACCGACCAGAAATCAAATGCAGCGGGGAAATGATCGAATCGTCTACAAAAACTGCAGTCCTCCCGGAAAACACCCCTTTGGAACATGAATAAATTGATGATCTGAATTCCCCACATTCTGCCAGTGACTGCACCTCCTGATCGCCTCAATCTCCCCGAAAGGTACAAACTTTTTCGACCACTTTTGAAGTACTACTTGCCAAATACTAAAATTCATTCAAGTTTTTAATTAGTTCACAACTAGTATTTTTTTAATTACTTCACAATATTTGTAGTGTTTGAACTTAAAACCAAACACCTTCTTATATCAATTTTTAATTTTAAGATTTCACCGATTAATTCACTTGAAAAAGTCAAAAAATGCATGGAATCAATACATATGTATTTCTATTATGTGGAACGTTCCTATATTAAGGTACCCATGCATGGTGTAAATATTACATTACAATTTATTGGCAGAAATATATACAAGCCCAACTGATCTTATGATGTCTCCAACTTAATTCAACATGTATTCTTGCTAGCTAAAAGTAGAAACACCGGCCCAGTCTCACCGCCCTCAAAGAATTAATTATTCTTCTTTATGATAATGGCGGAATGGCCTTGCACTAAATATAATGATCAAAGAATACCCTGAATATGATTAAAAAGTTTGCCTCTAAATAAAATACAAAGAAAGGCTTCTTAATTGCTTGTTTGTTTCACTCTAAATTAACGAACCTGGTACCATTGAATTGAACCTACATCTCCATCGATTTCGAGTACACAAACAGAAGTTACTAGGAAAGAAACTGCATCGATCATCAATGTCTTCAAATCTTGCAAGGTCAGGTGGGAGGGACTTGCCTGTCCAGTTTTCCAGCCACTTCTTCAACTTGTCCCTCAATTCATCCTCAGAAACAAACTCCTCATTCTCTCCTCCGGGTTCCATTAGAACATATGTATCCAATGGCGTATTTGCCCTTCTCCTTCCTCATTGCAAAAATCTGATCCTCGCATAGAGATAACACAAAGTTATATCATCACAAGAATTGGTGATACTAATCGATAACTTGTCAAACAAACAGCAAAGAAATGTGAAAAGTTTAGCAAGAATTGTGACTATAGTTTTCAAATTTCAATCAAACGCGAAGATAACAGTGTACTTACTACCTTTCCTGCATGTCTCTGTTGGCTTGCAATTCTGGGTAGTTTAAGATAAACTGGTGAGGAACTTGAAGATTGAGTAATAGCTTGCGAGCTTACTAGAATAACATGGGGAGTTTCAATTGGTACATATTTAGCTGGTTAGAGCTTATAATGGTGTTTCGATGACAATTCTAAGGATTCATAAAACCACTACTCCGTATATGTTGCTGCAAACCCTTCAGACCAGTTAAAATTTTTCTGCATTATTAGATCTGACTACATTTTATGTCAGTGTCCTCTCCTAATTTATTTTTTCTCTAAATTCAGTTTAGTTTCTGCTAAATTTTGAGTACTTTAAATTCTGGGTATATTATATTTATCAAAAATATAATTCTGATAAAACCATTGACTTACAAAACTGAAAATTATATCATTTTCATGAACAAGCAGTCTCCATGCAATTATCAACTTATCTCATTTCCTTTACTCTTAAGATTCAAAAATAAAACAATAATAATAATAAGACTTAGCAGAGTCAAATATCTCAACAACAAATGTTTTGGATAAAATAGATGATAGCATGATAATGTTGAACCTGTACCATCCTTATATTTCTTACCCATATTTACCCTACCTTTTCTTTATATTGTCTAAATTGGCCCTTGATATTATCTTTTCCAATTTCTAGATTCCAATATATGGGAAATCTATGAATTTAGGACTCAAATTGTATGAAAAGTTAAAATAAATTCCAATAAATAGGACCATTCTCCCATACCAACAAATAACTAGAAGTGAGAACATAGCCTGTTACATTATGGCATCTTGAAAAATTAGAATGAAGTGTTTGAACTTTGAAGTACTCCTAGCTTTTTGGGTATCATTATATAAATGACCACATTTATCAAGTGCCTCTATTAGTCATAATTTTAATTCTTGGCCCTCTTTATCGTCAAATAAAAAAGAAAAAAATATATAATAAGAAGCTAAAAAAAACAGTGTTTTAAAACATGTTACACAGAATTGCCAATAAAATTGATTAATATATTCTACCCCTTCCGTTTCATATTATTTGATCATTGTTGACTTTTTAAAGTCAATTTAAAATACTTTTAAACTCAAAATTAGTATAATTTTTTTTTAATTTTAATCAATGATGAATCTTATTATAAATTATTTAGAAAGAATTATTCATTGAAAATTTTATTGTTTTATAATTTTTAATGAGTCATTTTAATTTTAAATTTTAAAATATTTTAAATCTACCTTTAAAAATAAATAATAAACAAATCATTTAAAACGGAAGATGTATGTTTTAAACTGCCATAATCAGAAACTTGTTGAACCATAATATAAAGATATTATCATGGTACATAATTCCTTCTTCACATGGAGCAACCAAAGCACACGTTGAATTAAGTATTATACTACGATTCCAAAGTACAGATTATTGGTGTATTATTTAGATATATTATATAACTAATTAATACATTTATCCTTTAAGTTGGTACAAGGCAATTAAGTACTTTGTTATTATCATAAAAAAAAACACCAAGGACACCTCGACAAAATATCTCTATCTCCCTATTAATTAAGATCTTAATCATAGAGATATATGTACTAACATAGTGAGTTGGCTAGCTGTTAAATAATTTGTGTACGCTCTGTTTGGATATAGAGTAATAGAGTCAACTACCTCATATTTCCGGTGTACAATAATTCCAATTTACTTGGTTATACGCAACAAGGATAATTTAGATTAAAATTAACACTTGTTATTTGAACTGTCCACGTCAAATTCGTTTGCCTCTGAACATGAGAAAGATATTGGGAAACTGCTTGTACGAAACTCGTGGATGTTTCTTGTACTTCTTCTTCTTGATGGTTTAAAGTTTCTATGCTTGTCAACAATTCATATTTGTATAAATTTTTAAAAATTAGTGTTATTTATTATAAATAAATTTATATCTAATTACAATTATAAAATATGTAAATACATGAAATTAAAAATATATATATATATATATATATAATTATTACACATTCTTTAAAAAAACTTATTAACTAATATTCATCTAGCCTTATCCCAAAATTGCTTCTGGGATGGCTTGAACCCGTGACCTCACTCTGATACCAAATGAATGGCTTGAACCCGTGACCTCACTCTGATACCAAATGAAAGATCAAGCGTTTATCACTGCACCAAAAATTATAGCTGTTAGTAAGGGTGTAACTTTATTTCTTTAGCACATGACAGCGCAGAGCCCCACACTAAGCGACAAACGAATATGAAGAAGTGCACCTAGTGTCAACAGGTCGAGAAGTTACTCTCCGAACAATTACTCCGCGAGCACATAAAAGAATTTTGGAATCCAATCCCAACACAACGCCAAAAAGGTACACCTCTAATTCTTCTCTTTGTACATGATCCAATTCATTTTTCCTTAATTCCAATTATTTATGAATTACTCACTTCATTACATAAAAATAATCCTATTTATAAAAAAGATATTTTTCAAAAAGACTTCTTTTTTGTTGGTTATTATATATAATAACAATATTTTAAAATTTAACCATACAATTTCACTATTATGTCATCACTATTGAGTTAAATATTTATTGTATTTAAAAATAAATATGAAAAAAAATAGTCTTAAAAATATAATTTTTTCTTTGCTGGACGAATGGACTATAATTAAAAATACCTTGAAAGTTGTAACAAAGAAATTATAAAGGTGTAATAGTGAATTTCATCCAATGATTATTTTTTGTTTCTAAGTTATTCAAGTTTTTGACACTAGACTTCAATTCCCCATGGTCGAACAACTTATTATACTTTATCTTCCAACTAAAGGCATTAAAATTTTCGTGATGCTTCCAATTAGTTTTTTTCTTTTTTTTTTAAATTAATAAACATTTTAAATCTGTTTTATATATGAAAAAAGTTTGATTATGAATGTAACAACTATTTCAAAAAGGCGTAATTAATTTAAACTATAAAATGATAAATATGTCATTAATAAAATAATATAAATGTCTAATAAAATATTTAGATAATCACAATCATTCTGATCCTAAGCTTTTTTTATATAATTCCACCAAATAAATTAACCTCAATACGCAACTTTTCTATAAGGTATTCTAATTTGAATTATTAAAATCATGAAAAAACAAAAATCATAATTTTCGGAAAAAATGAATAGGACGGGGGAGAGAAAATTCTAAGATAATCAGACATATTAATTTTTTTTATTAATTTTAATGTTAAATAATTAATATTAATTTAAAATTTTATTATTATTCATACATTAATTACTCTTTCTCCTTTTAATTAATTTATTTTTTTAAGGAAATATAATTTTTTTTAAAAATATATATATAACATCTTATATTATAAAATAAAATAAAAAATCTTTTAAAACAACTCGTATAACGGAAAGTATTGAAGGAAGGAAAATGGGTACACTATCTCCCGTTATTGGAAGGTAGACATTTTCAACAAAAGGATAGAGCCCAGTGGGCCATCCGCACTTTCTTCAATTGACAACCCACGTGGGTTTTTCCTCGCCCCATGGTTACGACATTGACATCAAGTGGAATCTTTCAGCCCGTTGAACCATAACCCCGGCTAAACCGGTGAGGGGGCAAGGGCCTATGGCCTCATCGTAGAAGATAACCGGCTGAGCCGGTGACGGGAAAGACTGGGCATAGGAGGGTGGGAACATTGACGGGGTGGTGCATTAATTGACCGGCAAATAGTGCCCACGCCCTTCACAAAGAGTATGTCCAGTGGACCCACCGTCACTCCCCCACATAGGACAACAAAAAACTAGAAAAAATAAAAACATTTTGAACCCGCAACAAACGAAAACAAATAACATTACTGTGTCCTACACAAAGAAGAAAAAAAAAGAAAAATTAAATAAAAGCAAAAAACAAGAACAACGCGTTTTCTGAAAGAACCGCCATTGTTGATTCTCCCCCTTTCTCTCTCCTCTCAATTTTCTCTCTACCCTGCTGGCAAGCATCGAAATTAGTGCTAGAGTTGGGGTTTTTTTAGCAAAACCACCCAGTTTCCCACAGCTTGTCCTAGAGGGAGACAGACAGGAAAAAGGGTGAAAGATTTGATTTTGATTGTAGCTTCTTGGACCCTTAAAGGGTTTCAGTGATGGGTTGTTATTCCTCTGTGTTTAAACGGTACAGTCTTCACAAACCCTTGAAGCTGTTGATTATTTTTTGGGTTCTCACTTCAGCTTGCGGTGACGTCGTTGTTGGCCCCGAATCGGACAACTCTGCTCTGTTGGAGTTCAAGAGCTTAATTTCTGACCCTTCAGGAGTGCTCGTGAGCTGGAACTCGACTAATCGTCATCACTGTTCGTGGTTCGGCGTCACATGTAATTCAAATTATAGGGTTGTGGCCCTTAACATCACTGGCGGCGGAGGAGGTAATTCAGCTTCTTTTTCTTGTGCAAAGTATGCTCAGTTTCAATTGTCTGGATTTGGGATTAGAAGGGCTTGTTTGGGTAGTAATGTTAAATTTGTTGGTAAACTCTCACCTTCAGTTGCAAAACTCACTGAACTTAGGGTTTTGTCAATTCCTTTTAATGATTTATCTGGTGAAATCCCTGTGGAATTTTGGGGCATGGAAAAGTTGGAAGTTCTTGATCTCGAAGGAAATTCAATTGGTGGGTCTTTGCCCTCTCATTTCAGGGGTTTGAGGAACTTGCGGGTTCTTAATTTGGGGTTTAATGAGATTGTAGGGGATATACCAAATTTGCTGTCTAATTGTTTGGATCTGCAAATCTTGAATTTAGCTGGGAATCAATTGAATGGGACAATTCCATTGTTTTTTGGTGAATTCAGAGATTTGAGGGGGGTTTACTTGTCATTTAATCGACTTGGTGGCACAATTCCACATGATATTGGTGACAGTTGTGGGAAACTTGAGCATTTAGAGCTTGCAGGTAATTATTTGGTAGGCGGGATTCCTAGCAGTTTGGGTGATTGCAGTGAGTTGCGGTCACTTTTGTTATATTCCAATATACTGGAAGGGGTTATACCTGTGGAGCTTGGACGACTTAATAAGCTTGAAGTGTTGGACATTTCTAGGAACACTCTCAGTGGTATGATACCTCCTGAACTAGGAAATTGTTCGGAGTTATCAATTGTTGTTTTCTCGAACTTGTTGGATCCTCTTCGTAATACTACTGGTTCAGAAGCTCATCTGTCATTGGAGCAATTGACTCGTAGGAGTGACGAATTTAATTTCTTTCAAGGCTCTATTCCTGTGGAAATTGCCACTCTTCCGAAGCTCAGGGTATTATGGGCACCAAGGGGGACTCTTGAAGGAAGGTTGCCCATCGATTGGGGTGCTTGTGACAGCTTGGAAATGGTGAACTTGGCTTATAATTATTTCTTGGGAGAAATCCCAGAGGGGCTAAGCAGATGCAAGAAGCTGGATTTTCTTGATTTGAGCTCAAATAGGCTGACAGGGAAACTTGTTGGGAGTCTCCCAGTTCCTTGTATGTCTGTGTTTGATGTCAGTAGTAATTTTCTATCTGGCACCCTTCCCTTATTTAATTCCAGTGCTTGTCCTCACAGCCGTCCATTGAGCAGTTATCCTTTTGATCAACCCTATACTCCAGCGACTTCGTACGTGCCATTTTTGGCGTATAGAACTCAGGATTCAATTCCTTTTCCATTACTCGGAGATGTTGCTAGTCTTGCAATAGTGCACAACTTTGGTAGTAACAACTTCACTGGTACTTTCCAGTTGATACCAATTGCACCAGAGAGATTAGGTGCACGGACTGTTTATGCATTTCTTGCTAGTCAAAACAAGTTCAGTGGGCCATTTCCTGGGGACTTATTTGGGAAGTGTGACAAGTTGAAGGCACTGATTGTTAATGTCAGTGGCAATGAATTATATGGTCAAATTCCTCGGGACATTGGTGCATTGTGCAAGTCGCTCAAACTTTTGGATATCTCTGAGAATCAGATTACTGGAACAATTCCTCCTAGTCTTGGAGGTTTGGTTTCTCTTGTTGCTCTTAATATGAGTTGGAATCAGTTATTAGGTGTGATTCCAAGCAGTCTTGGCCAGATAAAAGATCTCAAGCGTCTCTCTTTAGCCAGAAACAACTTGACTGGTTCTATCCCTACGAGCTTATGGCAGTTGTACTCTTTAGAAGCGCTTGAACTTTCTTCAAATTCTCTCTATGGTGAGATTCCAGATAATGTTGTGCATTTGAAGAACCTGACTGTTCTTCTGCTGAACAACAATAAACTCTCTGGTCAGCTCCCCTCTGGTTTGGCAAAAGTGACCACAGTCTTAGCGTTCAATGTGTCCTTCAATAACTTGTCTGGGCCACTGCCTCGAAATAGTAATTTAATGAAATGCAATAGTATCCTTGGAAACCCATTTCTCCAGTCTTGTCACGAGTTATCTTTAACAGCATCACGTTCAGATCAACAACGCAGGCTAGGGGATTCACAAAATCGTGCTGTTTCTCCATCTACAAGTGATGGCAAGAAAAATAGTAGCGGATTCAATTCGATTGAGATTGCATCCATAACATCTGCATCAGCCATTGTGTCGGTTCTGCTTGCTCTCATCGTCTTATTCTTCTACACCAGAAAATGGCACCCAAAGCCTAGAGTTGTTGCGGCTACAAGGAAGGAAGTTACTGTATTCACTGACATAGGTTTTCCACTGACATTTGAAAATATAGTGCAGGCCACAGGGAGTTTTAATGCAAGCAACTGCATTGGGAATGGAGGTTTTGGAGCAACGTACAAGGCTGAGATTTCTTCAGGAGTCTTGGTGGCAATAAAACGGCTTGCAGTTGGTCGATTCCAAGGAGTCCAACAATTTGATGCAGAAATTAGAACACTGGGACGGCTCCGTCATCCCAATCTTGTGACCTTAATAGGTTATCATGCCAGTGAAACAGAGATGTTTCTCATATATAATTATTTGCCAGGCGGTAATTTGGAGAAATTTATCCAGGAAAGGTACACAAGAGCTGTAGATTGGAGGATACTTCACAAGATTGCTTTAGACATAGCCCGTGCGCTAGCCTACCTACATGACCAATGTGTTCCACGTGTTCTGCATCGTGATGTCAAGCCTAGCAATATCTTGTTGGATGATGACTTTAATGCTTATTTGTCAGATTTCGGACTGGCCAGACTCCTTGGAACCTCAGAAACCCATGCCACTACTGGTGTTGCTGGGACTTTCGGATATGTTGCCCCTGAGTATGCAATGACTTGTCGTGTTTCCGACAAAGCTGATGTCTACAGCTATGGGGTGGTGCTGCTTGAGTTGATTTCGGATAAGAAAGCATTGGATCCATCATTTTCTCCTTATGGTAACGGTTTCAATATTGTTGCTTGGGCATGCATGCTTTTGCGGCAAGGACGTGCCAAAGAGTTTTTCACTGCAGGATTATGGGATGTAGGTCCTCATGATGATTTGGTCGAAGTATTACACTTGGCAGTTGTATGCACCGTTGACTCTCTCTCCACAAGACCCACTATGAAGCAAGTTGTTCGGCGGCTGAAGCAGCTTCAGCCCCCATCATGCTAGCAGGAGCTAGAATCCATGGGCTGATTGACATAGTAATGCTGTAGAAGGTAAGCCCAACTGTAATTTGTGGCCTTGCATATTTATGGGAAGTGCTATCGGCCTGGGCGGCCTCTAAAAGTTCAGGTCTATGTTGTAGCGGCTTGTATATTGTAGTATAGTTTCTGCCCCCATTTTTTGATGGGATTTTCCTGATTTAGGGGGCTCACCAATGGATCTGCAAAAGAGTGCAGAAATTTGTTCCCATAATGTATACATGTATCTCATTATTATTTATTGTGGTTCAATAAAATCAAAAATTAGATATGTTTGAGTAATTACTTTTGACTTTCCAGAATCGGTACAGTTTAGAGAATGTCATATTATTGTCTGGTTCACATAAAATCAACTTTTATTGGAAAGTTGATATAGAAAAAGTACGACTTTAGGTTGTGTAAATTTGATGATGACCAAATGGAGCATGGCTTAATAAGTGTAGTGAATTGAGTGAAGAGCTAGTGCCAGTTTGATTCGTCAACAGATGACAAAATCTAGAGCTCTACAGACTTGTTGGTGATAGTAGTGAAATGTAAAAACTGCATATGTAGTGTTAACGTTATGAAATGTAGAAATCGCATATATTTACCAGAATTCCAACGGCTTCAATTTACCAGAATTGCTTTCTACACACCTCAATCTTCTACTTGCTTGTTGTCTATCCTCAATGCGAAAAACAATCTTTAGAAGGTTTGCTTCTTATGTGGTTGCTCTTGAACCATTTGTACAGTGCTCAACTGTGTCATTTAAGATCCTGAATTCAATTCTCTATATTCATTTCATATAACAAGCACTCCAATATACTATACTATTCAACAGGTTACTGCCGATTGCCAGAGAAATGCAGATCCATGAAACCACCGTAGCATCTCCCGCAGAGGTCGGGAGTTCTTATACATGTATCTACAGAACTACTTAATCCTTAGTCACACAAAAAGCAGGTTATCGTTAACAAAGAAAAATGTTCCACAGAAGAAATCCACATTTTAAAATTATTGATTATAGTATAAAATGACACAATTTCTTCAAATTTGTTATTATAATTTTTTTATCGTGTCACTATTGCTAAACTAAAACTCATTATCATAGAAGTAAACGTATCAAAAATATTTTCGTAATACTCGCACAAACAAATTTTGCAAATAAAACTCATTTTGGCGGAACAGAGCCTGTACCGTCTTAAAATTTTCACTGTTTGTTTTTTTTATTTACAAGAGAAGGAAAGGGAATCGAGTTTATTTATTTTGAGCGGAAGGAAATTGATGGAAAAGGAAAAATTAAATTTATTTATTTATTCAATTTCAGAGAAGACAAAAAAGACCCCTTTACCAGTTGGGAGGTATGCTATCTTAGCTTTGGCTGGGCTCTTGTTTTTAATTGTAATCTTTTTATTTCTCTCTTCCTCCCTGCGGGTTCAATTTGTTTACCTCCCTTTTGGATTTTTGTCCATTGATGTAACACTGCCTTGAAGTTTTGCAGTAGCACTTAACATTGATGGTTGGTAGAACCTGGAGGTGATCGAAATAGTGTCTTCACTAAATTTTCTTTTCTTTTCTCCTGTATCTTTCAAACTGGAAAATAAAGTTGTCATTTAACCATAAATAAATAAATAAAAATAAACAAGTTATCATCTAGCATCGCAAGACATACGGGTGCTCAGTCCATGAAAATATTAGATGCACTTCAACAAGTTAGCCAACTGCCTTTTGTTTGGTTGCCCTGAACCAAAAGGGACAGAATTTACAGCAAGGGTGCAGGATTAATTACTATATGCCTTAGAGGATGTGCTACATTGCCACCACCGGCATGTTTGACAAACTCAGCTGGAGAGAGAAAGCTACCATGACAGACGCACACTATCTTCACTTCCTCTCCATTCCTATACCTGTATAGAAAACCTTCTATCCTTTTACCGTCGGGGCCATCTCCCCTTGTAGAGACACAAGGCATGTTGGCCAAAATGTTCTTCATTGCTTCCTTAACTTCCTTGCCAGCAGCTGCAAGTTTTGGTGGTGGATTCTCCACCACAGCATCTGCAGGCTTGTCAGTTTTCTGCTCAGTTTGCTCAATTGGAGCTTGGGCACTTGCAGGGCTTCTCTCCTCGGTGTATTTGCTTGTTCCTATAATGTAAAATCGGAAAAAAAGAAAGTCCATAAGAGTCGTGTGTAAGGAAGAAAGGATCAACAATCAAGCGCACCAAAATTGTAGATGGCATTTATTGCCACCCATAAGAGCACTATCAACTCGAGTAAAAAGAACAAATTTATATGACATACAGAAGTACAAAATTTGTATTTCAGTATCATGCAACAATTTTATATACTTCCCTGGGAATATATTTTGTATGTAGCATTTTGCCAAACTTTTGATGATAATCAATTATTACCTCGTCTAAAGAACACATCAGAAAAATCAAACTGTGACAGTATACATGATACACTCCAGGCTTAAAAGAATGCAGACTGTTCTGCGTATACACATTATGCAATTTACTGGAAGGAAGATTAGAGAAAAAAGGATAACACGGACCATCACAACCCAGGACTGTACAAGCACCATAATCAATAACATGCTAATCAATTTAGGATAATTATTCCATACCCCTAATCTCTCTACTTCTTTTATGGCTTGGGGGGGGGGGGGGGGGGTGTTGAGGAGAAAATGAGGGGATGAACTAGAATGAAATTTCGAAAAACGATCTCCAGTGGTATGAGTACCGCAATTGTTCTAGCCATGTATCATCAAATTACTAGTATAAGGAGGAGGGAAAATGATAGTAGTTTTAACACTAACGACCATTTTCTAAAATGATATTCTTTACAATCACTCTTACTCTATGGCAGTTCCTCTAAGCTCATAGCTAGGAGCCATATCAGGTTAAGAATATAAAAAGCATAAATCTGAGATTCTGCACATATTGAAGGGACAAAAGGACATACTTGATTGAACACAACACAAAGTACAAACTATAATCAATTAAGAAACAGATTCCAATTTACCAACTTCCTCACAAAATTAAAACGTATCAACCTAAAACAAATTCAGATATTAGTCAGATTTCAAAAAGATCAAACAAAAAATATACAAAATATAACAAGTAACAGCAACCAAGATGTAAATAAAGCCAAATGTTGAACAATTTTCACACCATAACATAAACTATACTAAAAATAAACTGCAATTTCATAAAAATAACACACATAAACACATAGCCGCCATCAAATTGGTAGAACAACAAAAAGAAAAATTAATAATACCTCGAATTGGTTGGCTGTCAAAATCAGAAACTCCCGAGGAACCACCACTCCCTTGTGATCCCATTGACCCCTGTGAAGAAAATTCAGGTGGTTTAATTTCACCATTCAACTCAACCCCCCCATCACCCTTAACAGGAATCACAATCTCTCCATTCCCATTTTCGTCACAATTTCTTTCCAAATCAACTCTCTCCCTCACCACTCTCACATTCTTCAACTTTTCCAATCTCTTTCTCTTGACCTCCATACGCCTCAGTGACTGCAACTCCTTTCTCTTTCTCCACTCCTCTGTCTCCGTTGGTAAAGAACACGCCCTCGTCAAACCGGCGTCATATGCAGAAGAAAGACTCCAACTTTTTGAGTCCTCACCAGAACTGATCATAAAGCTCGATATCGAAGAAGCCCGAATTATCTTCTTAGTTCTTTCCGGGTCAACCCCAAATCTACCGTTTAACGAAAGCCCGAGACTAAGTTCTATCTCTTCTTCTTCTTTTTCCTCAATTGGGATTTTCTTTTCCAATTTTCCCGAAAAATTGTTTCTTGAGATGAATCTTTGCAACAGATCTGTCTGTATAAAATTTGCATGCTCTAATTCTCTATTTCTTTCGGCTCCCGCCATAATTTTAAACAAGGATAAACAAACCCGGAAAGGAAATTGAAGTTGATTCTAGTACATTTCTATGAATATTGAGCAGGAAAATTCATTATAAAAAACATTAAAATAAACAGAGAATTGAAAATTGATAAAATATTATTCCGAACTATTTCTATTGAATTGGAATAAGGGTTTGATGAAGCTAAGTTCAGAGGATGTAATTTCGGATTTTATGCAAAATTTATCAAGGAAATGATAGCCGGCGCCCGGCGGAGATGAAGAAGCCATCAGAACATAGAAACAGGAGAGAGAAACATATGAAAATAAATAAATTGAAAAGGGGAGTGGTGGAAAGTGGATGATATTTTAATTTCATTCCCATGCAGTTGCTGAAATGACGTAATTGACCTTGAAAGCTAAACGAAACGGTGAACAGAGTGACACGTGCTGATTACAAAGAGTCTCTGAACACCCACGTGACTATGGCAACCTCGCTTTAAGGGCGACACCAAACAGGATTTTGGATTTGGATTGGGCAGATTAGCCTAAACTACACGTGTCGGTTCTAGAGAGCTTCAAGTGTATTTTTCTTCCCACGTGGCTGAATACCCCAGCCGGGCCCGATACCCGCGACCGACGTGTTGTTTCTGTCCCTCTTAATAAGTGTTTGATAGACGTATCACAGCTGTATTCCAGAGCAGCCGGTCGAGGAGGCGTAAAAACTCGACACGTGGTAGACAGCCTCGTAACTCGTGCTCAGTACTCGTGTACGTCTTCTTTTTTCTTAGAAGCGTGTCCATCCTCTCGATTATTGCGCACGAAAGATTTTCGCGGTTTGCGATTTTCTTATTTATCGCGCTACTCGCCTGCATGCAGCGACACCTGGTGTACTGGCGTCTCTGTAAATTACAACAGTTCTATGGTAAAATTTTGAATACTAGTAAATTAGCTGCTCTGACTATAAAAATAATATAAATATATAAACACAAATTTTTTATATAAATTTTATTTATATTATTAAAAAATAAGACTTAACACAAATTTTAATTTTAAATAATTTAAATAAAATTTGTGTATAAAATAAATAGGGTATTTCAATTAGTTTTTTTATATATATTTTTAGTTACCTCAAATATATAATAAATAATATGATAATAAATAAGATTTTGTTAATTTTATGAGATATACTGGACTAATGTGATAATATCAAATTATATTAGAGAAAATATTTAAATTCCCTAACATTACCTATAAAATTATGTTACCTTTTTATTATGAGTTGAGATTATTCACTTGTTCGACCAAAAAGGTAATAGTTAATCTTGAGGATATAAACACCTGTTTGAGTCAACGTGTGGAAGTATAAATAAATAATTACCTCTATTCTAAAATAGATATCTAGTTAATTTTTAATAATTAGTTTGTAAAATTATATACAAATATATTTAATTGTAATATAATACCTATAATTGTTGTAAATAAATTAAAAATATTAACAACCATCATATCTGTTATCTTCAAAATTCATATGTATTTATACTAATTTTGAATTCTTTAAACTAATTTTAAAATATCATAATATATTTCTAATTTTAAAATTAAAAAAATATTACTATTCTCGTCCTATAACAAAAGAATAATTTTAACACAAATTAAGGTAGTCAAAAAAATATGAGGGAATATAATTTCTTTTCTTAATCTATTCTTGAGTTTTGAGTTTATAGAGAAATAATTATTGGGAATTGATATTTTCATGAGTTAATTTAATATTTTTATAAATTAGTCTTATTTAATCCTGTAGAAATCTCAATTTCATATGAAAAATGATATTTTCACTAATTAATTTAATATTTTTACAAGTGATTTCTATTTAATCTAGTAAAAATATCAAATTAAGTTATGAAAATATTAATTCTCTTAATATATATTACTCTTTTATAATATAAGTGATGTATAATTAGGATAAATTATTTTTTCTTATTTTTTTAAAAATAAAATCTTTTATCAAATTAGTCGGAGGAGGAAGCATAATAATTCATATTTAACCAAAACTACGTACAGTTTGAAGCTTTTGTCACTAGTTTCCCCTCCATAGTAAAATTAAAAAAAAAATAATAATAAATCTTGTATAATAAAAGTCAGCATACCACGTGTCAATGAGTCGTTTGGAACTATATATGGACCATGCAAGTGGGTTTGATTGTATGCACGTACCTTCTTATTTCATGAAAAGGACGGGCGAAATTAATTGATGTTCTTAATTACTTCCAACAGATTTAACCTTTTTCCTGATAAATAAATAATGGAAACCTAACTCATACAAGTTGGTGCAGCAAGTTGCTGCACTTGTTGAAATAAATAAGTTGGCAATTAAAGGAAGGGGGCGTTCATTCTGTCGGCTGTATTTGTATATATATTTTCTAAGTAGGTCTATATATATTATATTATATAATAATATATGAGCAGCCCAAACATATAATAATTGCATAAATAAGTCTATGTATACAATATTTTAATATAAAATTAAATATTATATTTATTTTAATATTAAAAAATAAAATATAACATAAATTTTAATATTATATTTTATTTTTTAATAATTAAAATAAATATAATATTTAAATATTATGCGTTTATTATTATTCTAATTACATAGGACAATGTTTCGCTCAATTGATTTGCTTTATATTTGAAAATGACTTGGGACACTTGTGTGTAAATTAAAAATAAAAAATAAAAAATCGGTGTTTGAGAGAAATTATAGGTTACTTGGCAGGAAGTTAATAGTAGTGAATTGGAAGTTGGATGAAGGAAAGAAAATGATATATTTTATATATATATTTTTATAAGTTACGCAAATAATTATAATTAATAATAATTTTATATAATAAACTAAATCTATAATTTTATATATTTTAACTTATATACATCGCAATCTAATTTAACTTTAGAGTAAAGATAACTCTACACATATAAATATTAAATACAAATTTTTATATAAATTTCATCTTAATTATTAAAAGATAAAAATTGACGTAAATTTTTATATTATATCTTATTTTTTAATAATAAGATAAAATTTATGTTTGTTATTTGTATTTGATTATTGGCGTTGAGTAGATTTAGATTGTGTTTGATAAAATTAGTTGTTAAGATTTGAACAATTTAGGCATTTGAATAATATAGAGCATCTGAATAGAATTGTATCTGAATAAAAAAATGTTATTTGATAATTATTTTTTTCAAAATATCTAAATAAAATATATTTTACTAATTTACCCCTATGCACAAAAGTATTAAAAAAAAAAAAACAACAGTGACTGCATCTTTTTCTCCCTCCCCTCCCCCCGCCCCCGCCCCCGCCCCCGCCACCCCTTCCTCCCCCCCCCCCCCCTTAGCCCCACCACCATTCCCCCGCCCCACCTCACCCTCATCCTCATCCTCCTCCTCCTCCCCCTTCTCCACCCACGCCCCACCGCCCCTTTTCCTTGCTCTTGCTCCGGGCTCCCCCCGAGCCTCACTGCCCCCCTCCCCATCAGCCTCGCAACCAATCTCCCGCGCCCACTCTACCCCACCCGCACCTTCCCCCGCCCCCCTTCCCCAGATCTAGCATGCGTTGTGATAACGTAGTCATGGTGTGGTGATAATGTGGTGGCATGGTTGTGGTGGTCTGGTGTGCATGGTGATGGTGTGGTGTTTGGTGATGGTGGCGTGGTCATGGTGTGATGGTGACGTGGTGGTGGTGATGGTGGTGGTATGGTGACTTAGTGATGAGTGTGGTGACAGATTTGATTGGAGGATAGAATAGTAAAATGATAATATTAAAGAGGGTATTTTTGTTTAAAAAATAATAATGTTTATTTAGACTTGTCTCTCAATTATTTAGACTTAATTTTATATTTTAATCGATTAAAAATATTAAAAAATAATTAAAATAATAATAATTATATATCTCTTATCAAATACTCCCTCCTTTCCATTATATAAGTCGTTTTAGAAGTTTTTTTTCTTTCCAAAATATAAGTCGTTTTACATATATCTAGGAGAACAAATTTAATCATTTCCTATTATATCCTTAAAGATGAAATAATTAAAAGAGAGAGAAGGAATAGTAATTAATGAATGTATGGGTAGTAATATAATTTCAAACTAATATTAATTGTCTAATATTAGTATTAATGATATTTTTTAATATGTATAATCATGTCTTAAACGACTTATATAATGAAAAGGAAGTGAGGGAGTAAGAGATAACAAGGGCAATAAAAAATTATCAAACACTACCTTATTCTTAGGATAAATGAATCTGGCAACAAACAGGCAACAGCACGCCACAGACAAATCAGAATGGAGATCCCAAGTGGATCCCGCACCGCTTTCAGCTTTGAACTTGCACTTTTTAATGAGTAATGGTGGGGACATTACTTATATATAAAACATTATACTCATATAATATAAGAATAAATAAAAAAGTAATTAAATATTTTATATATTTTTATTAATAAATAATATATAAATTTTATTTTTAATATATAATTTTTTATGTATACTTGATGTACATAATATTATTTATTTTTAATTTATGAATTTAGTGGTGGTTGTGGACTTGTGGTGGTCTCATTTCGTCATCTACAACGTGGGAGATTGTGACAAGCTCCATCAACTTGCACGATCCGACGTGTCTAAAATTCATTACGTTATACGCCTGTCCTACGTACTGCCAACACCCCTCGCATACGAAAAATTATCTTAAACAAATAAGTAATATACTCTCTCTTCTTATATATTAACGAGTTATATTATAAATAAACTTTATAAATATATACATATTATTTATTTATTTTAAAAATATAAAATAATCTCTCATAACATACACACACATAAATTGTTTCTCTTTGGTCTTGTTTTTTTCTAAAGTAATGTCCCTAATGCACTACTTTCAAATTATAGATGTATTTTTTTAAAAAAAATAATTTATATATTATCAAATTTTATGTTAAATAAATTATAATTAATGTTCAATAAAATAAAATAATAAATTGTGAATTTTTTTATATAAACCATCTTATGTATTCGTGTTAATCCATATAGTTACAGTCATAATTTAATTTTCACACAGAACTATTTTTACGAAAAAAGGGAGTAATAAGGACGAAATCAGATAATTCTACTAGACATTTTGCTTCCCCATAAAATAGAAAAATGACATAAAAATCCTGCAAAATTAGAGTCTATCCTATCAGGAAAGCTGTCCTAGTCAAAATTCTGTTAGAAAGAAATCAAGAATACCCCAAAACTACACCAGATGTCATTGCCACTTTGTTGAGGCAACCTCATTTCAGAATCAATGAAGTTGTATAGTTTCTAATAATGCCTAAACAACTAGGTTTCGACTGCTTCAAATGCTCACATCAGACGGTGAAAAAATTGCTGCAAAAATTTCCATCCATCATATCATGGTGACAATGCAATTTGACTTGGATCACTTCGACGCCCACCTCTGCCTCTTCCTTGCTGATAGCCTTCTCCATTGCGGCCACCTGGACCCCTTCCTCGCCCTGAAAAGTCACCACGGCCCCCAAAGTCATTTCTCCCATAGCCCCGACCTCCGCCAAAGTTCCCACGGCCTCTGAAGCTGTCGTTTCGAAAACCTCCCCATCCATAAGGAAAACGACCACGTGAACTCCCAACTGAAACAAGAGCCAGCTATATCAAATGCAATTAAACCAATCCAAAAAAAAAAAAAAACTACACAGCTTCAATTAAATTCCTTAGCCAATCATCAGATAATTAATCTATCCATTTTTAATTTTCTTGTTATCCTCCAAAATAAATGTCCTGGCATTTTTCAGAGACTCGAGAAATGAAAACATCAAACAGCTGATACAATTTTGCTTACCTCGAGTTGTGGTTCTCTTTATCTCAACACCAGCTTGACGATCCCCAATTGTAATGGGTGAAGCCTGAAAGGTAAATGCTCTATAATTAGACAACCAACTAAATAACTTAAAAAACATGATCCAAAGTTGTAAAAGAGATGCTCAAAAATACAAGAAAAATGCATATGCATGAAATAATCAAGCTTCCGTTGATGCAGTCGGGCAACATCAGACAATAATTGGCTCTGGACTAGGTTGGATGAATTTCCTCCACTCACCGATGTCTCATTTCAAGAAGTCATATGCGCAAGAGACTAACATAAGTATCCAGACGAACTACATGTGATCATATAATAACTGAATTTACTCAGGTTTCCTTCTCAAGTGAAAGCAAATCACCTTCTTCACCAATCTCTCTTGTTAACTACCTTTCTTGATTTATTTATTTTTTGCAATTTGAATCGATAAATTCCAGTTCAACAATACCCCATACAAATAAATGACTAAGAGAATCTATAATTACAGCAGGAAAAAAAACATCAGATCCAATTAGTTAGGATTGGGTATGGCAGTCTATATTAAGTGGTGTTTGTAAATTTTCTTCATTGGGTTTCAATCTCAACATCATACAAATCTGAATATCCACCCTGGATGCTATTTTTTGTATGATTTTCAATTAACTGATATCCAAAAATTGGGCTGACTAAATTCAGATTATAACTTCCAAGTTCCAACCACATATATTTGTATTTTAGTATTTATTATTTTCTTTGGAGAAAAGAAATGCAAAAAGGAATGAAAATTAATGTTTGATCTTTTTGTAATTTACTTGGACAATGTTTTAAAAACCCCAGGGGGATTCTTTAGCTAATGTTTTTTGTTGGCCGTTAGCCTGTTAAAGACAGGAGGGATGAATAATTGAAAAATATGTGTGTAGGGCTTCATAAAGAATTGAGTAACTAAAATGAAGTTCGACTTATAGGGATTGTCATCTGAGCGGCAAAAGACCATTTCAAACATTTGGCAGCCTGGGTTTCCAACGGTCACATTCTCTTGAAGGGGGGCTCCCAATTCTCTTGGATTGTGATTGTACGCTTACACAGACAAGTAAGTGATTTTATTAATTGGTAGGAAAGAACAACAGCTAGCAGATGAAATCTCCTTGAGTAACGTCTACTGTTTCACAACAAATAAAAATCCTTGTATTCTTTAGTTGTTTCACAACAAATAAAAATCCTTGTATTCTTTAGTTGTGGACATTGTTTGATATTGAAAAGTATTTACCAGAAGTTACCAATATTTTACTTTCAATACTTACTAAGAGAAATGATGAATTGCTTAAGAAATGAAAACTTGCCATGCTATCAGCTATGCCAAAAATTTTGTTGAAAACAAGCCCACTTTCAAGTCCAATTCCAGATTAAAGTTCATCAATATTAAGCTTACTTATATTTGTGTTGGTGCAAAGTATTGGAACACAAGAATACAATGAACCTAATAACAGCTGCATAAAGACAGTAATTGATGCCAACTGATAAATGCTGTGAATGGTTCATAGACACTAATGTCAGAGGTCTTTCCAGATTGAGGGGTATAGAAGATGCTTGATCCATAAGGTACCACCCTACAATAAAGTGAATGTATTTGGAAGCCCATATACAGAACAGACATGTTACTTTTAGAGCTGCAATAAAGCACTGAAGCATTATGTATACTAGTGTGCACATACAGAAAATTTCTTCAATAGATAAATATGTTTGAAATTTGAATTTTAAAAACTTATAAGAGCAGGAACATGAGGAGGGAAAATAGGGATGAGGGAGAGTGGTAGAGATAAAAAAAAAAGGACTGGAATAACTGATAATAATTAAAAAAAATTAACTATAACATATCACACAGCTTCCCAAATCTTAACTGCCCTTATTCCCCCCACTTTAGCTACGTTTGGATTAGAGGAATGGAACAGATAAGGTATTGGAATTGTGAGTGGAATGGTTCATTCCATTCCTGACTGAAATGAGTCATTCCATACCCTCACCTAAGGAATAAAATTCATAAATTTGGCAAGCATGGAAATAGTTCCTTCCATTCCAATGGAACAACCAAATACAAATTTTTTCATTTCATTCCTACCTTGATTCTTACAATCCAAACGTAGATAGAAGATACGGCTACAAGCTAAAGTATTCATCTGGTTAGATGCCAAACCTCAGACCAGGTTAAGTTACACATCAGAAAAAGGTCAAATGGTTCACAAAAGCATGGTTCCCTCTGGGTATTAGAGTGACTTACTGACATTTCAGTTGACCTCTCCTTATGAGGCTATTATTTACTGGTTAAATTTTCTAAAGCCTCAATGGTTTCAGACAATGTGAGGTTGGTATGGGCTTATTTAAGCAGAGGTCAGTAACTCCTCATCAGAACGTAAAGCTTACTATCATAAAACATCCAACTAGCCACAAATTATCGATCAATTGCAAAACGAATTTAGAATTGCTGAGTTATCAAGCACACACCTGAAGTGCATTATTCATGGAGTTCAAATCTTGAAATTCAACAAAACCGAAGCAAAATCCCTGTTGCTGGACAGATGGAAATGAGTAAACAACAGCTTCCCAAGTATAACACAATGTTATACATGCTTAGTGTATTAAAAAAATACCTTATTACTTCTGACTTGGACTCCTCCTTGCTTAATAGGTCCAAATTTCTTAAACTCCCCCTCAAGCTGAGCAGCCGTCACATTTATAGGCAAATTCTTTATATAGATGGAGTGGCCATCACCTATAAGGAGTAAAATAAGGTAAACTCCAATGCAGAATAAATGTTGGTATGGAGTAAAAGAAAGGTGAGGGGGGAAAAATGGATCCAGAGTCAACCATGCGGACCTAAATTGTTCCAACAAATGGGATTCAAATATCAGATATACTTTCATTAAGCACAAAGTAAAAACGCATGAAATTTTGTTTTAATGGACAGAGGTGTCTTCAACTCATGTTAGAGAATGGAGGTTCACACAGTATTTATGCAATTACTAGTAAGAAGCATATATACCTTCATTCTGAACATTGCTATTTTCTGGGGCATTGATACTACTAGGGGCATTTGAGACTGACATAGCTGCTTCTGGATCTTGTGAGATAGAGCTAACTGAGCGCTTTCCAATCTTTGTAGGAGCCACTCTTGAAGTCTTAGTGGGTACGTAAACCTTAACGGCCATTGAATTCCCCTTCTTTGTTTGTGAACTTACAATAGACGCGTATGACTTCTTTGGAGCATCCTCTTGGGCATTAGAAGAAGCTGGCTCCAAAACTGCAGAAATGTGATTCTCATTTGATTGAAGTTCAGGGTCCACTGCTGCTTTTCCATTCGCTAATTGGTTCTCATTGTCTATTGAGTCATCTGTCTTTTCCTCAATATTGTCAAGCTCCTCAACATGTGACTTTTCCTGGTCCAGTACTGGAGGATCAAGCACAAGAGACAGCTCTGGAAGCAAAAAAACAAATCAATGACCAAAGCTATCTCAAATCTACATCAGTGTAAATATGGAAAATAAAAACTAAACCCAACCTGGATCGGAGGTCAGGCTCAGTGATGGGGTGTCATCAATTCTGTTAATTGTGACTGCGCTGGTGCCCATTGGATCGTTTTCCTCAACATATCTAAAAACATCATTCAAAACAAAGTAACCTTTCTCTTGTGGAGCAAGGAAAAAGCTTTGCGCGAACTTTCTTCTCAGGTTGTCCTTCCCTGTTAAGCACCCGGTTACCAGAACAATCACCCCATCCTTAAAAGAATCCTGAGCATCTGCTGTCTTTATCTCTGCCTTGTAATTCTTGTAATCCAAGGAACATATTTTGTCATTGATACCCTGCTCCAGTGTTAATATCGTGTGGATATTCATGTCAAGAACAGTTGGATTATAGTCAAATCAAAAGTCAAAATATTGTTACTTTTGTAGTAGATTATTGTTAAGGTGTTGATACTCCAATCCAAGTAATTTGGACATAAAAGGTTTACTTGGACCAGTTTTGGCTAACTAATGAAGATAAGGACAGAGTATAAGGTCCAATGAAAAAACAAAGAACATAGAAAAGAATCTAAACAAAACAAAAACGTAGAAGCTTGAATTTCATATTTTAAGCTCTATTTATAAGCCCTATCATGCGTAATGCGCATAACGAGTCTAATGACTAAAATTCAAGCCTGTAGGGCCATGGGCTCATTCTTAGGAGTACAACTTACATGCCTATTCAAACTTATGATTCACTTATGTGGTTGTTACAACATAAAAATTCAGAAAACAAAAGGGATTTTTTGTCTTGTACATTGTATATAATACAAACATAGCACAGTATGTTAAGTGCTCAAGTCTTTGGTGCGAAAGTGAAGGATGCTAAACAATTTTATGATAATAAAGTAATAAACATCCACCCAAGTCAACTGGCATTTTCATGTTGCATCTTCCCCTGTACGAGTGGCAGAAATGTACTTTAGATAAAAGCAGGTGGATAAATATGCAACCAGTTAAGTGCTAGAGTAAAATATAAACATTATATGATTGTGACGCCGACTTCTATGTGTAGGTTGATGTTTGTTGTTGAGGCCTTCTTGTAGTTTCAATATTTGCAGACTTGCATGATTATTCCCCTCTATGATTGTACTTGTTAATAAAACTATCCAAAATTCTCTAACACTCACAGAGATATTAAAGCACCAGTATATCTTATAAAAAACATGTTAATTATGTTTAAACTACCACATTGTAAATCTCCGTTCTTATCTTCCTTTTTATGCAAAATAACTGCAGGCTACACAACAAATGACAATGTTGAACACAAAACAGAAATAGCATAAATGGAAGCATTTCTAGCTCCATACCAACTCACCTTCATGGTTGTCACTGATGTCATTACACCATCAGGTTCTGTCCGGCTTAGCACACTTGATTCCTGATAAAATCTATAAACCAACTCTGGGGATTCGTGAAGAATGTGGTAGTATTGTTCAACAAAGGCATTCCCAACCATTTGGGCACTGGGAGGAGCAGGAGGAATTTCTGTTTGCATAGCCATTATACTGAAAATCAACAATAAGTTATTGTTACAAAAACATCATGGTTTATTTTATGTATTCCTTCTGCTAAAAAGGGGTCTAAACTTTAAAGAAATCAAAATAGGAAGAAGTAAATATCATTTCAAACAATGCAAGTAAATTAACACTATTGAGATACAACGTTGTCATCTCCTTCACACCACCCATACACATGGCAATGTGTGATATTACTGATAAATAAAACCAGGTCATCAGATCACAAAAATCTTAAAATCCTAACTGTAAAACAACATAATACCAAATGTAGTCCATATAAACAGGAATGGTTTCTTGAAATATCAACAGGATATGCTGAGGATATAAAATTTACGGAATCAAGACAACATTTTTAAGTATTTAACTGATAAGCAAATGAAGTAAGATGGGCAATCAGAGAATACACTTCTTTTTGAAACACACACACGTACAGAGAAAAAAAAGAAAAGAAAAAGAACCATTAAGCAGTATTATAAAACCCTAACATTCAAGTAAAAAAAATCCCAAACCTAAAACTAGTTAGCAAATATAGGATTTTCCCATCAATTAGTGGATCTAAAAGTATAAAACATGATTGGGAGAAAGAAAACCCAAATACGGAAATTGAAGAAAAAATAAGCTAGTAAATCGCATAATAATTCCGGGCAACATTTAACTTTCAGATAAAAAGAAAAATATAAACGACTTACTATAATGGCTGATCACACTCCATACGCAAAATCCCCATAAACAAAATCAGAAGTAACATAAAAATTAATTAGAAAAGACTTGGAAAGACTGAGCTGAACATGATCGATTAAACAAACAAACCGTCTGACTACTGTAATAAAAACCAGTTAATATTTATAGTCAGAATTGCTATTTTAAGGTAAATATATTGGGATTCAGTACCTGATAAATATTGACAGACGAACGGAGAGACTGTAGTAATGGGGAGATACAGTGGCTGACGGACTGCGTTGTTAAGAGAGACGGTGAGAGATGAAAACAATTAGCGCACCAAATAAATGATTGAGCGAAAGCTACTTGGGGAAGTGATGTCATTATTTCCTATAAATGTTTTTAATAATTAAAAACAAAAGATGCACTGACTATATGTTAAGGATAATAAATATACTCTCGAGATTAATGTCATTTATTGATTTTTATGTCAAATTAATTATTTTCTTCATTTTAAATTATAAAATAATTATTAAAAATTAATTTAAGATATTTTTAAATTTTTAATTGAGTTATTTATTAAAAATTATAAAAAATAAATAAAATTTATAAAATTCATATTTTTTAGATAATGTGCAATTTTCGTCTATGTCACTTTTAAATTTAAAAGTATCTAAATTAATTTTTTAATAATAATTTTATATTTTAAAATAGGAAGAGAATTTTTAAAATTAATAAATAATGTTGGATGCATGCATATTTATGATAATCACGTTGGCTATATTTTAGTATTAATCTCTAAATTTGTGATTGTAAAATTTAAATGAAATTTTCTCATTATTTAATTTTGAAAATATTTAACTGACTATAAAATCAAGTTAAAATATTTCTTTTAGGAGGGATATAATACAATCCTTCCATCCCAAATTAAATGTTCATTTTTGATTTTTTTAAAATTAAATTAATTATTTTAATTAAGCATATATAAATATATGTTTAAGATTATAAAAATTAGAGTTATTAATAAATTGTATATACTTTTTTGTTATAATATCTTTATTTATATTTAAAAATATTTTTAAAATTATAAAAATTAAGATTAGTAATAAATTATATTACTTTTTTTGTTATAATATTTTCTTCTATATTTTGATAAAAATTGTATAAAAATTAGTTCTAAAACTAGTTCATTTAACTTTAAAATAAATATTTAATTTGAGGCAGATGGAGTACTATTTATATACTGGGATTGAGTGTTAAATTTTTTTAATAATTACTATCCTTTGCTCACATTATAACAACTAGTCCTAGTGGTATAAATGTGTCGCGTGTGTAATTACTATAAAATTATAATAAAATTTTTATTAAATTTTAAAAATAAAAATAAAAAATATTTTTTTTAAAAATAAATAAAACTAAACTTATAAAAAAAAATTAAAAATGAGATTTATAACATAACTTTAAGAGTTAATTCTTTTTTGTCATCTCTTTTAATAATATAGATATATGGATACGTTCATTAATGCCTCCATCCATTTTAAAAAGACTATAATCATATACATGTAAATTAGTTATTAAATATAAAATCATTATTTTAGAATTCCAATCAATCCCTACTCAATTTTCAATTTAAAATATAATTTTTAACATTAAATATAGCATTCATCTTTAAAACGGATAAAGTATTTTCATTTAAATCAATCAAATGAAAAAATAATTCAGTCGTCTTAAATTATAAGATTATTGTTAAATTTTAAAAAATTAATTTTAAATTAACTTTAATAAAGTTAATATTAATTTTATAATTCATAATAGATGAAGTATATACTTCTTCTTCGTGAAGGATAAATTTTATTGTAAAATCTGAGAAATTTAGGAAAATAATTATTGCAACACAATATTTTTGAGCAAATGTGCATAATTGCCCCTGAGGTTTGGGCATACGATCCATTTAGTCCTAGAATTTTTTTTGGTCCCCAAATGCCCTTGATGTTGTAAAACGTAGCTCAACTATGCCCCCCCCCCCCCCCGCGCGCGCGCGGTTAATAAAACTTCAAATTAGACAGATGAGTGTTAGAATAGGCCTTTCCCATTATTTCTTCTCCATCTGCCAAAAGGGGGAGAAAAACCCTAGTAGTTCGAAGACTCTCCATGGCTTACAATTCCTCGTCATCTTCATCTTCTGCTCGAAGACGCACCATCGATGTTGATTATGAAGCTCGGTCATTATGTTATTGTGGGTTAAGAGCTCCTCCGTGGACCTCGTGGAGTGAAACAAATCCTGGCATAAAGTTTTTCTTATACTCAAAATCCAGAGTAAAGTGCTCTTAATTTATTTTGATTTAATGTTTAGAAAAGGGTTGTACTTGCATGTTTGTAATGTGTATGCTTTGGATTCAGGAAAAGGGACGTAGGTTCTTTGTATGACATGACCCACATATGTGTGAGAGGGCAAAGATGGTCATAAATGATCTAAAGAGAGAGAACAAACTTATGCAGATGGGGAATAAGGAGTTGAAGAATTTTTCTCAGGTTGAAGGGGCATTAGAATTGAAAGAACTGGTCAATGAGTTGAAGTAGTTGGAGTCAAATGGAGATGAAGTTTATGTGAAACAAACTAAAGAAGTACATTATTTGAATAGGAAGTGCATTGTTGTGTTATTAGTTACATTCATCTACATTTCTTTTATGCTACTTAGGTATGTTTAAACGGTTAGATGAATTGGTAATGTACTGCATTTTATTTGCAGTTAACTCAATGTCAATTAATTGTTAAACTTAGTTAATGGAAGTCCTTTTTTTGTGTATCATTGTGAATGAGTTGTGCAAGTTCAATACAACAAATGTTAAATGAAAGTCAAAATAACAATTGAACAAATTGAGGCTGAGCAAATGCAATAAAGTCTGCTTTAACTAATCTAGAAGTAGAAGCATGTTCATTACACGCCTTAACAGAGAATACACACATCAAAATTATCCAAAATATATATTGCTCAATAGCAAAAACACAATAAATAGTCATTTGTTCAAATATCATTGACAATAATTACAAGATAAGTCTAATGTTCAATTTCCTAAACACTCACAACATTAAGAACTTCATTTTAAGAACTTCGTCTATCTCCATTGCCACTAGATGTCATTCCTTGTTACCTGCTTTTTTTTACTGCTCCTACCCATTATTTCATTTCTATTTGTCATAAGTTGTGAATGATCTTAGAGCTTGTCTAGGAATAACTTATAAGTTGGTTATACTAATTTATAAGTATTTTTTTATTATTTGAATATTCGTACGTGACTATTTTATAACTTATAAATAGACTTATACGTAACTTTTGACAAGTAACACATTCTTACTTCTCAAAAATTGACTTATAAATTATTTTAAAATAAATAAAGTTGATCAAATATAAAGAATTTTTAACGAAACACCTTAATAACTTATTTTAATTTATAAATTAAAATAATACTAAACAATTTTATTTATACCTCCAAACTTAAATTAACTTATAAGTTCTTTTAAATTCTAACTTTTAAGTCATTTAAAACCAATTCATTACCCTACAGCCCCTTAGAATTGCTTTTAGCTCAAATAACTTTGGTTCATCTGGGCAAGGCAGCTAACCGGTCTTGCATTGCCTATAAGTAACCATAGTAACCTCACTTGACCATATATCTCTTTTCTCTCTCCTTTACAAGATTTTTTTTTCTTTCTTATTGCCGAGTAGGTAGGGTAATCCCAATTCTGAGTTTTTTCAGGGTTACTTATCAAACTTACCCCTTCCACTCTATTTCTGAGTATTAAAATGGACAGAAAAGAAAAGAAATTGACGAAAAACTTAAGTTTTATGTTAAATTCTTGTGCTTATGAGTTTTTTAATAAGCGAAAAAGAAAAGAAATAGATAGAAAATTTGACCACTTTTCCTACTAAAGTTTTTCATCCAAAATTGGCTTGATTTGGACGAAAAAGAAAATGGGATAAGTAATATTTTTACAATTATCATATTATCCTCAACTTGAAGTATAATAAATTTTAAACTACAACCCATATACCTAATTTATTTTTATTACGTATCTACTAAACTTATTACTTTAACTCTTTTTTTGAATTTGTGTACAAATCTAACTTACCGCTTCATTAGCTTCTCCTTCGAACACAATCCTTTTACCATTATGCATCTCTTTCTTAACATGCATTTCCAATACATTTTTTTCCCTGTGTAACCTTGCTCCATTTGCACTATGGGCATCTATCTCTTTCATTGATGACCTCTTCAATATTAATTAAAGATGAATATATAAACCTCTTAAAACGAAGCATTCATTGCCAAAACATAAATAATGATACAAACTACAAAGTATGCATCTGTTAAGTACCCAAGCCTGTAAGACCCCGAATTTTATAAAATATAAAATTTAATTTTTCTTCGTATATATTTTTCCTGAAACAGTAAGTGGTTAAATTAACAAAATTGAAAGTTAAAGATGTTATGTGCAAATTTTATTTTGTCGGACAATATTCGTTTTGTCGGGGAATATTCGTTTGGTCGGGGAATATTCGTACCGTACGACGGCGCCGAAATAACAAATTATTGGTGGACCCCACAACGGAATATTTGTCGGATATAGAAAACGAAAGAAATAACTTTTTTAAATAAAAATAGTCAACGGAACTGTTAAAATACCGGTGATAAAAGAATAGTAGCATACGGTAGTTTATGGTATTTTCTGTAACACACGGTACTCTACAGTAGCACACGGTATTGCATAGTGTCTCATATTATTGGTCTGATAATTGACACCGTAACTATTACGCATCATTTCATCGATAATTGTCACTGCATAATATTTTATATTATCAATTCAATAATTGTTGTTACACAGTATTTTGCATTATTGATTTAATAATTTTCATTACACTGTATTTTATATCATTGAGTCAATAATTGTTGCTGCACTGTTTTTAAAATTATTGAACCTAATAATTGTTACGGTTGCAAATATACTGTAATTTATATTATTAAATTAATAATAATCTGTAACGTGTTTATTACATTATTGTTGTAGCATTATTTTATTTTATATGTTGGACCCACAGGAAGAATAAATATAAATATAAAATAAAAATAAAAATTACTATTTGAAATAGTAACGTGAATAGTGACGTGAATAGTAAAAAACATGTGGACCCATTGGTGGGGCTCACATGAAATGTGAGAATTTGTTGAAGAGTTGGTGGAGGCTGCGCAGTAGCCTCTGCTGAATTTTTTTTTAGTTCACCTACCGCGCATAGTAGCCTCTTTTCTCCTATAAATAGCTTGCTCAGCTGAATAGAAAAATCACACCTAAAACATAAAATTTTTCTATAAGAATTTTATAAGTTTTCTCTGAGAATTGTAAGGTTAGTTTGAGTGTTTGAAAGCCAAAAGGAGTGCAGGAATTTTTCAAGTAAGTATTTTATTAAAGAGTAGTAATTTCATAAATTCCTATTTTTCACGGTATTCACAAATCTTCCCTTAGAAGACTCTTCTTTGAGAAGATTCATTTTTAAAAACTTTCTTTGGAAGATTTATTTTGGAATATTATTTTAAAAACTATTTTAAAGTAGTTATATTATACTGCAAAAATTATGTTAAATATATATAATTTTGATAGTTCATAATATATGAATTATCATACACCTTGAAATTTATATGTGGTAATTACTAATTTTATTAAAAATATATAGGTTGATCAACCTCATTTAAATCAATATTCAGTCACGTGTTAAGGTAAGGAATGTCATTTTTATTGGAATATCATCTTCTTTCATATTCTATTATTTAAACTTACCACGGTAAGGGATTATCATTCTTTGATTCTTGAAAATAATATCGTTTCTTTCTTGTGCCATTTATTTTCATGTATTAAATTGTGGGAATAACCTTACGGCGCGGATTACCGTCTGTTGGTGAATAACCTTTCGTATTCATTCCTTATTAATCTTTGAGAATAACCTTATGGTACGGATTACCGCCTGTTTGGTGAATAACTCTTCGTATTTAAATTTTATTGTGGGAATAACCTTACTGTGCGGACTACCCGCCTGTTGGTGAATAACCTTTTTTTTTTGTCTCGTGTGGAAATAATTTGTCTACACGAATTATCACATGACACTTTTATTCCATATTCATTTGTAATATCATTTTCTTTCATATTCGTAAATGTTATTATTTTCCTTTATACTCATAAGGGATACCATCTTTTTCATCTTCCATTATTCAAACTTACTATGGTAAGGGATATTAATTTCCTTCACCTTTTGTTAATCAAACCTGCTACGGTAAGGGATATTATTTTCTTTCATACTCCTAAATCGAAACTTATTATAGAACTATTGCTTCTATAATTCCTGAAAATATTATATGTTCCATAATAAATGAACTTCATTATTTCAACTAAACTTTCTTATTTTCTGAACCTTTCTATTGAACTGTAACCGTTATTCTGAACTGTGGATCTTGAATATCATTTTTAAATTTCACTCCACATCATGTTGACAATTTGGACATTATTTGAATCTGCACAAAGTAAACTTCCGATACTTATTGTTTATCCTGTTTCTTCTGTTCATCATTCGTATCACTGTTATTTGTATTAATCTTCAAGAATCAAGTTGTTGTGAATATCTGTGGCCGGGGGCACATATGCGATATAATTGTTGAACAGAAGTTAGGTTAAAGGCGATATAATAGGTTAAAGGCGATACATCTGTTCGGTGTCTTTTATGGCACGTGGTGAAAGTTCTCTTTGGCTCGTAGTGCATAGATGAACTGTTGTTTGGTATGATTATGACCAAAGGCTGAATCTGGTATAATCATGACCGTTGGTATTATATTGAAAATTCTCTTTGACCCATAGTGCATAGATGAACTGTTGTTTGGTATGATTATGATCAAAGGCTGAATCTGGTATAATCATGACCGTTGGTACTATATTGAATATCTTTGGGCCGTAGTGCAAAGATGAACTGTTGATTTGCATGATTATGACCAGGAACTGTGAATTTTTATTATCATGACTAATGGTATTTCAGATGATAAAAGTTGATGATATTTTTACCAAAAAGAGAAGCGAGTGGACATTATAGTCTGCATTTTTCTTCTAATAGATTGCTCATTCCGCTGCTATTTTTGATCTGAACATTGTTCAAAGAATTTAACTGCAGTTTTTGATATAAACCTTGTAGTCTATTGTATTCTATCAAGAACTCAACTGTTGAAGGTTAATGATAATTTATTCGTCATTATCTTAGTCATGATATTTCTTACTAGGCTATTTGAGCTCACCCTTTATTTTGTTCTATTATTTTTCAACAGGAAATGAGAACGTAGCTGGATCTAGCCGGGGAATGGAGTGAGAGTCTGAGGGATAACTATTATAGTCTTCATGTGTTGTAAAATAAGTGTGATAATAATGGTGAAGACTTAGTTGTGTATTATTATACATTGTACTGTTGAACGTTGTACTACTTTGTAATAATTTTGTTGTAGTCTTTTGACAACTCAAGTTTGGGCTGTGTGGGCCTAGATTTGGGGGTGTCACAAAGCCTCTACATTCAGAGCACACGTGTTGCATCTGTTGGATCATACCTTGTCCAATCTGTCGTGTTATCACCCTCATTCCACTACCTTGTCATCCATAACATATCCCAAAGTTCCCACTCTTTAAACCTTTCATGAAGTAAAAGAATGCACATAAAATTCAGTCATAACTGTCTTGTGAAATTTAGGCAGCATGTCAATATAATGAAATATGATAACACGACAGACATAGTTAGTGGTGCACAAATGACCTGCGCCCCGGCTTTTTTCAGCCTGGAGGCTACAAACATGCTACATTTTTTTTACTCATATCTGGCCTCCCAATAAGCCCTGCCCGACCTGATTTGAGGCCTGGCTTGGCCTGAGGCTTGGACTGGTTCACTCAAAGCTTGGCCCCGCTTGCCAATTTTATTTCTTTGTTACTTCAATTCTTCCACTACAGGCGAAAACTTTCTATTTGTGACAACTCATTAAATAAATCAAATAAAATTGATGTCTTTTAATACGTTCATTCATACATATTTGTTTATATACGAATAAAAAAATTAATGAAAATACATTGGGTAGTGTAATATATAAGAATTTTTCTTACCTAGCTAGCAACCTACATTTTTTGCAGACCTTTCGTTGCATCTTCATTTGAATAAATACTCAGCATAAAAATAGAAAGTTATTTGTACAATAATAATAATAAAAGATATAGTTTTCATATTTTTTTTTTATTAATGATAGTATAAAATAATATAATATCCTTAAAATTGTACAATATTTTAATTAATTATTATAATTTGTAAATTGTAACTTGTATTATATTACTTTTAATTAATACGTCAAGTAAGTTTAAAATTTTAATTTGTGTTTTTATAATATTTAAAATTACTAAAAAAAATTGAATGGATCGGATTGGACTGGTCTTGCTTAACCCAATGCCTGGTCTGCAAGCCTCAGCAGGCCCCCTTCTCAAGCGCCAAGTCCGGCTTGACTTGGCCTGCAGGTCGAAAGTCAAAGGCCCTTTCCCGTTTGGTCAACGACCAAGACCAAGGCAGGACGACCTATTATGCATGACTAGGCATAACTGCCACTCCTCTGCTAGATTCATTAAAAGACAACAGGACCAAAATTCTGTCTTTAAACCCAATTAATAACTAATTTAATAGTCATTATAAAAACAAACAAATACACATCATGAGCCTCATATTCTTATTGAGAAAATTATCGATTAAATGAAGATGAAAAGATTAAGCATATAATTTTTCAAAATCTAATTTATTTTTTCTTTTTTGACAAAAAGATTAATGATAAACCCCCCTCCCCCCTCATTTTTCTTTTCTTTTTTTAAATTAAAGAAGTTGTACAAATATTGGTCAATAAAAAAGGTTGAAAGTAAGAAGTTCGAATATAAGAACCCAAAAAATTGAAAGAAATGAAAAGGCAAGGAGCACCAGTCAGTTAACACATTATTCTTAGCATTTTGTAAATGAAACAAAAATTAAGAGACTTTTAGAGCCTAATAATTTAAAAATTACCTTTATATATATTTAAAGGTTTAACTGAAATGAATTTCAACGAGAAAAAAATTGATGAGACCTATTTATGGCTAATAAAAAATTAACATAAGACACGAGCAATGTTTGAGTTACTATTAGAGAAGAGATTGAAACGATAAAATGATATTTAATGACTTTTAGGTATAGTATGACAATGACTTTGTAGAAGTTGTTTTTGTTTAATATTTATTTGGATATTTGTATTTGATATGATTTTTTTTCTTTGATTAAACTTTTATCTTGTATTTTTTTTATTAATAGTTTCATAGTTATAACTATAATTAGTATATCATATATAATAAAAGAGTAAATTTGTAAAAATGATATATATATATATATATATATATTATTAGAACTCAGAAACTTAAGATATTTTTTTAATTTTCTATTTTTTTAATTAAAAATTTAGAAATAAAACATTTTTTTTTTTAAAATTTCTATTTTTTTCTTTTCTTGTTTTCTATTCTTTCTTTTCCGTCAAAACTCAGAAAGTGTTAAAGTTCACTGTAGATTCGGCTTCTAATTAGGGTTTCATTGCGTTCGTAATCACTTCAAGCTTGAGAGATTCTCTCTGTACTTATCCAGCTGAGCTAAATTAGCAAGTGCAAAAAACCTATAATTTACTGGTAAGAACTTTGGTATCTCTAATTCTTTCTTTCTCTCATTTATCAAAGGTTATTTTATCAGAGTCATTTGGTTCGTATGTATAGGATTTGTTCAAACCTTTATAGTACTAAATATGCCTTTCTAGTTCACGAATTCTAAGCAACGATTTGAAGACGCATTTTTTTTTGGTGGTTTTCTTTGAAAAGAAAATGCTATTTTGGGAAATTTGAGTTTATAATGCAAGAGATATGAAGTGTTGAATATGAGCAATGGTGAAGGGGTGTGTGGAAAAGCGTTAGAACATAATTATCACTCAAATAAGAATTCAATAAATGAAGAATTTTTCCAGGCTATTGCAAAGATGGCTGTAGCTCAGGTATGCGAGAGTTCTGGGTTTCAGGGGTTTCAACAGTCTGCACTTGATATACTATCTGATATTGCTTTCGATACATTAGCCAAGACTGCCAACTGGAATGCAAATTTCTCTGGTAGAGAAGAGTGTAACGTGTTAGATATAATTCAAGGGTTGGAAGATTTGGGAATGTCACAGGGTTTTTCCAGTGCTTCTGAGACTAATTGTTGTCTTGTGGGGTCAGGTGTTATTTGGGATATTGTTGAGTATGTTGATTTGACTGAGGGAATCCCATTTGCATACTCCATTCCCCGTTTTCCAGTTATTAAACAGCGGAACAAGACACCTAGCTTTATTCAAACTGGAGAATCACCACCAGGTGAACACATCTCCATGTGGTTGCCTGCATTTCCTGATCCCGAATCGTCTACATGCTGGCCTGTGTGATCAAGGAGGAGATAGAGGGATGGATACAGTCAACCAGATTAAAGAGTATAGTAAGGTGGAAGGATTGCTATCGAATATGCATCAGCCAATGGCTTGTAACGGATCTGAAATGCCAATACTTATTGATCACGGAGATGCTTCTAGTCTGAAACGGGCAGCCTATAGCAATCCTTTTCTTGTGGCACCTCTACGGTTTGGGTAGAAAGAATTGTCTCCAGTTATTCTTCCTGCAAAACTCTTCGATGACAATGGGGTGCAAAATCAAGCAGATGGGGCAAATCATGTTACTGTACTGGAGACATTTGCCGCAGCTATTGATGTGATTAAAAGCAAACCATGTGACTCTGAAGAGTGTCGGAAAAACGTTCTTCAAAACTGTTGTCTTGCTGTGCAATTTAAATTTCAAACTGGCAAGAAGTCATTGAGTGCAGTGATAAGTGTCCAGAATGTGGGAGTTGCAAAAACCACTTCTTTTGTTGGGAGTGATAATGTGAAGGATGACAAGAAAAGGAGAGCAGTGCAAATCCTGAAGGAGTCTATGGAGAATCCACAGGAAGTAACTCAGTTGTAAAGTAGGTCTCTTGTATACTTGTTTGGGAAATTAGAGCAGATGCTGTTTCCAGGGTAGTCAAAGTCGAGGGCTATGAAGTCATCTGTATATTGAAGTTAGAGATTGTTAGAGGAGTATGTTCTTGGCTTTAACAAATTTTTTAGGTATGTTATTGTCAGGTGCCATAGTGAGCCTTGTTGATGATTCTTTCTAATTGAAATTCTTTGTTACTTTCCCTATTTCCTTTTCTGGTGCATCACTTGATAGAAAGGCACACTCATACTGTGGTACATCTATCTTTGGCGGCTGTTAAACATAGGTTTCTAATTATAAATGCTTAGTTCTAAACGACTATATTTAATATTGCAACAGTTCTCATAATTGAGACTGGTACATTTATACAATTATAATTGTCATAAAAACAAAAGGTGCTACATTTGAAGAATACATTGTATTTCATGCTCTTAAACCTGAATATATTCCAAGACTGTACTATGGTTGGCACCTCATAATAATTACTCACTACATACCTTATTGAAGAAATTTGGGTTCATGAACTTTATATATAGATTACAAATATACTCGGAAGCTGAGTCCTCTTTTTGGTGGTTTAGTACCTACATTTTAATTTTCTATTGAGTTGCTGGGGAAATGTCGGTTGATTTGGGAGATGATTTTGGATTGTGAATGGTTCTGTTGCTACTTGTTTGATTCATTCAGTTGACCAGTTACCAGATTTTAAATACTTTGCCAACCTAAATTAAAACAGAAATTAATTAATAATGACTAATGAGGGTGAAGAAATGTAATCTTCTTATAAAATCACAAGCCAAACACTGATGAGGTCGACGAATTACTAGGCGTTAAGTATGTTGATTTTATCTTTTCAAATAGTTTTGTTTGCATTGCCTACTAGCTTGAAGTTCGTTATGTAGTCCTTTCTTCAACTGAAGGTTTTGCTCATGGAGATGAAACATGGGACGACTGCCCTTAACTTGTGTCCTCTCTTATTTCTAAACTATAAACTGGATCACAAGTTTTTCCCAATGGCCAATTGAAATAAGAATTTTTTGAAATTATTTGTGAACTTTTTTTTATTTATAATTATTTAGGGATAAATCAGTTGTAAGTAATACATTTCTTTTAATTATAGCTAGGAGATTATTTTAAATTAGTGTGCCAACTCCAAGGCTTACACATAAGCTTATGCCTGGATTTGCTTGTTGCATAGCTTTTGTGGGGGAGAATGTGTACTAGTAGGATTAGTTGAATAGAAGAGATTATTTTCATACATTCATGATTTCAGGATAGAAGAGATTACTTTAGATTAATAATTAGGAGTTTAATTTCTTATTAAATTAATTTATTTAATTTATTGTAGAATTAGGATTTTGTCTAATCTATGTAAAGTGATGTAATCCATCATTGAAATTTGATGTTTAGTACATATTGATATGAGTTAAAACTGTGCCATTGTGCCCTTTGGACATGATTCTTCTCCCCCTTTTCCCTGCTCATTTACCCAATCTCTAACCCTTCTAAACCTTGTCTTGCATGAGTGTCCTTTTAACAACTACAAAGAGTTGAGTGATTTGGATTAGATTGAAAAAGTTTGCAAAGATGCCTCTATAAAACTGACTTGTTTATACTCCTTTTCCTTTTTCACTAATAGACAAAAATGGCTTAGGATTTCTTACATTTTGCATATATATAGTTTACATGATGCAAAAGATAAACAGAAGCTAAACGGTGCTATAATATATATATATATTTATATATATATAGTTATAGTGTTATAGTTATATAGTTATAATAGATGTATATATTTGTATTGGCTGTATTGTAAATTGTATTGTAGACCCCATGAAAGGCCCTTTCTGAAGCTAGCAAAGCTATGATTTCATTTATGATATTTTATACTTTTAAACTGAAAAGACTGGAAAAGAGGAAAAGATGGGGGTCCCCATTAATTGATAATGCGGAACACGAGCAGATTGTGAAATGCTACATGGAAAACAATTGCATGCAATGCCTTCCAGGCTGCACTTGCAGACCAGCCACTCCACCACTCACAACCTCACCAATCAAGTCTTTAAAGATCAGCCGCTCTATATCTAACACTATTCCTGAAAGTTCGCTACTATTATCTGTCCAATTCTCGGGTTGATTCATCATATCAGCTCTTAAGATGCTTGTCAATCCATCATCCTCATCATCTAGGCTGGCGTCTGGAATAGCTTGGTGATGATCCATTTTTGAGCACAGTTCTTTCAAAAGCTTCTCTCCACTCATGCTTCTCTCTCCCATCTTATTCTGGAAAATCCAGGGTTCAACTGAACCTTCCAAGAGGGATTTGTGCATAAGAATCTCATTTACAACATCAAACACTAGTTTTCTTTGGACTTTTTCGCTGGGTTTTGATCTTGCAGTTTTCTCATGGTGTTCGTCTGTAAGCTCAGTCTTTGCCCTGGCTTTTTCAAGAACATGAAACAAGTTGGGATGGACTGAAATTCCTGATGGATGGAGCTGAATGGTTGTCAAGCTGGAGCCTAAATCTATAAGTAAACCTGCTGCTAGTAAAATATCAACAATGTAGCTGTGGTCTGGATTTGTATTATCACAAAGAGATTCAATGCGATTTCTGGTAGCTTCATCTTTAGTTGAGTTCACTAGTCGAAGTTTATGGACCAAGTGGTCAATGTTTTCTATTTTCCTATGATCGAACTTGTAGCTGAGGTTGGTTCTTTTGCTGTTGTGTAAGTTATCTATATACACTGCATTCCACTCAGCTTCATCACTATTTAGAGTGTCATAATCTGTGCAGAGAGAGAGAGAGAGAGAGTGATAGAGATAGTCAGGCTTGCATCCTTTGATCAAGTAAACGAAAGAGAAATCTCTCTTTTGTTTCCAATTATTTTCATTTTAAAATTTGTGTACTGCATCAAAGTATTATGTTCTCTTTTTGTGCTATTCTGCATCTTGTCATAAATGAACAAATTCCAACTGGTAAAATATTTAATTGGCTACCCATAATTAGACCAAAAGTCTTCTTGGCTAGAAAGACTTTATCTGCAACTTGCATGGATAAAATATTTAAAAAAAAAAAAAAAAGAAAAAAGAAAAAAACAGCTGCAAATAGTTATACTTAAATTTGAAACTGGTCTTGCAGATGCAGAGTATACATTTTCTATTATCATGCATCATGTATTTTTTTTGAATTGTATGTGTTTTTATTCGTGTTTACTTCTGTAATGAATCAATCAGTATATAGCTGCGGTTAAAATTCATTTTGCGGCGTATGAACATGGCAAGTTGAATTGTGGTACATGCAAATTTATTGTGAAACAAAAACTCACCTTGAAAAGCAGTTGATGTCTTCTTGACAGGAGATGGGAAGTCGTCTTCATCATAGAATGTAGTATCAAGAATAGAGACAGGACTCGGTTGTTCCAATGTAGGTTTTTTTGCAAGTTCGGCAATTAATCTGTCTTCAGTGAATCTAGCTGTGAAATCCTGGAAAGGAAAAGATGAAACCTGTTAATAAATTGGTTAGAATGTTAACCAGAACACTTGAAGGTAGGATTACTCACTTCTTCAGTAGGGTCCTTAGGCTGGTAAGGGCTAGTTATCTCCTTGGTATGATCTGTGCTTGTGACTTCTGTGTCAATCTGTGAAGCCAAGCTGATGCCACTTTCTGATTGCATAGAAACTGTATCACCTTGGTGACTCAAGGTTCTCGCTTCACTAGTTGAGCAGCTTATTTGGTCATCGCCATGCTGCGAATTGGTAGATTTTGGTTTTAATTTTCTTCTTGGGGGGCCTAGTTCCGTTGGCTGCTTAACTGATTGCTTTCTGGCCCTTCTCAAATCAGATGACTGAGTGGACCGACTAGATGGCTTCTCCATCCCATGCTTCTTCTCTTGCAATCTTGGGCTTAGGGCCCCAGACCTCCTTCGGAAGCTGGCAGGATTTTCTCCCTTCAGTTGTTGAAGTACCTTTGGACATTGCGATGATCTTAGGCTTTCAACATTTGTCTTTTTGTTCCTGACATGTTGAGGCCAACGAGAAGATTCTGTGAGATAATTTTTTATTGGAGTGATATCTTTAGCAGTTTGCCTGCAAAGCAAGTCCTTTATGTTATCTGCATTGTCTCTGGACCACATTTTATGGAGACCTGATTTACCATCAGTTGGAATCAGTTTAGCTGGTTTGTGTATCCCAACTTGGGATCCACATTTTCGTGGAGAACTAGACCCCTTGATGATGGGTGAAACTGGGTTGTTACTTGGCCTCTGCTGCGTATACACCTGATCAAAGTTGGTGTATAGGTTGCATTTACTTGTACGAGACTTGGAATTTGGAGTTTGCTCTTCTTTTTTGTTCTCTAACCTCTCTCTTGTCTTTTCCATTGCTTCAAGTATCCGTTTAAGAGCTCTGAGATCCTTGCCAGATTTTTTGAACTCAAGTTCAGTCAACCTTTTTTCGATTTCGCCATAAACAGAAGGAGATGCTTGTGGAGACTTGTCAGAAGCTTCTTGATACTTCAATGCTCGTCTCTGAGAGCCTTGGTTGCTGTCTGTTTGTCTCCATGGAGCTGGTTCTAACGGGAACATTGAACTTGAGGTTGGTTTCTTGACTGTGTTGTCATTTCTTAATCTGGGGGAGGCAGGGTTCTTGCATGAAACCCTTGGGGCTCCTGAAACTTTATTCTGACTGCTTTCATCATATACTCTTGTTGATCTTGAAATCATATCAGCATCTTCATCCAGGCAGGATTTCATTTTCATCATCTGACCCTCATCTGTTGGAAAGAAATCTGCGATAGGTTCCAAACCCATCAACCTTGCTACAATGGTAGAAGGACGTTTGTTACTTCCTGGCTCTTGGTTTGGGTTTAAGATTTGGCTGAAGATCCTAGTTTCCCCTTCTATTTCCCCTGACAGATGATTCGATTTCAACTGAGAGGCAGAATTTCTTCTGGAACGCTCTCTGCTGTCCAATGATAGCCTTGGAAGCTCTTTGAGCTTTGCGGTTGATTTCAATTTATCTTGTGAATCTCTTTCATCATAAGAGTACCGAGGTCTGTCCCTTGGTGCAAATGGTAGAGAACCGTATTTCTCTTCCTTGGCATTCCATGGTCCATCTCGAAGCTTGGCAAGAACTTGGAGTGATCCATCGTGTCTCAGAACTTTGGGTTGAACATATTTGTGCCGCTGCAGAGGCCTTGGGGAGTCTATGTGCTTTATAGTATGACCCCCTCCTTCCTCTTTTGTTGTGGTTTTAACTGATAATCCACGGGCTTCTGTGTACATAGAATCGTTCACTATGTCATGGAGATCAAGGGATTGCCTTGACAATTGTGAAGAGGAACTTGGTTGTTTCAAGGGTAAGGCCAGAGATGTAGTTTCAGGGAAACTGCTTTGGCTGGTTGATGATGGTTCAGATTGAGCTGTTTTACTACAATTGACTGACGAGAAGGTGGATGACGAACAAGAGGATGAAATGGAGGTTCTGGATAACTCTACGGGGGCCACTAGCTTCTTTTCTTTACCTACCTGCTTTAAAAAAATTCCGTCATCCGTAAGTTAACATATACTATAGAAAACTCCTTAAATCAACAACTTTATGCAATTGAGGTTTAAAATTTTACCTGCATTTTCTCAGTTGGGCCATTTTGCTCCGTTTCAGGGATGACATTTTGACCTGTGCCTAGGAAAATGATAAAATTTAGACTTGTAGTGCTGTTTAATTGTTTTGGTGCTCAAGCTTGTGACTACTAAATGATGATTATGGTGTGAGATATGTGCAAAACAGTAATATAAATCCATACCAGCTTTCTCAAGCTTATGATAAGCAAAATCTAGATACAGGGGAGGAAAACATTTGAAAATATAAATACATGATTATTTCATATTAACAGATATTGGAGAACTATCATGGGACTTAAATTTTAGCGGGTTAAATCCTCTGAATTTCCTTTTTCTTCAATGAAGGAACTATCAAAACATATAGACATATCCATCTATCCATCTATCTATCTATAGAGATATATAGAAAAACTTTGTGAAGAAATTTGGGAGGGTACAAATTTCACAGTTATCAATGTATTGCTAATTATACGGTGATAATATCTGAAGCATCAATGAATTGCTAATTATAGGGTGATAATATCTGAAGCATTGCTCTAATTTCTATCTCCATTCTTTTATACTCTGACATTGCACTTATATATCAGAATGTTTGGAGTAAAGCTGCTAAACACTTGATGCACTTCTTTGAAACAGAAGGTAATTACCATTTTCATGGAGCTTTTGGGTTGTGAAAGTGATAAAGATGAGACCAATTACAGAATTATTGAAAGTTGTCTTAAATTGATACAGTTTTAAACTAAGTGTTAAAAATATTCAATATTGAAGAGAAGTAAAGCTAATCCGAACTTTCTTCCTGCTTTGGTCTAAGATATGTTTGCATATAGAAGAGTGAACATGAACTTGAATTTATTTATGAACCTAGTCAAAACTCAAAAGTCCATATTCTGAAGTATCAAGTATAATAAACTGAAGACTAGGCATTGTAGGAAAATACCTGGAGGAAGCCTTTTGTGGTTGTGGTCAGGGGCTCGTCGGCCAGGAAGGAAATTGTGGAGGTCAAAGAGCTGAAAGATTCCATTCATGCATCCAAGTTGTTTCTGCATATCTGTTTTTTCATCTGTTGATGAACGAAGAAGCTTTGTAGACATCTCTGCCTCTTTCTTCCGACTCCAGTTACAGAGTGCTTAGACCCTCTGAGCTTCAATAACTTTTTCTTTATTATCTCTCTGTTGGTTTCAATCTCTGTTACCCAAAAATTATAGGAAGATGAGAAAATATATGGGAAGATGAGAGGAGTCTAGATGTTTCTCTATCTAAAGGATTTTAAGCATACATCTGAAAATTTTTACAGTTTGTTTAGAACTAATTCACTAATGGGACTTTTGAACAAAAATTGTATGTGTAACTGAACAGATATTTTCCAAGTTTGGTTTTTGGGGTTCTGAAGAATTTTCTGGGTAGAGGTAAGAGAAAGATAGAATGGATTAGGTGAGATATCGAAGATTTAAAGAATCTCAAATCAGTTGTTCTTTGAGTCTATGAGCAATGCAATAATAATATGTAAGCTTTTCTGGTTTTGATAGGCAATCATACTGTGAAAGCCAAAAGGAACAGTAGTAATGAAAAAGAATGGACCCAGCTCCTAACAGTTCGTAAACTATCCCCCACCTTTAGTGCGTCTTAACGACTATAAGTGCAAACTGCATGGAGATTCTGCAGACCCAATAACAGATGTTTTCTTTTGGATTTCCTCACAGAAGAAAAATAAAACAAGCTTCTTGTTTTGGCTCTCTCAAGGAAAGGCTGCTAGAGGCTTTGGAGGAAATGTGTAAATATATATTAAGGAGGCTATGTGCAATAAATTTGCTGAGAGGGAATTTGGGTGGCATTATTATAAATATGGGGAGAGGCTACAGTGACATTTTTTATTTGAAGGGGAGAGAGGGAGAGAGAGAGAGAGAGAGAGGTGTGTGTGTGTGTGTGTGTGTGTTAGATCTGGTGTGAATATGTGGGTCAGATCTATAATGTCATTTTCTTTCCACTTTCCATGTGGACAAAATAATGTGGGTGGGTCTGGAGTCTGGACCTAGACATGGGCATGTGGAGTTTGTCAGAGGGTGCAAGAATTAGGAAAAGTGGATTATGCACTGGCAAGGCTGCAGAGTCTAAAGCCCTTTTTCAACCATTCCCTTCTCCAATTGACCAAAATGCCCTCTCAAGTAGAGTCTCATCTTTCCCGTCAACAAAGCATGGACAAGGAACTGAATGTCACAATGATTTCTCTTTATTCTTTTTCCTGTGTCCTAAGTATTTCATATATAATTTTTGGATAACTGCAACTGCATTGCTTGCGCGTATTGTTATAATGTTGTATAAAAGTGACTGTATCTAAGTATCTAATAGTCCATGATAATTCTGTTCATTGTAGTACTGGATAGCTATTAATGTTCGAATAATCGTAATTGTGTTGCCAAACATTATTTGCTTGTTATTTCCTCTTTATGCGTATTATGATATTACCCTAATTATAGCTGTGTATTAATTATGAGTTAGGTGACTGAATCTGCTCAAATTTACTTATTATCCTCTAAATGCAATGCGTGGTATTACTGGTGCACAGAGCTCATAATTCTTACTTAAACGAGACCTTGCTTTTGCTTTAAGATTTACCGAGGAAAGTAGCAGAGGACTTATTTCTGAAATTGGAGTTTCTTTCCATGCATATGTCAGTTCTGAAATGCAGCACAATCCTTTTAAAAATACATTGATGAATGAGGATTAATAAATTACCACCAAAGCTTCAAAATTGTTTAAATCCAGAACTTGTAAAAACAATTCCTCTCTCCAGTCTATTGGTCCTGCAGCATAATGCATGATATATCATATGATCAATTCTAGCATATAAGGGTGTTGAACAGCTAGGGTTCCCTAGATTGTGCAAAGTCTTTGCTCTGTGTTAATGTCAAAGTGCAGGAATTTATTGTGATGACTTCGTCGGAGGGATTACTTATTAGGCAAAAAAGACGAGAACCAAGGGCCATAATAGAGCTCGTCTGCTGAAGAACAGGGTAATTTTTAGTGCATTTGGAGAAAATGATTGATTAAGATTTAATGGTAGCACTATCTCTAAGTATTTTGTTCTAGATATTAATTACTGGTCACTTGCTTAAGCGGTAGTGTGTAGTTCTCAAGGTATGGATTAATGTTATGGAAAACATTACATGATATATTGTGGTCACATTTATTTGAATACATGCATAACTTCATTACAGGTCATTGTAGGGTGGTACTACTCAGAGGACCTACTATATTCGAATCAGAGTTGTTTGTTCAGTCTTTTTATTGTCCAGAAGTGGTATGTGAAGAAGGAATTTTTGAAATTTACAGCTAACATATGCCTCCATAAGCTGTAATTTCCTTCAACATCTATTTCCTTATTCCTGATTTTTAATTTCTGTACTATTTTGTGGTAATTGCATGATGGCAATCCAAGTTTGTACAATTAAATGAAGTAATTCAGACATCTTAACAGGTGATGTAATTCTATCAAATTTGGGATAAATGGAATAGAAAAATTTGTAATTTTTTAAGATAATTATTTATTTATTTATTATTATTTTTATTAACTCATTGCTTCTTGTTTGTTTTTTTAGTTGCAAAATAAAATGATGATATGATTAATTTAAAGCGGCTCTATTTTGTATTTGGGTTCTATGACATATAAGCTGTCAAATAAAACTCAAAACATAAAATGGAGAAAAACTATAATTGATAGCTGTTATGGCTTGTGTCTGTGCTATCTTACAACATATGGCTCCCCACCGCATTATGCAATATCAAGAATTGTCTGCCTCTAACCCATGTCAGTCAATTGTGTGTGTGTGTGTGTATTGCGCACTTCTATATGTATAAATATATAGGGAAATGATTTATAGCAATCATTTGCTATGATAATTATTCTAACAAATTAATCTTACACCGTTCAACAAAAGATATAGCAGTTTAAAAAAAAAAATCTACCCAGACTGCTACTAGAGTAGCGGCCCAAATTCAAAAAAACGCCATTTTAATTTTGGCCTGACCATTACTAGGAAGGAGTAGCAGTCATGAAGCGACGTGTGGAATTCATGAATTCAAATTTTAAAAAGAAACCAAATTTGAATCCTTTGATTTGGATTAGAATCCATGAATTCAAAGTTGATGTCTGTGCTATACATCAGGAAACTGAAGCTGAACTGCATCGCGTCCAACTCATATAGGACATTCAAATGGTAATGGTGATGTAGCGGCTAAGGAAAATGATTCAAATTTGGTTTCTTCTTTAAATTTGAATTCATAGATTCTATACTTTGTCTTGGTTTTGGCCCAACCGCTACTAGAACTAACGGTTAAAGAAAATTTTTGGCCCGACCGCTACTAGAACTAACGTCTAAAGAAAACAACGTCATTTTTTCTGCCTATTCCTAGAGCGGCTGGGCCAAAATCAACATTAACGACATCATTTTTTATTTTGGGCCAAATTAAAACGACATCATCGGCCCAGCCGTTATTAGAAGTAGCGGTTTGGTCAAAAAAAAATTCTCATTTTTTTTAAATTGTTAGATCAGTTGCTTAACGATGTAAGATTAATTTTACTGTAATATATTTATATCCCACGTAAGAATTGGATATTGATTATTAATAATCAATTCCATGTGGCGAGTTAATGCGTGAGTTATTAGATAATAGAACTGATTGTTTATCAAGCAGAATTTATAATATGGCGAGTAAAATATAGGGAACTAATTGTATTTAGACTAACTTTCATATGTATTGTGTAGAGGTGATGTACCTTACGATGTATAGCTAACAAGTTCAAAGTTGAAGTCTACCTAACTTAATTTTTTGATATAATGCAGTACTGTACGGAAAATATTTATTTTTGTTGGTGGTTCAGTTTTACCTTTAATGTTAGGGGTCTCAAAAAAAATTAGAGACCCCCAAAATTAACCTTAGTTTTATATAGTCTTTTAGCTAGAAAGAATATTGCGTGTACAATCTTGTATTATTTCGGGAAAATATGATTTCACAGATAACATATTTTGAATCACATATCATCTCATAACTATATCATGCAGTCTTACCTTTTTTCTTTTTTTTTTCCCTTTCTGTTTTTATTTTTAGTTTTTATTTTCTTGTTTTTTCCCTAATAATGTGAAGAGCTCATGGATTTATTAGCTCAAACTGCAGAATTTTATTGGCGAGTTGTATTGGTTGGCTGACACCAATTCTAATAATTTATTAACAGAGAGATAATAAGTACTAAAATAATGGATTCATCAGGGTAGCGGGAAGATGTCTGCGTGCATGGGAAAGTAGCTGTGGGCCTATACTGGTACAATTAGGGTACGCCAGACCTGTATAATAATACTATATATATATATATATATACAAGTAAGACATTTACAACAAACATTTGTGTTGATAGCATTCTGCCGCTAAAAACTTAAACGATAATAATTTAACTTATGTCACTAGAGGATCTAGCGACTAATTTTTTTTTTTTGATCTTACCGTTAGAGTCTCTAGCAGTAGACAATTTAACAAACAAATTGCTCTATATTTTGATTACTGGAACAATACTCCCAGTAAACGTTTATTGTGAATGCAACCCCATATATATATATGCATAAAAACATTTATAAGTTATACTCTCTCTATTCAATAAAATATTTTTTAATTTAAAATTAATATGATTCATTTATATTTTGAAAATAACAACTCTTTTAATTAATAATACTTTAATTTTTGATAGTTTTCATTTTTGTATGGTCCAAAATGAAATGAATTCATTCTAATTTTGAATTTAAAAGTATCAGTAGACTTTAAAATGTCAAAAATGATTCTATCTTTTGGAATGGAACGGAGAGAATGTAAGTATATATTTTTGTTACTTGAATAAAAAAAAAGGGAAGTGATTATGATGGTTGATACTTGAGGTTGAGAGTATACAGTGGAGAGGGGATACAGAGTATGAGAGATGGCTTCTTGGTTTCCATGAGGCGGGGTGCAGGGACCAAGCAAGCAAAAACTAAAACCTATTATAATCAGTCGTCCATCCTTATAATAAAGTAAGTATACAATGTTCCAAGAAGAGTGATACCCCGCAGTCCATGCTAGGCACCCCCCCTCTCTTATCCCCGCCAAATCACCATCCATGTGCATTAACCCACATTATTAAACTCTTGTTTGCTACTCCATTTCATACCCCAATTGCTTATCCTGTTAGATATGCATATTATGGTTGGAGAGACAGCGAGCGAGAATGATCTAGACAACTTTTCCTTGCAAGGTAGTAGTAATTATGTCACATTATTAAGAGTTCCAAAAGGGACTCAAGATTGTTGCGTGACCATCGAAATAACTTGTATTACTTTCTCTGTGTGGGTCTTACTGAATTTGAGATTTATAGTTCAAGATTCCATCTTATCTCTCAGATCACATGTGAGAGATGAAAATGTTTATGGATCTAAAGTTAACGACTACTTACTAGCTTAATCAAATTGTCGAGCAATTTATATCTAGTAGTTTGTTCTTGCTGGATTGAGGAATCACACGCATGGTGGGAAAGACTTTGTGTGCATGTTGCTATGAAGTATCTGTCAGACAATATATTATTCATAAGCCGGTTAGCTTGGCTAGATTTCTTCCTTGAGAATGATGAAATTGGTGAAAAGTCAAATGACAATTCATAATTCCATACGATCAACTAATATCAAGTGGCCAGATCCTTGGTACATAAATCATGTAGTGCACATGCTGATTCACCTATTAGGCTCCCCGTGTGATTAATCACTTATTTTATTGTTGTTATTTGGATCATCAACACAAATTTTGGTGTCTTTGGGATCTAAACAATATATAATTTAGAGGAATGTACCACTGATTTCAAAATTCCTAAACTGATGAAGATACATTATTAGCTTGTACTTGTCAGTAATCCATGGAGTTTGATCCATTTATTGATTTTTCTGTTGTGCTCGAATATTTCATCCGCCAATTGCCTTTCAAACATGCATATCTCTGAGATGTAGTGTTTAAAGAATAACTAAGATCTTGCTATCTTTTCCTTTGGCTAATTCGTGATTACGTAGGGGAAACTATATATACGTATTAAAGGTAGATTCTCTTCTTGATCTTATACAGTCATTTTTGCCTATATATACACACAATTAATACTATTTCTGTCCAGGAAAAAGGAGTCCCATTTTTTTATGGAAATTACAAGGAGATTACTTTCTTTCTTTCTTTCGGACAAGAGGGGATATGTTTGTTTACTGACTAGGAATTGACCCAATTCCACGTATAATGGGCAATTATAATCGCCCAAGGATTATCAAGTGTGCAAAGAACTCTTAATCAAAGATGCACATCAAAGAACAACTGCCTACTGGATTATCCTCGGTTAGCCTGTATTCATAATTATATGAGGCCCGGTCAATTTGTAGATGTACATATATGTTCACCTTCACATGATAAGATGGCCCAGAGCATGGGAATCTGAGGTCATGGAATGGTTAGTGTCAATACCTACTCCTGTGTGTACACACAAGAGAAAGCATGATTGAAGCAAAAGGATATATGACAAACACCAAAGTCCCGACTGAGGATAAAAAATTCAGTCAGCAGTAGTAGGGCACGGATCGCAATGATTTAATTACGTACATTTTCTACTATATGGCATATGATTTTTCTTGAATCAACTGTAGTAGTAGGCATGTAGTTTGAGTTCTTTTCTACTAACAGGTACCATATCTTTATGTCGTGATAATTATATTCTCATGGCATGTTTTGTTTCTAGCAGACACATTTCCAGTTTTGCCTACTTTTGGGGAAAAAATGGCAGATTGATCCACTGATAGCTAATTAAAACTTTGGTTCTATCCCTTTGATTGATCGATTGGTAGCTAATTAAAATTTTGCCTACTTTTGGGGGAAATCGTGTATTATTGGCATTTTCCTGGATAAATCCACTATGCCATGTTTTCTGGGTAGCTCAAGGACTGTTTTTGACTATTGTGGTGTTTGTTTTCATATTCTCTCTTATTGTAGGTGCAGCAAGTTCGACAAGCGTGGCTTCGATCTTGTACTCTTCTCCAAGAATGACAACGATGATTTCGCTACCGTCACTCAGCTGCAAATTTTCAACTTGAACCACTGGCAAAAAGGGTTTGAACCCAATGGTTGGGCAGGCTACGAAAACATGATAAAACAGTAAAAAATAGATGATTTCTGTACTGTCACTCAGCTACAAATTTTCTACTTGTACCACTGGCAGAAAGGGTTCGAACCCAATGGTTGGGCAGGCAAAACGAAAACATGATAAAACAGTAAAAAATGTTGCTGCCCAGGATCGAACTGGAGACCTTTAGTGTGTAAGACTAACGTGATAACCACTACACCACAGCAACTTGTGTGGTACAAATATTATTAATTATTTGTAAAACATCACCAATATAACATCAATGTTCATTCTTTTGAGAATCATTACTACTCTCTATGCATGATTGCACTGAATATAATAAAAGAAAACAAGGTACTTGTTGAATTACAGGTTGCCCTTCATCAAATTTTCTTGCTCAAGAGTGTATGCTATTCATCAATGCTGTTACCTACAACGAACTTCATTTACAAGAATTATAAATATTGAAAAAATATATTTTTATTCCATGCTTATTCTTAAAATTATTATTAAGTTGTCATCTATACCGTAACATTCTCTCAATTCCATAAAAAGTATCTTATTTACAAAATTTGTGAATATTGAGAGAAAATATATGTTTACTCCCGTATTAAGTACTTACCTGTGACATGATAATGAAATTAAGTCGGTCAACTTAAAAATAATATTTCTACTATTACTAAAAAGAGTGCTCTTTTGTGGAACAAACTACTCCATTTGACAAAAGAGAGAGAGTGGTGCTCAAAAAACCAGGACAAAATGATAATAACAATCGCACACGTTTGGTCTTTAAAACGTTTGGACACTGTTTCTTCGATGCCCTAGCAAACACCAAACACGTCCAGTTCAAGAAATGACCCATGAAATTATGCAACTCTTTTGTACATGTATATTCTTTAACCAGCAAATTCAAAATACTACTTGAGAACAATGTGTTTCGCCTTCCATGTCCAGCGACCTAAGATAAAGACAAAAAAACACCTCTCATTTCCTAGGTTTTATGGATGGGCCATACTCGAAAAAATAAACTTTTCCTCAAAATGTATAATGGGCCTCCAATATCTGTCGAGTTAAGATTAACCCAAGCTCTTTTATCTGCTAGGCTTTATGGATGGGCCCGCCATACTCAGTCTCAACAAAGAAATCCTCTTTTTCTTGAACAGTTGAAATCAATGCGAAACCCAAGGCAAAATGCTTAGTTTCAAGCCCATTATAAAAATAATAATAATATATATGTCGATAAATTGAATTGCGATGTGTGCTTTCTTAATTCTTATTTATCTCATGTATGTATTTGTATTTAGATTTTCTATTATCGACGTAAAATTATCATAATGTATAACAGGACTCTTATAAAAGAAAGTATAGGTTAATAATAAGTGAATAATTCATACCCAACTGAAGAAATCTTCATTTTTTAATTTGGGACATGAGAGGATATCCTAATAAAAGAGATAATATTTCACCTTCCCTCCCCCAATTGGAAGCCTATTCTTCAAAATATTCCAAACCTTCATGTAATTGCTACACGTCAGGGACAACTATGACCCCTCGATGCATCAAAATAAGTGGTCCAAAAGCCCAAAATTCTGTACATATTTTAAGTTTTGATCTACAAAGAGAAGGTTGGACCACTGATAAAATGTCACAAGTGGATTAGTGTGAAGCATGCATGTTTCGGCTTTTTCACGCTAATCAGGATATAAGAATCCTTATGCTTGCTTCTAAACTTTGGATTAATATAGTAGTTAGTAGTAATATAAATGAACACTGAAAAGTAAAATGTAAAGGCAAATACTTTAGCTAAAATAAGGGATTAAATCATTTTTTTATTGTATTAAACACTAATTTATATATATATTATTGAACTGATTTTTTTTACAATCATATTATTATACTAAATTTATTTTATAAAAATTAAATTTTTCATCCAAATCTGTTAACTCCTAATATAAGTGATTTTTAGCACTACTTGGAGGTTTCTTGACAAAGTTACTAGCTAGTAGTATGTATATGTTCATGAATCAATTCTATGACCAAAATCTCTAATGATGAGTTACATGTATAGAGACTAGAGTATATATCTTCAGATTTCAAAGATGAGCAAGCTATGGCATTAAGATTGGTTGCCACGTGTAACTCTACATGAGAATCCACTGGGATCGTGTGCATATCAAGCACACCATCATTATATTATCACGTGCGTCTAAATGTTTAATTAGGGTGTATTATAATTTTTTTTTTTTTTATAATTTATATATATGCTCTTCTAGAAGTTGATGGAGAAGATTACATGGTTGACATGATGCCTATTTTTCACATTTCTTAGTAAAAAGAATAATATAGAAATTAGAAGTTCCCAAAGTGGTCATCTCCTTCGAGTATCTTTATTTATACTAAAGGCTTTCACTAGTGTTATTGTTTTCCAATTATGCCGTACAAACCAATAATAATAACAAAAAAAAGTACACTTTATAAAAAATATATATAAAAATTGTGAAGTAAATAATGTGTTTTTGTACAAGTATATGTGAGAGGTTATAATTTAGTCTTGAAAAAATTTCAAAAAATATATGGATCCAGAAACTGGAGACCTTTTATATATTGCGATAAAAATATGTCGATTCTTGTTAAAAATAATTTATAAATTGATATAAATATATTAATAATTGATTAATATATATTTTCAAAATAAAAATTAACATATTTTTATGGTAATATAAATCTTTTTTGTATGAATTAATAATAGGATATGCTTTAATTGATAGTTGGGAAGTTGAACTGAAGGCATGGGCTAGTAATTAGAGACCAATTTCATAACCATTACTTCCCCACCTTCATATATATGCCCGGCTTTTGGTGGCTTTTATTTACCCGCAATGATATCGTCTGCCGACCAACAACGAAGAGCGAATAAAAAATAAATTTAGAGGAAACAAATTTACATTGTAATTTTTTTTATACTACATAAACAATCAGATGTCTAATATTTAATATATAAAGTCGAAGGGACACTTCATGTCAATAATTTTCTGAAGCCTTTTTGATTTTCAAAAATGTCTTTGAATATTAAGATAATTCTTATTTTGTTTTTATATATATTATATATTTTAATTTTTCTATTTAGTGCTTCAAAGTTTAAAAAATTATTATTTTATTTCACATAATTTATGTACGTAACGTGTGTATCATCATGTGCTAGTACTTATAACTATTCACATAATGTAAGAAAATATAGGTCCTATATTCATATTTTTTCAAAAATTAAAATAAACTCATATTTCAATTTAAATTTAAAATTTCACAAATTATTAACTAAAATTGAGGTTGTAATTTTTTTTTGCGGGACATACACAGGGTGTAAATACAATTCTGGCATTTTATGTCTTTCACAAGGGTATGTGTGTCCATTACAAAAGATTAACATGGTACGTGACTAGAGTTGAAAATGAACTCAAGTGATTTGAAACTTGATTCAAGATCGACTCGAAAAATTCAAATAAGACTCAAATTTCATACTTAAAAGAGTCGAGTTCAAATTCATTTTGATACTCAAATATTTATACAAGTCAAATATGGAGACATTAATTGTTCATTCATTTAGAGTATTAATTTTTTTTTACCTTATTAATCCCTACTTGATACAAGTTCTTTGATCCTTACTTATATATGGTATCGATCATACTCGATTTATTTAATATATAGTATACAACAATTAAATTATCCACATTGTTTGAGAAGTGTAAATGATTTTTATGATTCTCATACATATTCGTTAATTGATTCAAGAATAATATTATCATCTCATTATTTTTTTTTTACAAAACTCAAGATCTACTTTAAAAAGTTTAAATTTAAATCATTCTAAATAATTGATTGTTTTAATTTTTTCTAGATTATAACAATACAAATGATTTAGGAAATTGATATTTTCACAAAATCATACTCACGGGAGGTAGACCTTACTTATTATTCATGTGTAGAGAATATTGTGAAAATATCAATCCCTATAATTTAAGTCTAATTTATGCATGTCTCAAATGCTCGCGAGTAACTCGACTAAAAAACTAATCGAGTCGAACTCGAATACAATAAAACAAATCAAATTAAAATATGAGCAAAAATTATAAAATTATGTTAGAATTTGAGTCCGAATTTAAATTCTTTTAAAAAATTTCAAATAAAATATATGTAAAATACCATTTAACACGTAAAAAAAATACATATTACCTAGTAATATTAACCGTCGAGCCGACTTGCCGTCAAATCAATTGCCGGCCATAACAAATATAATTACGCAACGTGTATTTTATAAAAGTACTAGCAGTTTGTCCGGCCACTTAAATAGAATATTGATAGCTTCGTTTAAAATTATAGTTGTACGTACTAATATACTAAATTGAGGTCGAATGATACTTTTGTCTTTTGAAATTGTTATTTATTTTTGTCAATTAGATCCTCAAAATAATATTTAATATAAATTTTGTTCTTTTTTCTCAATTTCATTGAAATTCACCCAAAATCTAACTTGAACCATTTTATTAAGGGCAGTTATGTATTTACAATTAAAACATATATTATTAAAATACAAAATCAAAATTAAAAATTTAACATATATATTATGCTAATTCAAAATTTAAAAAATAACTAAATTTTAAAAATTAATTATTATCATAAAAATAAAAATTAAAAATTTTGAAATTATGTTTTTGGTGAGAAATGAGTAAAAAAGAATTCATGTAATATATAATAATTTTTTTAATTAACGTTTAAATATAAAATAAAATTTTAAAATCAACAAAATTAATGTATATTTATAACTGTAAAATATATTTTAAAAATAAAAATTAATATAAAAAAAATACAAAGCACTGTTCTTTTCTTATTCTTCTTCTTTATGGATTTTCTTCTTAAATCCAAAACTCCATGGTCTGGCCTCCACGGCTCCATCGTCAATTTTTTTTCCACAAAATTCATCCCCAAATATAATCGGAAGACCAAAATCAACTAGCATTACCCTATCTTACTTTCTCTCTCCAAAATATTATCCACCCATTTCCTTCTCTCACCCAAAATCTCTTGCCTTTTCTCATATCTTAGCCAGACATTGTGAAAGTACTCACCCAAACATTGTGAGAATACTGGTGGTAGCAAATTTTGTGATGGCAGACAAGAACAATAATACCCTTCAATTTTTGATTTTTTTTTCAATGGCGACGAGGACACAAACAAATCCTTCAACTAGTTCCTTACGACAACCAATTCCTTCCCGCCAATTACCCCCTTGTTCCATCGAGTTATTGCTGGGAGGTTCTTCATGGCCACCGGGTCTGTTGCAGCGGCTGAGAAACATTCGGGGCGGCGATTGAGGTGAATGAGAGGGCTTGCAGTTGGGCTTCCTGCTATGGCATAGTGAGATCACAGCGAAAAGCTTGAAATTTTGGAGAGTGATCTAACGCAAATTTGTCCTACGAAATTCAATTCTCTCTCCTTTCGCATTCTTCTATTCAATCACAATGAGATCTGGATTTCCTATGAGGTGTGTTTGGCTACGACTCACAAATTTAGGGGTTTTTGGTTTTTTAATATGTTTATTTTAATGGTAAAGACATAATTGCCCTTAAAAAAATGTGGAATAGAATATTAATAATACATATAATAATGGTAAAGACACAACTACCCTTAAAAAAATGGTTCGGGTCAGATTTTGGATGAATTTCAATAAAATTAGGAAAAAGGAACAAAATTGACACAAAATTTTACTTTGAAAACTCAATTGACAAAAAATAATTTTTAAAAACAATTTTAAAAAGGTGTAATAATTTAAAGGAACAGAAATATCATTCAACTCTAAATTAAAAAGTTCAGTTCAATTGGTTTCTTCTCGTCTACAATGAACGAACGGCAAGGCTCGGCAGGGAAATAGCAATAAATTAAATTATTAATTTAAAAATATATATCAAATTAATTTTTAAAATTAATAATAAACTTATAATTTAAAATAATAAAATAATACGCCTATTATTTTCTAACACAGAAAGAACATAAAAGGGAAAAAAAATTATTATGGCAATGGGAGTGGGACCAGAAAACGTACTACTACACTAAAAAACGTATAGTAATATTAAACCGCTAGCTGTTCGTTCGGCTGGAAGGAAAACTGATTGATTTGATGAGTTGAATAGTAGGGGACAAGGGGCTGTCTGATTAGTATTTAATAAAGTTAAATGGTTATATCAGTCAATTATTTAGTATATTTATTTTGAATTAAATGATTAATTTGATCAAAATTTTAAATTGAATAATTAAATTTAATATTTTTAATTTAATGTATAATTCTCAATTGAATAAAATAAAAAATAATTAAAATAAAATATATTAACTATTATATTAAGTAATATTAAATAAATTTATAATAATTTTAAATTTTTTTAAAAAGATTAAATAGTAAAAATCTGTTATTCAGATGTTTCAATTATTAAATAATTTTGTCATTCAATATTCAGAATTTTATTTCATTTAGTTCATTCAAAATTATTTCATTTAATTTTTATCAAATACTCTTAAACTTGAATTCAGAAACCGTCCCAAAATTAATAATAAAAACCAATGGAATGTTGACGTAAATGCATGCATGCATGCTCTCACCCATTTTAATTTCTGATTCTCCTTAATTTATAACCATGCATTTCCTTCCATTGCTTATAATCGTTCAGACACGAGGATGGATATATATAGCGTATAAAGACCGCATCAATTTGGTGAATTACTTCTTTTTGTAGCGTGTCAAAGTGGTGTAATCATTAGATGATCACTATATATAAATGGGTTCTGTGATTATAACTGATCAAAACCATAAACATTATTTTTGCATATTTTTTTATAATATATTTTGCCTCCATAATATTATTGTTTTCTTTTTATTGCATAGTAATTAATAATTAAGGCGGTAAAATGAACTAAATAGTTTGAGTTCAATTCATACCCGCTCGACTAAAAGTTCGATTCAAGTTCAATACAAAATATAAACGCGATTCAAATATGAGCAAAATTTAAAGTTCGATAAATTACTTGAATCTCTTCAAGTTATAATTTTCTATTGATTATTCTGATCATATTAGTTCGAAAAATTCAAAAGGTTAGGGCTCGATTCAAGATTGTGTTCGACTCGGTTGTTAAACGAGCCTCAATTAAACTTTATTTTATACTCAATAAATTTTATAAATCAAATCTAAATAATTCAATATTCAATTCGACTCGATTCATTTATACCCTCGTTAATAACTACTTCCCCAAAAATGGTTTTTCCATTAAATCCAATTATCCAAGCCCAGTACACCTACAGATTTGAAGTCATCCAATTATTCAACATTTACTCTTATCAAAAGAAGAGAGAAATGATATTTTCTAGTGCGAAGGTTATCATATCAAAATAAATATATAATTTTATAATGTACATAATATTATTTTTGTTTTAAAATTAAAAATATAATTTATTAATTTTAGAGTCAATTATTATAATTATATAATATATAATAAAATTTATTAATTATAAATTTATTTTATTTTAAATTTTTATGAGTTATATCAATTTTAAAATTTAATAAATCGTCATTTGACCTAAAAAAAAATATATTTCTAATTTTCAAACAAAGAAAATATAAATTAATTTGCAAGTATACGCAATGCGACTGATATTTGAATTTTAAAATCTAAAAAAAGATAAAACAAAGAGATAAAATAAGCAATATTTTGAAACCCAGTCCGGACCGATCGGTCGGATCTGTTGAACCCACCTTGTTCACCGATGGTTCAAACGGTAAAATTGATTAATTGACTCGGTTGAACAGGTTTTGAAGTTTTTTTTTTTACAAAAATATTTTTAGTAATATTATAACATAATTTCACGATATTTTAACTTATAAAAAATTAGATATTTTAAAATTTTATTAATTATTAATAATATATATTTTTGTTTATGACGTCACTGGTTCAATAATGGTTTGACCACTGGTTGAACCAGTGACCCATCTATTTTGTATTATTTTCGATTCAATGACCAATCCCATTCTAAAAACATTAAAAATAAAAATAAAAGAGTGGTAGAGATGATAAAAAGTTGCAATAAAACTATTTTATTTTTGGATAATTATGTTATTGTCTCAATAAATTAGATGTGACACGATTTTGAGAGTTAATTATTTTTCTCTCTTAATAAAATAAATATGTTATGAGAATAAGTTATATGTGAATTAATTTTATGTTAAATATGAATTATAAACAACATAGAATTGAAATAAATAAAATTTAAAAATTATTATTCTTATAAATAAAATATAATATTTGTAATCAATAAAATTTGGGAATTACTTTTTCACAAGTATTGCGTGCGAGTGGGGTAGTATTATTAATTTATGAAAAAGTTTTCTTAACATGTGCTTTAAGAACATATGTTAAGTGAGAAAATCGAGAGATGAGATATATTAAATATTATTTATTTATATATTTACACTGAATTTAATGCATAAAAAATAATAATATATTAATAAACTTTATATATTAAATTTAATTTATATATATAAATAAATAATATTTAATGAGTCCCTTTTTCAATTTCAGCACTTGAAATCCATCCATAAATCACATCATTATCATTCATCCTCGGAAATCGGAAGAACAATCCCACTCAGGTCCAATCCAATCTCTCTAAACACACCCTTTTTGCTCACCTGAAACTCGCGCCTCCTTCTCTCTCCTCCATTTTCTCTCTCTATCGACACTCATATCTCTCTCCCTCCCTATATATATAGCAGACAATCATTTCTCTTTCTTCGTCATACTGCATGCAAAGATCAAAATGGGCATATGTTTTTCTCGAAGGTCGACAAAGAAGAAACCTTCGAAACGCATATCCAACCACCAATCCAGCAGTTCAATAGTAGCCGGCGGTAACTCCAGCAATCGCTGGACTCGGATTCGGTCTTCCGGTTCCAAGAAGGAGAAATTCGATGACTCTGAACTTCACGAGCAAGCTTTAGCCGCCGCGATTCTGTTAAAGCAGCATCAGCAGCAAAACGGCATCGGTGCTGTGCCTTTTGCTCGCTCCACTTCTCTCAAGTATCGTATTGATTCCAACTCCAGGAGGCAGCAAGGGCTGCCTCGTAGTTCCAGCTCCAGGGCTCGCTCCGTCACTGATCCCGTGCTTCACCCTCACCAGCTTGTTAATCAGGTTTACCCCTTTTCATCTTTGTATATGGATATGGATATTGATTTTTTATTTTTTTTGTTTCAATGGTTTTAATTTATTTTTTATTAATTTTTTTGGTTGGTTTAATTCAGTTTTTGAGACTGTGCGCGGAAAATATGGGTTTTAATTATAACGGGTAAATTTGGGCTTGTTTATCTAAATTGATGAAATTGTAGGTGAAAATTATGCATAAATTGGCACAATAGGAAAAGGTGTAAACTTTTATATGCACAACTTTGTTAATATCACCCATTGCAACCATGGGTTTAGCCAGTTTTCTCAAACTCAAGACTCAATAATTGAACAGATAAGGTAAATGGTTACTTGGAGCATTTCTTTTAAAGATTGATATTTTGAGATTTCTTGAAACAATTTCAATTTAGATTGGACTTCTAATTTGCCTGTAATTTGGAGTTTATTTGTATGTGCCTGGTAAGTTACCTGATTCTATAACTTTAAGATTATTGACCTCATGTAATTTAGATTTCCAAATATGCAAGTATTCTTTTTTTCTTTTAGTCAAACATGGTAACTGGTTTTTAAAATACAATATTCCCCCAAAGCTAAAGGAGCTTAACTAGAGTCTTATATTTCAAATACCCAAAAAATACACCTGTGTATTCTATAGTGCTTTGAAATTTCTTGTAGATCTTACAAAAACATGAATTGCAAATATTTTCTTACTTTCTTGAGTTGCACTCCAACTTCCATTTCAAGATCAACATTTCAAGCTTCAAACAAATTTATTTTCTTAAATGCAACTCCTGTAAGCCCTTAATATATGTTTTCAGTTTTTAATATATAAGCCCTCCTCGAAGGATTAAATAGTGTAAAATAATATTAAATTAATGTAAATGGTCATATCCCAAGTATGTTTTTTCAAACAAACATAGCCTAAGTGTATACCTTGTTAGTACTGTCATCTTGTTCCATTATGCAGAAGATATTTTGTGTAAATATAGAATCTTTCACAAGTGTTTGCTTGTTCTCTCTTTTTATGCACCTTTAGTGCTTCTAGTCATCTTTAGTTAAATGCCAACTAGTTTCTAACTGTTTCCTGATTGACAGAATGTAATGGTAGATGATTTAGAAACCAAGCATTTTATCCTTGTTCATGGAGGTGGTTTTGGTGCCTGGTGTTGGTATAAAACTATAGCACTTCTGGAAGAAGTTGGATTCAAAGTTACAGCAGTTGATCTAACTGGTTCTGGAATTCATTCATTTGATACAAACAACATCTCAAGTCTTTCGCAATATATAAAGCCACTGACCGACATTCTTGATAACCTTGCTGATGGGGAGAAGGTTAGATTCTCGTATATCCTTTGTTCCCATTTCTTGTCAATCATTTGTATTAACTTAAATCTTGTGACAAAAGAAAGACAAGAATTATTATTACTTAGTTTCTGTAAACAATTTTAATTATCAAAGCTATATAAAGCTAGAAAGATGGTCAAATACGGTCTTGTTCAGTGCTTTCTTTAGGATTTGATTTTTCTAAATACTGCTCCCCACCATTCCAGAGGATCAATATTGAATTTTTTGAAGTCAAGTTAAGATATTTTCAAATTCAAAATTGAAAAGAATAAATCTTGTAAATAGTGTTATCGTTTAGATAGTTTACAATTTTCATACTTGTAGCTAAAACTAAATTTATTCATTTTAATTTTGAATTTGAAAATATACGAAATCCTATATTTTGGAATTGAGGTAGTATTAATTTTCATGGAATATTAGAATGATTTTTACTCTTTTGTTTTCCTTTCTCCAGTCAAAAGTACTTTAACGCTGAAGATCCTTAAAAACAATAGAAAATGCCAAAACATCTAGTATTTTGTTCTTAAAATTTAGAGGACATGTAGTTAAATAATATGGGTTTTCTGGGCATCTAGTATTGTATTTTGTTTTTGCATTCTTTTTCTCTGTTTTTTATTTTCCTTTTAATAAACAGAGCAACTGAAAACTCTGTGCTTTCTCTGTTAATTTTGGAGAAATAAATTTTAAACTAAGAAACAAGCCAATCATGCTCTCATAATATTAAGTGTTTGAGGAAACGAGTTTTGGAGAGTTCATTTCTGTATGCTTAGCCTGTAGAGGCCCAAGTAACCTTGAGTTTGTATAACAACTCACCACAGAACTTTCCATCAGTTTGGAGAAAACAAAATGTAGTATAGCCAAACAACTGAATGTTTGTTGTAGTCATACTAATTGATTGTATCGCTAAGCTTGGCCATTTTCTTTGACATCTCCCTGGCATTTTAACATTTGCTGCTAAGCTGTTTTATGGGTGATAGCCTAATTATGCTTCCGTAAGATGCATTTTATGCTTATAAGGTTTCCAGTTTTTTCTTGATTAAAGTCTCTGTCCAAATTGATAGAAATTGAAACAGTTGTTTTTGCTATATGAGCCCAAAAATTAAACAATCCAAAGAAACTTCTCCTGCTAGGCCTCTTCTTCTATGGTTTGGCCCCTATAATTTTTAATAATTTAAAAAAGCCTACTCTTGCTTCTTATTTTTTTTCCCGTGTTTACTGTGCCATCTATTATGGCAGATGATGATAATGCTGATCTTGTTTTTGTTTTTGTAAAAACTTTAATTATGCCTTACCTTAAAACCTTGCAATATTCATTGCCTTACAAAGTTCAAACTGTTTGTAAACCTTATTTTTGTCAGTTGTGTAAGTTTTTTGGAGTTTGATTAGCTACTCTAAACTTATTCATGTAATCATACATAGGCATCACTGCTGGTATTTATAAGCTTAACATGGATAGTAGTATGTCCATCATTTGTAGAATGGAAATGTAATCTAATTACATTTTTTCTTCTTGATTCTTGCAGGTAATTTTGGTAGGACATGATTTTGGTGGTGCATGTGTATCGTATGCAATGGAGTTGTTTCCATCTAGAATTTCAAAAGTTGTCTTTGTTGCTGCTGCTATGTTGATTAGCGGGCAAAGTGCTCTTGATATGTTTTCCCAAAAGGTCCGGTTGTTACTTCATAAAATTATCTTATTATATGATCTCCAATTTGCATACAACTGAAAAAAAAAAATCACAACTTTAAAAACTGGTTTCTATTGGGAGTTATGGTTTAATTTTCTTTTATTTTTTCATTACAGATTCAAAGAAACATAAACACAATTGTGCTTTTATGAGTGGAATTTCAGAATTTATGGAATAAAAAATCATGTTTCACGTATATATTCTTACCTGAATTGTTTGCATTGTTATATATTGAGCATAAATTTGTATAATAGCGTTTAAATGGAATTGCGGTTATTTTCAGCTTTGCATCCCATAATCTTCCAGTCTCTCTGCTAATACTTGGTCCAGATTATTTTTTACGTATACATATTGTTATAAATCAAATTGGATACTCCAGACTGTACTGATCCACCTAAATAAAATAAAATCCAAAGGCTGTACTCGCTGACATATTGCTTGAATAGACACGGAGCTTTGATATGATACATTAATAGATATTGACGTCTTTTAGTGATGTATGAGGCACTTTCCTCAAAAATAATCCTAGCCTGAGCCTATGAGTAGAATTTTTCTAATTTTTCTCAGGTGATGTGTTTCAGTTATAATATAAAACTCAGTAATAAAACACAGGCATTTCTTTCGAGCTAAGTTTTAGAAGTAATAGTAAATATTGGGCGTTTGGTAAGTTTCAATGTTTCAACTTCTGAATTTGTTTCAAACAAGGTGTCTGGATCTTATTTAAAGTTTAGATCTTTACCTCGTTCACCACTCCCCTAGTGGCTCGGTTTGTTTGCACATTGAGAAAATTTCATAGCAATTGAAATGTAATAATTATTGCAGGACAACTCAAATGATTTGATGCAGCAGGCTCAGATATTCCGATATGCAAATGGGAATAATCAACCTCCGACAGCAATTGATCTTGACAAGTCTCTTTTAGGGGACTTGTTATTCAATCAGAGTCCTGCAAAGGTATGATGCATCTTATCAACAATATAATACTGAATAATTTTTTATATATGACCGGCCATGAAAAAAGATGGTGTATGTTATGTTATGCAATTTCAGTATCTGCATTGTTTTCACCTTGAAGCATGATTATTAAAATTGTATTCTTCTTTCAATATTGGTGCTTAGAAGACTAGATAATAAATACATAATACATGCACATACATATGCTTGACAATGCATTCTCAAGTACAAGTTTAGTTTACATTTAATGGTGCTTATTTTTCTGTTCTAGAAATTCCGAGTAGGATGGTAATGGCCGTCAGTAGCATTATATGTTTATGAATCTTTTGAGTTTTCATATTTGGTAGCTTTCTAATATATTGGAATCTAAATGATTGGGTGGTGCTTTAGAATGTGGGTTGTGGTCAAAAGGGTAGCTAAATTGTATGATATACCAGCGTTTAGGGTTTTTCTAGATACCCAGTATATCCCCTGTCTACAACCTGAACTGACTGGAATTTGGATCATTGAACAGAATTGCCTTTCATATGATGTAAAGGAAATGAAAGTCAAAACATATTTTGCAGCTTATATATTGCTGGAATCTCAAACTTGTAGTTGTGATGAGCATATAAATGGTTATTTATAAAATTAAGAGATCAAAATGAATTTAGTTGCTCGTGATGTTCATTAAAGAAGTCAATCAGAAACTGGTTATAGTCTCCTACTGAAATTTTAGAGTTCGTTATGAAGAGAAGCAATTATTGCCTGAGGATGCCTTTTAGAACCGCATCACTTCTCCTTATAATTTGTTAACATTTAGTTGATCTTTATGGATCCTAGTCCATTAGAAAAGTCGTTTTCCAACCATTAGATGTAAATGTCTTTGAGATTGTTCATGTGTTCTTCCTGTGTTTGTAAGCAATGTTTCAAGCATTTGTTCATCTTTCTGAGTCCATATTTGGTTCCCTATTCCAGGATATTGCATTGGCATCTGTTTCAATGAGGCCAATCCCCTTTTCACCAGTTTTGGAAAAGGTGTCTCTTTCTGATGAGAAATATGGCTCTGTCAGGCGGTTTTACATAGAAACTCCAGAAGATAATGCAATACCCATCCAACTACAGGAGAGTATGATAAACAGAAGTCCACCTGAACTGGTTTTCCGCCTTAAAGGTGCTGACCACTCGCCCTTTTTCTCCCGGCCTCAAACCCTACACAAGCAACTGGTAGAGATTGCGAAGATCATGTAAATGACACATTTTGTTGATTTCTTTAAAAATCCCTCTCTTATTCTACTGGCATGATCCAAGAACGAGCACCTGGATGCAAGCAGGAATTTTGACTTCCAACATTCTTCGGGATTGTTTACAGTTTGGCTGCTGGTTTGAGCTTTGCATCAATGCAATCCAATTCAGATGATGTAGGAGTTAATTTTTTTGCTAAGTTGTTACATGAGGGATATTCATATCCTTCTTTAAAATTCTTGTTTTAGCTTGCTAGTTAGATGAGGGATATTCATATCCTTCTTGATGAGAGACTTGCAATTTGAGATAACTTTATCAAAACTATATTTATGATTGCATGATATGTCTTCTATGGTGGGTGAACCAAGGGTTTGTTTTGTTATTGCTGATATGGGAACAAGAAGGCCTGTGATCAATTACTGATCAGCAATTGACCCGCTGGTTTGCTTCTTCCAATTTCACTTGTAATGTCTCTAAATACTTGTACGACAGGCAGAAAATGCCCTCCAGGCTCCAAGGAATAGGCATTAAAATTACAAGCTCCCTTTTATAATTTGTGGAAAAAAAGAAACATGCATGTTTGACTTTGATGTTGCGAGCCGGGCCATACAATGATAATATCGACAAAACTGTATAAATATATAAATTATTACTTAATACTCACGATAAAAGCCAATTTACTATAATTAGAATATAAATCAATATTGATTTTTTAAATTTTAATTTAAAATTTAAAATTGATATGAATTTATTTAGTTTATGCTAATATAATTATGAATATTATAAAATACTTAAAAAATATTACTATTTATAAGATTTATTGTTTTTATAATTTAAATAAATTATGTAAATTTAAAATTAAATTTAAAAAAATCAATATTAATATTATAATGTAGGACGGAAGGATTACCGTATGTCAATATTAATATTATAAAGCTTTGAGAGTAGTGCAAGAATTCCGTTGTTCCGCACCTCCACCAAATATGTACATGAGACTAGTGTTAAAGCCTATAAAAGAGTTGCTGCAGTAGGAACATCTCTTTTTGTACCTGTAAACGATTTAATTAAAAAGGAAAAGCAGACACAAAAGAAGTTTGAACTACAAAGGCAAAATTAGCTTTAGCATCAAATTCAAATCGTGTGATGAAGGCTATATAATATTGCTTTAAATTTTAGAGAGAAACTAAAAAAGGATTTTTGTTTTAGACAGAGCCTATAAGCCTATATATATATATATATATATATATATATATATATATATATATATATATATATATATAATTGTTCTTTATGTTCAAATTTGAGATACTCATATCTATTTATCCAATTACAATTCACTTAATTTTTAATCTATTAAACCCAAATTTACTTAAGCCCACTTAAATATGTCCATACCCACCCATTTGTCGGATCTAGTACTAGATCCTTGTAATAAAAATTAATATACTCATTCCATTATGAATTATAATGAATTATAAGATCAAATATTATTTTTTTTTAAAAATAATTTTAAATTCAAAATTGAAATAAATTTATTTAATTTATGTCAATATAATTATAAATATCATAAATTATCTAAAAGTTATTTTTAGTTGTAATATTTATTATTTTCAAATTTTAAATGAATTATGTAAATTTTCAATTTAATAATATTCAAAATTAATTTTTTAAAAATTAATATTAATATTATAATTTTAAAAAAATAAAGTACTTTTAATCGTAATATAAATATTTTCCGATGTATTTAGCTTTGATAGTACTGCAAGCATCTCCCATAGCTACTTTCATTGTTCCACGTAACTCGACGTGCAATTGTGTAGTGACACTGCCCCACCCACGTCTTCATGTTGTTATTGTCGGTTACGTGACCTGTGCAATTCTCTGATCCCTTCATGAGAGTAGGCATGAATATAGAGATAATTTTATGCATATAAATATTAAATATAAATTTTTATATAACTTTTATTTTAATTATTAAAAAATAAAATTTGATATAAATCTTCGCATCAAATTTTACTTTTTAATAACAAGATAGAGTTTATATTTGATATTTGTATTTAATTATTTATATAAGTAGACTTATTCTAAATCTAGATTATATTAACGAGCGAGACAATTATTTTGGTAATTTTATGTCACGTTTGTCAAAAAAAAAATAATCTTTATAATTTAAGTTATATTATTAATTTTTTTGAATTTAATCTTGTAAATTTTATAATTTTTTTATTTTATTACAGATAATTTATACACATGACGCGTGTAATAATTAATATTATAAAATAGTTATAACAAATTAGTACGTAAGAAATTATTGTTTCAAAATAAAATACTTCACAATTTGAATTTTAAAATTTTTCAAATTATTTAAAATTAAAATTAAATTAGATTAATTCAATTCCCTCCGGACTTAAATCCTCTGTTCCGAATTTCTATATTCCTCTATTTTTGTGAATTTTCAACTTTCAGATACATATTAATTTTTAAAATACTAAAAATTATAAAATATAATTCAATGACTCCAAAACAATTGAGAGGGATTTGTACCCCGTAATCACATCCATCCACTACCTAATAACAAATTTAAGGCCGGCCATTACCAAATGGGCCAATTTGATAGAAATGTTTGTAGACCAGGTCCAATATGATGAAAATTGTTTAAAAGTAAACGACTATTAATTCAAAATGCTATGACACTGCTCCTCTCCCTTTCTCCGCACGATATAAATGCTTCATTTCGCCTCCTATAGTCCTATGTGTGGCTGTTATCCTCTTCTCTAAATTTAGTCTCTCTCTTTTTTTTAAGCTTGGATCTTGATTCGGTGGAGAAGGTACGATCTCTGTTACTTTCAATGTCTTGATCATTTCAATAAATGTTTTTTGTTTTTTAATTTTTATCAGTATTTTAGATTTTACTTTTAGGATTTCAATGATGATGAGTTCTTATATCTAGATTCTTATGATGTTCATTCTCATTATCCTTTGATGTTATCTAACATAGATTTTGGTTTTGGTTTTCTGGCACCATTTCCATTTCGATTTGCCTTTTTGCTTTCGTTTTGCCATCTATTTTATGCGTGATTCTACGGTTTGAACGTTTTTTTAATCAAATTGTTTTCTGTACAAAAGATCTATCTTGTATAGATCACCTTAAAAGGTATATGCCATTTGCGTTATTGCGAATATTTACAGGAATTAATTGTTGTTAGATACAGGATTGAGGTAACGTTGATGTCGATGCAAGTTCTCAGATCTACTATATGTTTCCTGTGTATTTATAGTGTATTTTTGTGAACACACAAAATCTAGAAATCATGACGGTTTTAATTTAAATGATGGAAGCTGTTGACCAAAGAGGGAAAAAGGTAGACATATATTAAAATTGGATTATTGGATTGGCATTATCATATCCATTTTCAGATAACTAGTAAGCCTAGTATACTTTTATCTGCTTGATGTGAGATAAGCTGATGACTTGGACACAGTAACCTAGATCTTAAAACTCAATAAGCAATAATTTTGATACAAGGCAAAAAAGTAAGTAAAATCATGAGATCGGAAGAACTGTGTTTTGGAAACATAATAATTTAAGGCCTAAGGGATGCCAAAACAAGGATATGTGTAGTCATCTACATGGGCAAGATATTACTCTTGCTTGTGGCTAATGTATTTTGTAGACTTCTTCATGCCTTTGTCATGATCTGGAACTAATTTATTGTGTTTGGCAGGTCTTCTTTAACTAGAGATAATTTGGAAGATGGGTCGTGGAGTTAGCGCTGGTGGAGGTCAGAGTTCCTTGGACTACCTGTTTGGAAGTGGACAGACTTCAAATAGTCCTCAACCGGCTCAGAATAAGGGACCAGATTCAAATAATGTGCCTCCTCAGAAGCCTGCTGCCCCTTCACAGCCTGTTGTAAGCAGTAAGCATAGTGCAGTGGGCGTTGATGATGACAGTAAGCAGAGGCCAGTAGCGGTTCATGACAGTAAGACTAACAATTATCTTCGGACTGAAGGGCAAAACTGTGGCAACTTTATCACGGTATGTCATTAGCGGCGGAGGTTATCAGGTTATTTATTCATTTTATGTACATATATATCTACGTATCTGTATCTATCTATTTCATATTTCTTCTAAGCATTATTAGTACCAGAATTTTTTCATTTCAAGATATATTTTCTTGGTAGCAGTAAATCTTATAGCTGTTACCATCTTCTAAACATAGAACTGATGAGACTTGAGATATATATTTCTGTAATATAATATTGCTGATGCAATTTTTGTTTGCTCTAAAAATATTGAAGAACCTTTTATCGAACAACCTTCTAATCCCTATACTTGGGGCAACTTACCTGTCAGGATGCGGCCAACTTGGCTTCTGCCTATGAGATGCTATAGGAACTAGGATAATGCTTGCTTTTGTGTTTAAACATAAGTTACATTATAATGGGTTGTATTTGTTAGTGTTCCTTCTATAGGATACCTTATGAGCATCAATAAAGGGTATAATAGGTTGTTGTGAGGTTCACTCCCTTTACCAGAGACTACTTGTGAGCATTGTGCTCTCTTGGGAATGCCAGTTGGAAAGTTTGGTGAATAGGTTGAATGCTCCACTCAATTGGATTGCATGGTTATTACATTTCAAAAACATAAAAGAGCATTCTGGATTGCAAAATTGAACCATCGGAAAGAGTTTAAACTATTGGAGTAATTGGGTACTTTGTCTTTGTTTTCCTGGTTTACATTTTGTTGGAGTAATTTATCTCTCAGTAAATTGTTGTCATTATTTTGCTATTTCATGTGTATTTTGTAGTTCTAACATCAGCAAAAAATGGATTTTGCAGGATCGCCCTTCGACCAAGGTACATGCTGCCCCTGGTGGTAGTTCTTCCTTGGGATACCTCTTTGGTGGTGATGGGAAGTGATGATGCCCTTGGTCCTGGACTGTAGTTCAACTGCTTATTGCAAGCTTGGATTATGTCCAATATCCAGAAATTTAAATTCCTTAATATGAAAACTTAAAAAGATAATATTTCAATATTGAGTCCGACTTTATTAATTTTCTATGTGGATGTTTGCTTTGAAAGATCTGTTAGGTGGTTTGAAATCCGATGAATGTTTTGAATGCATTACTCGGTAGAATTTGATGTGAGAATATGATCTTTATTATGTTTATTAGTTTAAGAGCCTGAATATGTATGTGTGTGAATGATGAAACGTAACTTTGGATTTGCTGTCACTGTCAACTAGCATGTTCTATGGATTTTCTTGCTTCATTTCAAGATGCATATGTATTGCTTTATGAGTTGTTATGGTTAGATTATGTGGGTCTAAATCCTTACTTGACTTGAAATAAATATAGATCTAAGTAATTTTATTCAGGTATTAACTTAAATTTTTGAACAAATATGTTGTATCAAACATGAACTTGATGTGTCAAATTAACTACATTTTTTATGGTACACACTAGAAATACTAAAACTAAGGCCTTTCTTTCTCTTCCTGCACTAAAGTGCCCGTTGATAATTAAGCCTTCTTCTCAACAGTTTGCAATCTGATAGAATTGTTCAAATCCCCATTCTTGTAAGAGCAAACGGTATCCCAGTTGATCGAATGCGCCCATCTTCTTTTTCCGTAGGTTAGGCCATGTTTTTTTGCAAAATTATAATTCCAAGATTATATTTTTATGTATTATAATTTCAAGACTATTAATTTTAAGATTATATCATCTTAATTACATGTTTGTTTAAAATAAAAAATTTCATGAGATAATTTAAAATAATCACACATTATGTTTATTTTATCAAAGATTTTTTTTTTGTGTGCTAATTATTGGATACAAATTTATCGCATGAACTTTTATACTCTTACCAATAATAACTATTATGCCCTTATCAATAATAATAATAAAGAGATTGTGTTTTAGTAGGCCATTTAAAAAATATAAAAGTTAATTTTGTCCATAAAACTTGAATCTCAAACAGTAGGAATATAAATAGTGGTTGGATATGGTACTAAATTGTCTCCCATTCCAAAATATTTTATTATCTTTAAACTAATATGATTTTAAAATTCAAGCCAAGTAGCTTAAGTCAACTCGATTGGACGATTTGATAGTGTCTTGAGTTACTCGCGAGTATCTTGAATTACTTGCAAATAATTGTTCGTCCACTTGAGTTGAGTTCAACTTGAAACTTAATTATTCGTTTAAAACTCGATCCGTCTAATTTGTTTTTATTAAAATGAAATCTACCTCACATCCATACTGGTGTATATTGTACGTACTTCCACTGGCTACATATACCAAGTTATTCAGCCGTTGGTATAGACTGGCGGTGGTATGAATTGATGATACTTGTAGCTGGTTGATGATCGATCTAACATTGATCAACAGCATAAATTAACTAACTGGATTACGGTGGGGGAAATTTTTTTAAACATTTGATTGCCGTCAAGCCTCGACTAGTGTAGTAATTAAAAAGTCTTAACTTATTAACATAAAAAGGATAAAGCAGAGAAAAAGAAATTAACATTGATAGCCTGATTCAATAATTTGTTGTTATTGACTATATATGGGACCAAGATCCCATCCACCATTTAGAGCCTGGTATAACTAGTTTTCCTTCCATTCTAGCATGCCACATAATTTGACGTCGTCCCTGTGAGGAATTATAACCACATGGTACCTCTACACATGGAGGAGGAATAAGTCCTGCATGTTTGGTGTAAATCACTAGTCTTGAGCAGCTTCTCAAACAACTATATATTTCGACCCTCCATAGTTTGTATTCTATGGAAAGTTGTGTTTGTTATTAAGGGAGGAGAAGTGTGGTTTGTATTCTATGGAAAATTGTGTTTGTTATTAAGGGAGGATAAGTGTGGTATGGTATGGTTGAAATTTAAAATTTGGGTGCTTTTACACTTACCTTCAAAATATACTCATAAGTTTTATCTTCATAAAAAATAAAGGAAAATGACTCCATCTCATTTGCAAAATACAAATGAAATGAGAACATACTTTTTTATCTTTTTTACGGTAAAACTAACAGATATTTTTTTTTAAAAAGTCTAAAATTTTCCTTAAATTTTTTCCCACATTGGTGCCTACTTCAACCCAAAATATTACACCTCGGTTAATTGATATTTTAATAATTGCATCGAGAATAGATTTTTATTTCAGTTACTGAATTTTTTTTATTTTATTATATTCACATTACTATACTTTAAAAAATATTTTAAATGAATCATTACTTAATATTCCGTCGGCAATTACTAGGCATAAAATTCAAGCGAAAGGAAAGGAAATAGCTATGTGTGATTTTGTTAATAGTAATATAGAACATTCATTCTTTTAATATTATATTAATTAATGTTGCAAAAATAAGAAAAGAGGGGGAAAAATAGGGCTAGCGAGTAGCGAGTCTTCTTCACAGCTGCTTTCACTTTGTCGGCGACCTTCGTCCCGACTTTTGTCTTTGCCAGCAGCTTTGTCTTTGCCGGTGACTTCTCTGACAGCTTTCATCTCACGGCAACTTCTTCTTTGGATTCCCTTCTTTCTTTCTTTCAATTTCTTGTTGCTCCTCTATTTTCTTTCAACTTGCTGCTGCTCTTTCAAAATCTTATAAGAACCACAAAAAAAATATATACATATATATATACTTATTCATACATGTACTGAGGACTCAACGTGAAAATCATATACTTCACTCCCCAATAAAAACGAATTCAACTGCATTTACAAAAAGTGGGGGGATTATTAAAAAAAATGCCATGATAAGAGTGCACATTCCATGAGGTTTAATACTTGCAGAGTTGCAGTACTCAGATTAAGCTGGTTTGAAAGGATCTTAAAGCCCAAACTATTAAAACAAATAACTACCAGGCAATTAAAATTAAAATACAGAAATCCAAAAATGCCCAAAAAAGAAAGTAAACAACAGTACAAATTCAAAATTCATTCATAATAGTCATTAATTCAGGTCTAAAATCCTGAACATAAGTCATAGTAATATGAAACTCTAATTCTGATAAAAATAGGGAACAAACACCGAGACACATTGTTATCAAAATCTCAACCCACATTTTGATGATGGAAATGTAAATAAGAATCCCCGCAGAGAAGCGTCCTGGCTCAAAAGCCTAGCTTGGTGCGGCGCCAGTGTCTGCGCTTGGCATTGTACCTATATACATACGTAAAAGAGAGATGTAGATAAACAATCAATCAAAAAAATACTCCCTCCATTCCAAATTATTTGATCATTGTTGACTTTTTAAAGTCAACTTTAGATATTTTTATACTCAAAATTGACAAAAATTCTTTTAATTTTAGTCAATATAATAATAAATATTGTAAACTATTAAAAAACATTACTTATAATGCCCATAGAATTACCATGAATCTAAATGAGTAAGAATTGATAATTTCCAAAGAATCTCATCAAAAGGTTTCATTTTATGAATTTTGCATTTGAAATATTCATTTCAGTTAAGTCGCATTTTGCTAAGACCAATAAAGAGAGCTGAGGTTATAGTTAAAGCTGCTAGTAGAGAATTGAAATAACTAGTTATAGCAGGCATAAATGAGCTAAATGAAATATGTTCTTTTTACACATATGTCTATACAAAAAAACACCTGCCTAAGATTCAATTTTTGCAAAAAAGGAGAAAAAACAAAAATACCAACTGAAAGAATAAGTTTGAAATTTTGAGAATGTACTTTCAAAAGTAAATAATGAGATGGAGTAGATATAATAAGAACATACATACAAACATATATATAGGGGCAGAGATAGAGGGCTTGACAGGCTATAGCCTTGCCCCAAATGTAATATGTTGAATATACTACTTTGGAAAGAAGATTTTCTCTCTCCTCCCATTCAAAGAATTAGAAGCAGAAGATAGGGTAAAAATGGATTCATTTGGGGGTGGATACTACGTGGATGAGAAAGCTGTTAGAGTGGAGAACATATTCCTCGAATTCCTCAAGAGGTAAAATTCAATTAATTTTTTTTCATTTTTTTTGGCTTATGTACGATTAGATCTGAATGTTGTTTATCTGATTGAATCCAAATTCTCGAGAGCCGTATTACGAATCAGAAATAGAGGCCATGACCCCAAAAGAATCTAACACCATGTTCATTTATTTCTCTCACGTTATGCGTTTCAATGATGTTCTTCAAAAAGCCATTTTTGAAGATTTTTTAAGGAATTTTAATCTTTCATTCTCACGTTTTTTCTTTGATTGGCATTTTTATTTTGATAAAGATCTTACACGCCCTCTAATTTGTATGTTTGAACACACACAAGTTGGTTACTTTTTAATTTAGTTAGGGCAACTATGGTTGGTGGGTTGTTGTATTTGTGTAGATTTGAGTCTTATTTGAAGAACGCATACAAGCATTCGTGCATTCGTGATGGAACAGAAACCTACATTCATAACTAATGAGCAAAATTAAGGGTGCATTTTGTTTAGCTTAAGGGTGTATTTTGTCTAGCAAAATTTTTTTTAAAGTGCATTTAAATACGTTTTAAATCATTCAATTCTAATGGAACAATCAAACACAATTTTTTTCATCTCGTAAGAATGAATCATTTTATTCCTAACTTAATTCCTTAAATCCAAATATAGCATTATTTCAAAACAAACATTATTTTGACATATACGAGCTTTAAGTAATTTATAATTTATATCTATTTTGCTTCCATTAGCTGAAGTCATTCTTTCAGTAATTTTTAACTAGGATATCAATGTTGCTTTCTTTAACAGCACAGATAAGAATTTGATTCAAATCAAATGTCCCACTCCCACTCCTTTTTAGAGGGGGATTGTTATAAGAAATTGTCATATCTAAATTGAGGGGTGGACTAGGTGCAGGGTGCAGATTGAGGGAATTGAATATACTACTTTTGAATATAGACTTAAAATATCGTACTATGGATATAAAATTCTTATTTTTTGTTGTGTTTATTTTTATAGTCCACTCAATTTTGGTTTATAATATTCTTAACCTGCCCCAATTGAAATGTTTATAATATTGTTAACCCGCCCCAATTGAAATTTCTGGCTCTGTCCGGCATACATATATGCAAGTAAATGATAAAATAAGCAATTGAAAAAGTTAAAATACCTGATAGTGTTATCGGTACGCATGCGGATCCAGTGAGGAATGGGGCGATTTTGCCTCATCTTCTTCGCTAACTTCTTCTTAATTATAAAGGTCTTATGCGACGGCTGCAAAAAATCCATACTCATTTTTCAATTACAGACGGATAAAGTTGATATGAAAATAAGAACCATAGATATATATATATTTATATATCCACATAAAAAGTTAAGTAAAAGACTATATGATGACAAAATGTGAGTGAGAGAAAGAGGGTCACCATTTTCGGTTCTGTTGATAGCTTGGGAAGACACTGGCGTCTTTACGGGTAGAGAATCGGTGGAAATATAAAACCCTAGCCACCCAAGGGAAGAGGATGTATTTATAGTACGGGTAACGGGTACGCGGTGTTGGATCATTCAATCTTGACCGTCCAATATGTTCCGGATCGGATTGCTTCATTTTTTTACTTTTTTTTATTAGGTTGTATATTAAAATCCTGAGATATGAATAATTAAATTAATAAAAGTATTTCATTAAAGTGTTATAATTCTAACATGGTTACAATGAATAAAACAAAACTTACACTCAGTTTTTGAATTTTAAAATGGATAGAAAAAAAAAAGGATTAAAAGCTTAAATTTTATGTTTAATTATTGTGTTTTTAAGTTTTTTAATGAATGAAAAAGAAAAAAAAATAGATAGAAAATTTGGTCATTTTTTTAATAATTAATTAATTATTGTATGTTATTCTAGAATAGTATACAAATATCTTTTTAACGGCTTATTAAAATATGAGCACAAATTTTTTAATATTTAAATTTATTATAAGCACATTAACAAGTAAATTAAGTAATGTGTTAAGGACCAACCTTTAAAAATAGTCGGAAGTCAATTAAAATTGTTATTTTTGGTATTAAAGGATTACAACAATACTCTTTTCTTTTTTTTAGAAGCATAAAGGAATTACAATACTATTATTTATATAGCAATAGCTAATAAAAATATTTCAAAAATAGCTAATAAAAGTGTATTATATCCAACTAAAACACCACATCTTTGTGAAATTGATACTTGGAGCCTTAAGTCATCATTTAAGCATAAATGTACAACATTTTATACATGTAATTTAATTATATACCAAAAGTAATAAACTTTATGCTAGAGTAAAAGAGTGAAGGGTAAATTTGTAAAAATAATTTTTTCTTTTATTTTCATTAAAACTCAGAAACACGAGAAAATAAAATTTTTAAGTTTCTTATTTTTTTCTTTTTTGTTTTAATTTAACTTTTTTATTTATTTATTTTTTTCATCCAACTCTCTGAAAAGTGTTAGGGTGCATTTGATATATATCATCTAGTTATCTTAAATATCCATTAATTAATGTGAATCAGTCATTATAATCTTATATTTCTGGTAACCTTATATCAAATAAATTGTCAATATTTTTACTTGAAGTGGGTATCCGGATGACCAAAAAATATATGATAATATTAGATTACTATATCTTTGTCATTTTGAGATTTTTTTAAAGACAAAAATACTTATTATATTTTAGTAAATTGGACAAAAATATCCTTATTTACATTTAATTATAAAGAAATTACCAAGCAAATACGTATATATCAAAAATACTCTTCTTTATCTATCTGTCTATACTATAATTAAGTAACAATTTGGTTTGTCCTTTTTCTATTGGCTTTTTTAGTTTTTGTTCACTGTTTTTTGGTTTGACATTTTACTTTTTCTACATTAAATCAAATTTTCTTATTTATCAATCCAAATTGGAAACTAAAAGTAGTAACATAGTTTTATAAAAATAAATAAATTAGAATTATACTTTTATAAGAAAATAATTAAACTAAGATCATTTTATATAATATTAATTTGTTACTTTTATTATTTTTTCAATGTATTTTATCCTTAAACTATATGTTTCTTGCATGTTAGTCACGTTTAGTACTCAAGTTGTGGCTGTTGTTCACGTTGAGTCCTCAGTACATAGTTATTTTTCATATTTAGTATATTTTAATTGTTCTATTTTTGTAAGGTTAGACAGAAATAATAAAATTTGAGGATGAAATACAAAGAAAAAATAATTTAAGGACTACACGTGAAAAATAGTTATAGTTTGAAGACTAATGAAAAGGTTATTCCAATATGTTAGTATAACTAGTCAAACTTAAATATTAAATTTAGACAAATAATAAAGAACATTAAATAAATGAGTCAAATTATTTTCATAATTTTTTTTATAAATAATTAAAAAGTTAAATTTACTAAATAAATTTATTTATATTTTATAAACGATTTCAAACACAATTGTTAATGTAATTATCTCATTCATAAATAATTAAGGGGGTGTTTGATAAAAATTGAATAAAATGATTCTAAATGTTTAAGTAATTTAAATAAGCTAAATGAAATAAATTTCTAAATACTGAATAATTTTTTTTTTGATAAGTGACATATCTAAAATATATGAATAACATATTTTTATTATTTTACACATCTTTAAAAATTTAAAATTGTTATAAATTTATTTAATATTACTTAATATAATATTTTATTTTATTTTTACTTTATTAAGCTTGAACTTAATTATTCAGCAAAAAAAAATTAAATTTAACTATTCAATCCAAAAATTTAATCGATTCAATCATTTAAATTTAAATAAATGTATTAAATAAGTGACTTCAATCATCCAACTCTATTAAACTCTACGCAAACAGACCCTAACTATTCGACAAACAACGTGACTTGGCCCAGGCGAAACAGCTTCGCCAATGCCCTAAAATAAATGCGATTTGTGGGAAACATAATAAAAGAGGGCTTGGGCTGCTGGGCGGCCTATAACGGACTGGTAAAGCGGAGGTAACGGTTAAACTAAAGTAGCCTTGGGGGTATTCTTTGTAGCATATCCCCAAATTAGGGTCTTTTTTCTTCAAGTCTCGAAAGCTCACTCTGCTGCGCGACAAATTAGGTTTCTCGTCGCAGAGGGTGTGCGTTCGGCAAAGATGACTACAGTTGTGCCAACATCCGAAGAAGATCCTGCTCTCTCCGTTGTCCGGTTCACTGCTGAAATTTCCTGGGCCGATGCTGGTCCCGAGGTATGAATCAGCTACTGTTTTTTTTTTTCATTCCGCTTTTGTAAGTATTATGAATCGGTTGTATATAAACATTGGGATTAAATATGGTTTTGAAATTTGTGTTTTGTCCTTGTTAGATTTATGTTTGTGAAGTTTATACTATTTCAATTGCGTTCGATCTGATTTTAGCTCGCTGGCTTTTATGGAGTTTTCCTGTTACGTATTTATGTATACATTCTAAAATTTAGAGTTGATTGTTAGGTAGCTGAGCCACAAGTTAGTAGGTTGTGCTTGGAGGCGCAGGAATGCATGATTGCAGGCAGATGGTTGGATTTGGCCTCCCTAATGCTTACTTCCGCTGATTTGATATTTTCCAAAGCGGCTGAAAAAGGTTAATTTTACACTACTTAATCATAAATGTATGATTATGTCACATAACTTATAATTTAGATTGATTGTCTAATTCAATATAAATAATTTTACATTGTTCATGCCTTGTTTGATGGAAGACCTGTTCTTAAAGTTATAAAAGTTATATATTGCTCTTCAAAAGTTGTTGTTTGTCCAATAGTTTCGATTATACTTGCATGATAAGCTATCCGTTGACTTCTACCACAGATCTTGAATGCATCTTCACTGTCATTTGCAATCTTGTTAAGAATTCTGACAGTCTTGATGAAGCACTGGAGATGGCAAAGCTTATATCCACAAAAATCACCCAACAGCCAATTGATAAGCCTGCTCTGCGACTGAAAATGTAACTGGTTTGGTAATGATTGTTTAAGCTCATGGAATTTTGCGGCCTTGTCTCATATATCATTTTCTCTATTTGGCCTTTCTCTTCCAGCATGTTCAATCTGTACAACTTACTGGAGAACCCATACAGCAGATTCTTTGTTTATATGAAGGCCCTTAATCTGGCTGTCAATGGAAAGGTCATTGAACATGTTGTTCCCTCTTTCAAGAAGATGGATAGTTTTTTGAAGGAATGGAATCTTGGGGTCCAGGATCAGAGGGAACTCTTTCTCACTATCTCTAATATTTTGAAGGAAAGTAAAAGGTATAACAGCAAGGGATGTCTCTGTTAAAAGTTGTTATTGTAGTCTATGTTTTCCTGGTGTTTATATTTATATCTCCTGGATTATAGTAATATATTTTTTTGTCGTTTTCATTGGAATTTCAGCTCAGCTAAGGATTCTTTCAAATTTCTGACCAAATATCTAGCGACCTTTTCTGATGAGGATGCACACACAATGGGTGAAGCTAAGGAAGAAGCGGTGCGAACTATTATTGAATTTGTGAAAACACCAGACATGTTGCAGGTATCATCGTTTTTGCTGCATTGAGAGATCAACCGTAGAATTTTTGTAGGTAGCAACTAGCAACATATATTAAATAGGAACAACTAATAATGTGGTTGTGGTTTGTGAATATCTCATTTGCATGTTATGCCAAAGTTTAACAAAGAAATTTGAGCATTTTATAATCAAGATGATTGCGACAACGTAATTTTTTTTAAAGATTAAAATTACGTTCATTAGCAGTACTTTTTTCCCCGAGCTTATTTAGCGTTGCTTTAAGGTAAACCCGGTGAAAAACTTGCAGTAGTTGGTATTTGAACTTATTTGCTTATTTTTGGAATTTACCTATCCTAGATTTCTTCTAATATTAAGGCTATTGTTTAAATTGCAAACCCTGATGTGCCCCCCCTACCAAACCCAAAGCCGCTGTCTTTCCACTTTGCCCCAGGCATGGGAAAGGAAAACAATTTACTCTTTTGTAAAGGAGAAATACATTATAAATACGTAAGGCTAATTTATTTTTGAACCATGGTTCTAGAGTGTACTCTAGCAGATTCGTTTCATGTATGGGGTGGCATTGCTGTTTATTTAATATCCTCTCAAGCTAGACTATGCTCTGGTTTATTGGTGATGATTTTAATAATTCTTCTGCATGTAACAGTGTGATTTGCTTGATATGCCTGCGGTGTCGCAATTGGAGAAAGATGCTAAATATGAGTTAATATACCAGCTTCTGAAGATCTTTCTGACTCAGAAGCTGGATGCTTACTTGGAATTTCATTCAGCAAATTCTTCTTTGCTGAAGAGCTATGGTAACTATTCCTTATTGTGCCATTAGGTTTTAGGTTATTTTGTGAGTAGAAATTCACATGTCATGACTGCTTATTTGATTTGTTGCTTTTCATTCCTTCTGGAATGGTGTAGGTCTTGTCCATGAAGATTGTGTAGCAAAGATGAGATTGATGTCATTGGTTGATCTTGGTGATAATGAATCTGGCCACATTCCTTATGATCTAATCAAGGACACTCTACAGGTAATCTGGTTTATCTATTTATTTCCCCTACAGGCAGCTTTTGGATTCTCTTGTAAATTCTGATGGTCCTTTGTTTTTTACAGATCAGTAATGACGAGGTGGAAGTATGGGTTGTTAAGGCAATTACGGCCAAGCTATTGGATTGTAAGATTGATCAGATGAATCAAGTCATCATTGTGAGGTGCGTTACAACTTCTCTTTCTCACTCTCTCTCCCTTGCTCTTCTGTGGATACCTTGTGTGATGTGCTTCCAATTTGCTAAAGTTTGTTGTTGACTAGTTTTATTATACCTTGTTTGTGTAGTCGCCGCATTGAGCGTGTGTTTGGGTTGCATCAGTGGCAGTCCCTCCGGACAAAGCTGGCAACTTGGAGGGTAAATAATCTCTATTTTAATTTGTCAATCACTTTATGCGCTTTTTGCCTCATTTATCTGCTATTACGTGTGCATAAACTGGGCCTAGAGGAACAATTTCTTATATTGTCATGGTAGAGGAACACTTGGTCAGTGGTGGAGTGGTATGGTGTAAATACTTCTACTAAATGGGCGCTTGGCACATGGGATAAAGTACTTTACGTTAAAAAATAAAACTAAAAAAAGTTAAAAAAAAAAAAGAGAGAGAAAAAGAAAAAGGTATGCACACCTAAAAACTAAATTATATTAGGTGTTATACACGGTTATATTTTAACACTGTCAATAATTTGACACCTGATGTATGGGTTAAAAACTTAAAAATTTAACATTTTCAAAAAGAAATGAAACAAAATGGTAAATTTTCAAACTAAATAGGTAATGCTCTGAATTTCATAGCATGTGCAAATTTAGTTCAGACTTGTAGTAGACTGTAGAAGTGTTAGTGATAGCTTTTGTTTGTAGTACCACTAAGAATAATAATGATGAGGGAAGTCCAGCAATCCCCTTTCAGTACCTTTTGAAAGAAAAGGCTCCTGGCCTTAAACTTGAGTGTCTGGCATCTTTCATATGGGGTGTGGGACCTTGCATGGATGAGCTGTTATATTATCACTGTTGGTGATGATAGATCAATGTTTTCGCTTCTTAACATGTACTGGAAACCGAGGACACGTTTGTTTGTAAGAATTATAATATCAGGATTATAATCTCAATGGTTATATTTGTTAGCAAAAATTACACTTAGAATAAAACTATTAATCTCAAGTATCTTGTTTGTTTTTAAATTTAGACTTGAGATTATTAGTCTAGGAATTATAAAATGACTTAATATGATAGGATTATTTAATAACATGTTCAATTAGGGATTATAATCTTAAGACTATTAAGTCATTTTATAATCCTAAACCCAAATTTAAAAATAAATAAGACACTTGGGATTAATAATTTTATCTTAAGTATAATTCTTGTAAACAAATATAATATTGGGATTATAATTCATGTCTTGGGATTATAATCTTTGCAAACAAACATGTCTGGGTATTATGTTGCACCATTTTGCTGCCAACTCCTAGAGGATAATTTGAATTTTTAGTTTTTCTCACCAATTTGCTTTCAGGGTAACATTGCAAATGTAATCAGCACCATTCAAGCTCACAAGGTAGCAGAAGATGGCGCACAGGCGGTGCAGGGCTTGATGATACGTTAGGACCATCCTCTCAGATACTGATGGACCATAAAGTAGTTATTCCTTTTCTTTAGTTGGGACTTAATTTTCTGCACTGCCGCAATTTTGACAGAGACAAGTTATTTGAGTATTTGTTTTTCCAATCTGCCCTGAATTTTTTATTACGTCTGAGAGTTGATGGAGCACATAATTTATAATTTTTATCCAAAGGTTGGGTACCACATGGCGTTTCATTAATATGGCCTGTATTGTTTTGTCAACTGTTGTCACATAAACTTTGCTAGTAATAATTTGAATGAAATTTTAAAAGAAATGGATATTTCAGCAACTATTTTTGTTATTTTTACAAGTGGACGTAACATTCTTAACTAACAAAAATGGAATGTAGTTGCGAAAATATTAAAAAAAATGTGGAAATATTCATTTCCAATTTTAAAAATCACTCAATTAAAATATTTTTATTTGCTCGGTAATACAGATGGAAGAAAAGAAATTTAGTAACCAAAATAAAATTTTGGTCTAATTTGTAACTGAAGTAATAATTAAACTTAAAAATTATAATCGTGGTGACATAAAACTAGAAAAATATTTCTAATTTGGTACGGGCCAAAGAAAATGATGGGACCAATTCGATTTTGATTCTAATGTGATCTGAATTTATAAAATTTAAAGGGCTAGGGTCAGGTATAGGATAAATCTTTTATATATGTATATGGATTAATTTTGGCTAAATAAATTTATAACCCTCAATTAGATTAATCAAAGGACAAAATTTAAAATTAAAATTCATCTACTATTATTTGTAAAGGATGAATGAAATTTAAATACAAAATTGCCACCATCTGCTAGTAGTGGATGCAAATTAAAAAATTTGCAATGCAAAAAAATAACTAAAATCTTCAGATGCAAAATAAATGTTTAAGGCTTATGATTTAGAGTTTAGAACTAAGAATTAGGGTTTAAAGTTTAGGGTTTAGAAAAATAGTTAATTAAATCAAACATCAAGTTATTTATAATATACAAAAGTCTATTGAAATTATTCATTAGTAGGGTTCAAGGTTTAGGGTTTGGGGCATTTAATTAAAAATTCTTAACATTTTTCATACAAGGTAGTAGTGTTAGAATTATTGCATGCTATATAATTTTAAGTTAAAAATAACGTAAAAAACTTGAAGTAATTTAATTTGAGAAAAATGGAAGAAGGGGTAGGATGAGTACGAGGCATTTGTATTCGGGTTCGGATCAGGGTAATGTAGTAATTGACGGGTCGGGCACCGGGGAGAGTACCCGGACCAATGCCGACGGTTGTCAGGGCCTGGGGATAGCTGGTATAGTGTGAGTAAATTAGTAGTACTTCCCAACAAAGGACTGATGAGGCGAAGAATTTTTCTTTATCAAGACCTGGAAGACTAGGAGCAGAGTGTTATTCTTAATTTAGCCATGGTCATAATTCATAAGGGCATGTTCGGGATGACTTATTTTTTTTAATTTGAAGTTAAAATTTTAGTAAATTTATAAGTTAAAATTTTAGTAGATTTATAAGTAAAAGTGTTCGGCATCGCTTTTACTTATAAGTCTGGAATTATAAGTAAGAGTTGTGGATGTGTTCGACTAATAATGATTTATAAGTTAAAATAAAATGTAAATATTATTAAAATGTCATTTAGTAAGAAAAACATTAGAAAAATAAAAGAAGGCATTTCTGTCATTTCATAATGGTTGACCGACTTAAATTTTTTTATTGATAAGTCATTTTTTTTAAGCAACAAATTCTTACATTTTTTTTTTTTTTGGACTTATAAGGAACATATAAGTAGCAACTGAATGGGGAAAGTTGGAAGAATGATTGATAACTTGGGTTGACCAATTTATTAATCGATGCCGAACATGCTCTAATACTACTGGTTTCTCTTAAATTGAGTAACTATTTTGATTTGGGTTTCTTTTTTAGGTTCAAATGACTTTACCAGCAGCATTGTATAAGTTCGTTGGTTCCAAATAAGGATTATGTATGAAGTATACTTTTTCTACTCTCTTTTAATCTACATTATGATGTATAATTTTTTAATTCTATGTACATGGTGTGTGTCTTTTTTGTTGTTGTCTCATAACCCTGTAATGTATTTTACATCCCTTTACACTAAGTTGTCTGAATTGTTAGTTAGGAATAACTAACGTTTCAGACAATTTTCATAGGAAAATTGGCCCATTTTCACCAATTTTCCTATGTGCCTCCCTCACAAGAACCTTCCTGCTACTGAAAAATGGAAGACGCGATCTGATGTATATAGTAGCTCTTGGGCACCATCTTTCGAGATTCTGTCGTGATAATTGCTGGGATTGAATTTGTAGACATTGCTTTGAATCGCTTAATGGATGAGGAGAGAGAACGGGCACCAAGGGAGAGCCGTAGTTTGTCATTGTAGTAGCTAGTTGAGGGCTGAGACTGAAGAGAGAAAAGGAGAGTGGATAGGCAATACGCCTACAGGAGACGAGGAATCCCCGGCAAAATTGGGTGACTGACTCCACACCATCCATATACTTAACTGGATAAAAAGATCTCTATATTTTGAAACCAATCCATATGCCTTTTTCATTATTATTAATATTATTATTTAAGTATTTTACTATTTACTTTTTTCTTTTCATTTGTTCGTAATCAAAGGGATCAAATTACTACTTCTTGGTGTGATCGGTGACCATACTGAGTGCATATATATATATATATATATATATATATATATATATATTACTTTTTATCTTTCACAAAAAATAGCTTATTTAATTATTTTTCTCAAAAAAAAAAAAAAATTGACAAAAAATGATAATATAAAATAACACTATTTCCTCAAGCTTACTATCATTATTCTATTATCGTGTCATTACAATCAAACTAAATATTCAATAAATATTAGAAATATTTAGCATCAAAATTGATTTCCAAAAATAGAAAGAAAGAAAGGAAAATGATTTAATTAATCAGAAAAATAAATTCTAAAATGATTCCACAATTTTAGAACTTTTAAATCCCTGTAGCAAAAAAAGTTCACAAGAAAAAAAAAAACTTTTAATTAGAACAGTTTGATTGCTTCAACTCTTATTCAAATGGCCTATACTACATTTATTCATGTTCTAATGTATTTTTATTTCGCAGGTTATAAGAAGGTCTCACCCTCATATTTTTCGTTCTATCTTCTTTTTTTGGATACCATTCAACATCCTACCCTTACCCTTTCTCCCAACTAGCCTAACACCTCCAATTATCATTAGATTACTTGCACTCTATTGTCTAATTAAAGAGAATTAAACACCCAACCTATATGAGGAGCATGCAGTATGGCTGGGACAAAGTCCATTATTAAATGATCATGTTTGAGATTTTTTTTTTTTTTTTTTGCCCTTTTCCTTTCTTATTAACACGTAAGAGGAAAGGCTAAAAAGGCAATAATCATTCTAAAACGATTTTTTTTTTGTTTATGTAAAATTTACTTATTTTGTGCACATATTTCTTGTACAATAACTAGTATAAATTAAAGATGAAATATCTCATCAAAGTGATATTTATATGTAATTAAAGTTTCATACTGTCTATGTATGTATAAGTGATGTTTGAATTGTGATAGTATAACACTAGATTAATGAAATACAGATAATGATATATCTTACAACTTTATATGTTGACTTTTTAGTTGTGAGTTACGTAGATAATTATAATTAATAATATTTTAATAATCTTAGCTAATCATATATATATTGATATATGTCGTAATTGTAATTCGACAGAAAGCTCTCACAATACATAGCCGAACTCGTGACATACTTATTTTGGACATTATTATTTTTATTTAAATAATACGTGTTATGATCCTAATATTACTCGTGCATATACTCGAAATGTATTAAATTCTAATTTAATTTATAGTGACACTTCATTCAATTCAAAAAATTGAATCATCCTGAAAAAATCATTAAAAATAATAAATAAGAGAAAAATAAAAATAAAATAAAATCATAACATGAAGGAGGAGGAAGAGAAAAAAACCAAAAAAAAGAAAAACATACTCCCAAACACGCTGAGAAAGTTAGGTCAAAATACAATACATACATACAACAACTAGCGGCTGCTGCAGCTAAAAAAGAGAGAAAGAAAGAAGAGTCGGGAAAGTGAAGATGGGCAGTAAGCAAGGACCACCCAAGCACCAGAACAAATTTGCCTGGAAACCCAAAGCCGGCGTCAAGATCAACGAAACCGTTTGTACCCTCTCTCCACCTTTCTTTTTCTCAAATCATCGGATTGACATTAATCCTCTCTCTTTCTATATACAGGAAGTAGGAGGGAAGTTTAGGCCGTACTCGGAGGTAACGGGAGTTTGCCCTCGCTGTAAAGACCAAATTGAATGGAAGCGCAAATACGGCAAATACAAACCCCTCTCTGAACCCGCCAAATGGTCTCACTTTCTCTCTCTTTATGTATGCATACTTATGTGTTTTTAATGTTTGTGATTGTTGTGGAAAATTGATTCAACTCAATCGACAATTTTTGTTTTGATTTATTTTGAATAAAATTATAGTCAGAGATGTTCCAAGCGTGCAGTTCGTCAGGCTTACCACAATCTGTGTACTGGTTAGTTTTTACACATCTATAATTTCTCCTTGTTTATGCTTCTGGTTAATTGATTTTTTATTTATTTTGGTGATAACAAATTTGTTTCTGTAATTTTATTTTTGTGATAAATATTGCAGCTTGTGCTAAGGAGCATAATATATGCGCCAAGTGCTGCTGTCAAGTTAACCGTATAGTTGGAAGGTTTCCATTTTGTTAAAGCTATCATTTCTTTGTTTCTTAAACTTGAGAATAAATGGGGAAAACTGCTTGAGTTTGTATTAATTTGAATCTATCCAAGTCTGTTGGATGCTTATTCAACTTTTGTGTTACTTTCTTGCAGAGACTCTACAGAAGTGGAAGCTGAGCAGAAGATGCTTGAGGAGGTTGGTTTTCAACATTATATTTGTTGACTTTGTTTTCGGTTTCTAAGGTAAGTTTAGAAGGTTAAAATTGAGGCTAATTGATTATTTTTTTTAACTTTTTTTTTTTGTTTCAGGCCATTAACAATGCTAGAGAAAGAGAGAAGAGAACGCTGCTTCGTGCTGTAAGACTTCAATATTGATTCTTCTTAATCTATTAAAAGATAAAGAATTAAGATTTGGCTTGTTTTTGTGTGTGTGTGTTAAGAACATAACCAGGCCTTCTGGAGCAGCCTCAGGGGCGGATGGAGGTTAGGGCAAGGGGGGCAAGTGACCCCCCCTTGATTTTGGATTTTTTTTGTTAATATATGTATTAAAAAAACATTGTGGCCACCCTTTAAAAAAATTAAGTCCTTTTCCTACAAAAAAGGTTTTCATTTATTAATTTTTATTAATAGTAGTATAAAATATCACAATATGCTTAACTTTGTTAACATAGTTTCATTATCATATCATTATCGCCATACTTACTTTTTTTTTTACCCTTACCATAGTTTCATTTTCAAACCATTATCACTAAACTTCCATTTTTATTTTTTATTTGTAAGGTTAAATACGAAATAAAAATACATTTGTAATATTCAAAATTTTTGTAAATGAGAAGCTTTTTATCAAATGGAGAAAATATATACACGACCATATATTTACATATAAAAACACATCCAAAAAATTTAAGGAAAAAAAAAAAGGAAGAAGAAGCAAACCGATAGAATGGAGGGATACACTCTCTCCTTTCATTAAAAAAATAACACTCCATCTGTTCTACAAAAATAGTTCCATTTAAAAAAAAATCCTTGTCAAATTTGTAAGATTCTAAAATGTAAAGTGATGTGAATTTATTTGATTTTGATTAAGGCAATAAATATTATTGTAAATTACATAAAAGTTAAAAAGTATTACTAAGTACAAAATTATTATTTTGAAAGTTAAAATAAATTCAAATTACAATTGAATTTAGAATTTCGCAAATTAATGTATTCAAGTTAACTACAATAATTTTTGTGGAATAGAGGGAGTAGAAAACAAATCTTAATTGTATATCTACTCGAAGTATCGAATAATAATTTTGTAAAGCCTTTTATGCTATTCTGATTGAAATATATATGGTGAGTTTTTTTTAATTAATTTTAATAAATTGTTATTTTTTTATTTAATTATATTATTTTATTAATAATAATTGTGTCCACCCTTGATAAAATTCCTGCATTTGCCACTGAGGAGCCTATGTTAGTCTTTTGAGACTTGTAGCTTCCTCATCCCAACACAAGCGTTAAACAACTGCTGGGAGTTCTTTTTATTTGGTTTTCAATTACATATAGTGGAAAAGGAAAGTTATGTCAAAGTTATGCTACAAAGGATTTTTACTTTTTACTTTTTATATTTTATATTTTACATTTATAATTGTTTTTTATTATAGAAACTTTGATCAATTTGAACTATGATCTTGGATCATTTTTACTATGCTTTGCTTCAAATCTGAATTAGCTCAGATGTTTTAAAATGTTTCGACTTTCAAAGAACTTAGAGATGTGTGGGAATTGATGCTTCATTCTGTATTTTGATCTTTTAAACTTACTTTAGTCACATAAGTCATTCAACATTCCTAGTCCTACTGTGCATTGTTTTCACTAGAAGTTGCTCTTCATCTCCGGGGAAAACGATCTCCTTTAAATTTGAACGAGGATTTATTTTTTGGAGCTTTGGTGGGTTTTGTGGGGTTTGTCCCGAAGGGGGGGGGGGGTCTAAAGGACTGATGTGGAAAGGCAAGGTTGGGTTTGCGAGGAGAATGATGCGGAAAGGAAAAATAAATTCTTTATTATTAATTTTGTATTGTTATTTATGAATAAATATTGGATTATGAATGTAATTATTTAGTAGGATATTCTAGAAGAGTTTTATTTTAGTTATGATTGTTTTATTATAGTAATAGATTTTAATTAGGAGATTGTTTCCTTTTTTAAATTAGGGTTTTTACTTAATCCTCAAGTATTAAGTTTTCTATTTAAACATTGTAATATTTTATTATTTGACAAATTATTGAAATATGAATTGATTTAAGATTGAAGCTTTGTGCTTGTATGCGTTTCTTTATCGATTCTCTGCGGGGATAAGTATCTTATTCCTTCTTTTCGCCATGTCCTACATCACATACCTATGGAGAGATACTGAGAAATGGAAACCAATCAATTGACAGTTAAACTTGTTAAGGACAATAGGAGTTCCTATATGTTTCTTCCAGAAATGGGTTTCTTGGTGCAGCAAGATCCCAGCTCTTTCCAGTCAAATTCCAGCTTCTTGTATTGGTGGGAGCACCGTTGTACAACAATCCTTCTAAAGTTCATCTAGTGACCCAAAAAATTCCTAGTATGTTTTTCAATGTAGGAACTGACTGTTGTAGTCTCTACATTGTTTTTCAGACACATATTCTGGTTATCTAGCCTAGTTAGCTGACACTGGGTGACCATGAAATCTATGCACTAATGGCTGATATTATAAGATTATTTAACGAAATAATTGAAATTATGTGGCTTGGTATGTTGTCTACAAGCTGTGTTGATAATTGTTGTTTCTAGGCATGAATTACTCTGAAACTGACAAATAACAGTCATGATTTGTGATTCCACATTCACATTGTTGACCTATGGAACAATTGTGTTGATGTCAAGAATTAAGTGACTAAATTTTAGGATGCCGTATATAAGATGAAGCACTGTTTTTTTCCATGCTTGAAATGAGGTTTTGATCTTGAGTTAAGTCGTTTAGTTGGAGGAGGTGTATGGACGGCATTAATTATATTTACTCCTATGTAGCACTTTCTTGGTCATTTCTGGACTTTCAAGCTTCTCTTGATGACCACAACTTGGGCTTCCTTATTTTTTTTCCCCTTAACCTGCCTGACTAAGCATATATAATTTTTATATATGATGTGGAAAGGCAAGGTTGGGTTTGCGAGGAGAATGATGCGGAAAGAAAAAATAAATTCTTTATTATTAATTTTGTATTGTTATTTATGAATAAATATTGGATTATTAATGTAATTATTTAGTAGGATATTCTAGAAGAGTTTTATTTTAGTTAGGATTGTTTTATTATAGTAATAGATTTTAATTAGGAGATTGTTTTCTTTTTTAAATTAGGGTTTTTACTTAATCTCCAAGTATTAAGTTTTCTATTTAAACATTGTAATATTTTATTATTTGACAAATTATTGAAATATGAATTGATTTGAGATTGAAGCTTTGTGCTTGTATGCGTTTCTTTTCCGATTCTCTGCGGGGATAAGTATCTTATTCCTTCTTTTTGCCTTGTCCTACATCGCTTACCTATGGAGAGATACTGAGAAATGGAAACCAATCAAATTGAGAGTTAAACTTGTTAAGGACAATAGGAGTTCCTATATGTTTCTTCCAGAAATGGGTTTCTTGGTGCAGCAAGATCCCAGCTCTTTCCAGACAAATTCCAGCTTCTTGTATTGGTGGGAGCACCGTTGTACAACAATCCTTCTGAAGTTCATCTAGTGACCAAAAAAATTCCTAGTATGTTTTTCAATGTAGGAACTGACTGTTGTGGTCTCTACATTGTTTTTCAGACACGTATTCTGGTTATCTAGCCTAGTTAGCTGACACTGGGTGACCATGAAATCTATGCACTAATGGCTGCTTATATTATAAGATTATTTAACGAAATAATTGAAATTATGTGGTTTGGTATGTTGTCTACAAGCTTTGTTGATAATTGTTGTTTCTAGGCATGAATTACTCTGAAACTGACAAATAACAGTCATGATTTGTGATTCCACATTCACATTGTTGACCTATGGAACAATTGTGTTGATGTCAAGAATTAAGTGACTAAATTTTAGGATACCATATATAAGATGAAGCACTGTTTTTTTCCATGCTTGAAATGAGGTTTTGATCTTGAGTTAAGTCGTTTAGTTGGAGGTGGTGTATGGACGGCATTAATTATATTTACTCCTATGTAGCACTTTCTTGGTCATTTCTGGACTTTCAAGCTTCTCTTGATGGCCACAACTTGGGCTTCCTTATTTTTTTTCCCCTTAACCTGCCTGACTAAGCATATATAATTTTTATCCTGATTTGACTATGCAAAATATAATTTGATTTTTGCCTGAGAATTTCTAACTATTTTATGATTTTATGAACCTTAAACATTCTATGCTCACTGTTCTCTATTCTGTAAAGAGGAAAAAGTAAAATTGCCAATATTGGTTAGTATATTGGGCTAATCATCGTGCTTATGATGCAACAGATGAACAAAGGAAAATCTCAGACTTCTCCAGCAAAGACCCCAAGCAATAATGAAAGTAAGGTGGGGGACTTGTTCAAAGATGCATCACTGGATGAATATGCAGAGAATAGCAGAGAGGATGATAACAGTAATGATGAAGGCCAAATTCTTGACTGATAAGGTTGGGAAACTTTTCATATGGGAATATCCTTCAAACACATTGCACACATATACCAGAGCATGGGAAATTCTTTCTTATGTGAACTGGTGGCTGTGCTTCTTCCACATCCTTGTGGGAAAAATACGGCCGTCTGTTCCTTTGGTGACCAAAACTAGGATATGTTTTTTGTTTGTATCACTTCCACCCAGAATGAAGAATGTGAAGCAAAATGGAGTAGACTTGTTTTTTTTTTATTTCGTCTGTATCTTATTTTTATTACTATTCTTTGGTATCTCATCCTTTTTTAAGGACAATTTGGTAATACAATTAATGGTTTCTTGTTGAGTCATGAGTGAAGTTTATTCAGAGTATGGGTCTGGCTACACTCGTGGAGATCTGATTGATATTCAATTCCTCTTTGGTAAATGCAGGAGTACTAGTTACATTGTGTAAAATTGAACGATGTTTACATTTTATGTGATAAACCCCCAATAGGAACTTGCTGGAAATATAGGGGATCCTTTGTCTACTAAGAATATGCTTTCAGCCAAAATTTCTCAGGGAAATATGGCGGGTTTAGGATCCTTTTAGACACTAGAATATGGCATCTGATATGGAGGTGACGCGGAACCCTGCATTTGCATTTGTATAACTAGACTTTGGCCCTGAAGTTGATCTGCCCAGTAGTAATCTCTTATATTCCTATATGTTTCATCAAGTGAAGATCAAAACAAACGTCTGAACAACCCCAACGCTCAACGCTTGTCTCAGTGGTTAAAGGGAAGAGCAAGGGATCAGCATCAGCACAGGGGCCACAGACCGACGTCTGAACTAGGGTTTTACAAGTTTTACTCCTTTATGTAGGATCTCATTTGTGATATTTATATATTTTAAGGATATATTGTTTTCCCATGTAATATCCCCATGTATAACGACTGCTAGTTTAGTGGTGGCATGCAAGTGAGGTTATGATATTTAACTTAAGACGTAGTATTATTTTATATCATTATTAACAAAAAGATGACTGTTTTCCCTTTTTTCTGCAAATGGCACTCTTATTTTTGGGACAGTTGTTTTTTCTTCCTCTTCATTATGGTAGTAGCACTACCAACCAAACAGTTTTCTTTATCATGTCTACCTAGTCAGCTTAAATAAACAGAAATTTATAAACCCGTCCCAAGAAAAAGTAGAAAAAAATAAATCTGAAAGGAAGAAACATTTCCCCTATTTTCAAATCTCAAAATAACACTCATCGTTCCCCAAGATGAATTCCGTTATTTTGATAGATATTTGGAAATCAAGACAAAGAATCCTTGTAGTATAGTGGCAAACGGTTTGATCAGATAGATTTCATGTGATTGATTATACTTTTAAGACTTATTTGAACTGACTATATCTTTGAGACTCATCTAAATTGGCTGTTCCTTTAAAACTCATTTGAGACTAAAAATTTAAAAATCTTAACATTACTCGAACTTAAAAGAGCATATGGGGAAGATCAAACATCAATAGAATATGCATTGGCGGGAAAGTCTAAGCTCCATCCCAAAGTCAACCAATAGTAGTGATTCTAAAGACAACCCATAATAATATAAATATTTTTCTCTGAAATAAAGAAAACTTGAAAAACCACACCAATTATCCGCCATTGAAATGCAGAAATCAAGCACCTCTAAATCATCAAAATGTCTTCCAGGAGGCCTTCAATTTCCCCTTCTCTTCATTTCTCTCCTAACACTACTTATCATATTCAGTTCCACCATATTCTATCCTCAATTCATATCCAACCATAACCAAATTCTTTTACCTTATTCCATTCACCATCAGATCTCTAATTTGCAAGCCCAAATTGGAGCTTTATTAGAGCAGCTACATGCCCAAACTTCAGACTCAAAAGCAGCGTCTAAATTCTCAGATCAAGTTCTTCGTATTGCAGTCTCACTAGACAAACTAGCAGATAGTCTATCAGGCTATTACAGCAATGCTGCTGCTGCTGAAGGGAATGAAATGAGCAATGAGGACCAAGATTTCAGTGAGCCAGAAGAACAAGAACTCGAAGAAGGATCATCATTATCCACTAAAAGGGTCTTTAATTCTGCAGAGCTTAGGAACTATACTTCACCAAAACCAAATAGGCTAAGTGGGAAAAAGAACTTTTTTGGGTTGGAAGCAGTTAATCCATCTATAGGATTAACTTGCACCGCAATGAGAGTGAATTTAGATCGATACATGAATTACAAAATCTATGGTATGTGCCCTGACGATTGGGATCTAGCTCAGAAGCTTATTGTTGGTGGATGTGACCCTTTACCAAGAAGAAGGTGCTTCTCAAGAACACCTCCAAATTACAATAAGCCCTTTCCTTTAAACTCCTCTGTTTGGTCTCAGCCTAGTGATGCTAACATTTTGTGGAACCATTACAAATGCAAAAACTACAGGTGTCTTGTATCGAATGAGATAATTGATAAAAGGGGCTTCTACAAGTGCTCTGATTGCTTCAATCTTTCAAAGAGAGGATGGGAAGCTGCAAGCAATGAGTCTGTTTCGGCTGAGTTCACTATTGATGAAGTTCTAAGGTTAAAGCCAGGGGAGATTCGTATCGGACTGGATTTTAGTCCAACTACAGGAACTTTTGCTGCCATGATGAAAGAAAAAAACGTTACTATTGCGTCCGCTACGCTCAACTTAGGGGCTCCTTTTAATGAGGTGATTGCATTAAGAGGTCTTCTTCCTCTGTACATTTCAATTGGCTCGAGATCGCCCTTCTTTGATAACACACTAGATATTGTTCATACTACTCTCTTCTTGGATGGGTGGATTGGAGGGGAACTTCTTCAGTTTGTCTTGTTTGATTGGGACCGGATTCTTCGACCCAATGGGCTACTTTGGGTAGATCGATTCTTTTGTAAGAAGGAAGATATGAAGCTCTATATAGGTGCATTTGATCAATTAGGATACAGAAAGCTGCTGTGGAGGGTGGTGCCTAAAACAGACAAGCTTGATGATGAGCTCTTCCTTTCTGCAGTTCTGGAAAAGCCTACCAGAGCTTAGATTGGGCCTCAGACTGAATAATGATGGATCATTTACCACTTTTGTAGAACAGTTCTAAAATTATACAGCTTTCATCCTCCATTTCTGTTTTGGTAACTATGTATACACAATAAGTTCTATGGATTCCAATAGCAATAAACTCCATTATCAAAAATTTGAACACATTGAATGATTGCTATTGTCGCATTCATGAAAGTTCTGTTTGATAATACAGATTTTGACGAAATAACAACTTATTGAAAGCCTACATGCACAATAGTAATTGTAGATCAGTTTCTCCACTCAACTTTCGCAATGTAATGCAGCTTTGCCTATCTTATTGCAATAACAAAATCGCCTAACAATTTATATTATCCGTGTTATTTGTGTGTGTGTGTGTGTATGTGAGAGAGAGAGAGAGAGAGAAGAGAAATCCAAATCAACTGATCCAATGCTATTACTCATTACAGCTTGGACTAGTCCTATTACATTAAAAGCTGAATTTATGAATCCAACTAAAAGAATGATAACTGATTTGCTTAAGCTTTTAACAGATCGGTAGGTAACCAAGTTCTAGTTACCATGGCAGCCCTTTAGAAAATAACAGACTGCATTGTCACCGATTCTGATGCATTGTCACCGATTCTGATTCTATATAAGAATTGAGACGAAAAATAAAATATAAAAATCCTGTACATACTGATACAGGCATCTTTAATATCCTATTCAATTTTTCCAGCTAACTATGGACCAAAAAATATGTACTCATGATCATGAGCACAAGGTTCATAATGGCTGGCTGTTGGTTATGAATTCATTAATCTTTCGCACGTGAGCACAAGGTTCAGAATGGCTGTTTGTTGGTGATGAATGCATTAATCTATCTCACATGAGCGTTCTGCACATAGAATGAAAATGGTTTAAAAAAGCTGCTAAGAATGAACTAGATTATTTTTTATTTTTTCTAACAAAGGATAAACTTGATAATCACAAAGGTGGTGGGGTACAAAAATCAACTATAGAGCATTGGCTTGTAATTAGCCTATTTACAAACCACTAAGACTACATATACAAGTATCCCCACTGCATAAGTAAACAACAACAACAAACAGCCGCAAGTAAATAGATACCTAGCCAGATGGGAAACTGTAATTATGAAAGAAGAACAAAGGTTTCCACACTGACTAATCTGTACCAAAAAGTCCTACTTTTTGAAGAATCGCTAAATTAAAGGTGCACTTTCAGAGTCTTACACTAAAACTACTTGAGTTCCATACAATGCATTCAGCCAACCAACCCATTTTCTAATAAGCTTCTCCAAATGGCTATATTATATCCATATGCATGCATGTTTAATTTTTCCTGGAGTCCAGACATAGCTCGCTCTCAACTAAATGTAACCAAATAAATTTAATTCTGAAGACATCTTTTGGCATGAAGTTCACATGACACAAAGATGGAGTGAAAAGGACTCCTCGCATTAATGACAGTTATGAGAAAGAGTTCATTAATAGAATCAGAAGATTACCATGAGTTGATCCATAATCACCAACTCAGGTGGTAACGTATAAAAATAGGAGTCACTTAATAGGCTAAACTATGAGAAAAGGTCACCCTAAATGTCGTCAATCAACATATTAAAAAGCAAGCACAAAATTTGGGATTTTTTCTGTAGAGAACACTATAATTTTTCTACTGGAATCTAAATTAAAAAATAACAGACTAATATAGCTAATAATAGATTCAACCAGGACCTATCTGAATACTAGCTTGACCTTCAGCTGGGTTAGCTCAGACTTTCCAAGAGCTTGACATGGTATTGGCTTGAGAACCATAGAAATTGGAGTTTTCAGGCTTAAGTTGAGGCCTCGGGAGAACTGCGCAAATCAAAATCCAAATAATATTTGTAGATATGCTCTATGCATGGTCTAATTACATGTTTCCAATAGCAATAATTGGTGCTCTAGCGAAGGATGCAGCACATACAAAGTACTAACAAAGAGTACCACTTATCGAACTTCCCACCTCGAATCAGACTCAGCCTCATTTGCAACTATTGTCAACCAGAATAACCACTCCACATAACTGTCCCCCTTTAAATCTATCTCCAGTTGGGGTTGAGTGAAGAAGAATATGCTCTATATCGCCTCTCGTCTCAAGCAACGGCACAGAGGTTTCTGATTGCTCTGAATTCGCAACGAACAACTAACAGAGAGTTTCTTTGGCTCGCTAGATTTTCTGAATCGCCATTTACTCTTGAATACAAGAGATGTTCATGCTATTTCACTTTTCATCTTGTGATTGAGAAAGATTTACCATTAAAACTCCATTTATTTCTTTACATATTGATTTATATATGCATTCTTTAGTGTTATAGAAAGAACTCTAGCATGAGAATGGTGTAAACAGAAAGCAACCAGAAAGTTTACATGTAACAGAAAACAGACAGCCCAACTTGTTCTGCCCCAACCATTTATAACCTAATTAATTCTAGCAACTTCAATCCAAGCACAAAGAGCTAGTCATGATCAGAAGGGTCTAGAGTTTGAGCATTGGTTGTCACAACTCAGATTGTGCTTCGTTGATGTCCAAACCACCCAAGCCAATCCTAAATTCATAAGAGGCTTTTCAGATTGGGATCCACTCATCATTAACAATGCGAACTATGTTTAGGGATGCATAGAACCTGACAATACCAAAGGTCAACCAATTTTCAGAAATTTAATCTGATAGGGCACACTGCATGCTTGTTGCTTCTTGGACTGGCAGGATGAAATAGCAACCTGCTTAAAGCAATACTGTGCCACAGAAGAAAAAAAAAACTTTGTCCTGCATAAGGAGACATATGACCCGACCCACAACTTCCAGTACTTGGTATTAGTTATCGGGTCTGAAGGGAGTAATAGCGACCGTAATGTGTCTTCATTTGAGGTGCAATGCTAGGCAAAAACTTACACAAATTGATGAAATATATTATGATAATAAATACATGAGCAGACCTTGACTAATAGAACAACGGGTTATATTAAAAGGCAAGTTTCAAGAACAAATTAGAAAAATCACAAGCTCACAAGGTGCAATATGTCCATATGTTGGTTTACCCATGCTGTAAACTGCCATGCACGTTTGGGTTCTTCCAAGACACAGTTCACATTGACCATGAGCTATTTGACCAAGTAAAAGTGCGGAAAATAAAGGCATAAAGAGAAGAAAGAGTCCATACTTAGAAATTCATAGGCCAATATCATTGAGGTTCCCCATGCTGACATGCTAAAAAGCCTTGGACCTAGCCCTCTGTACAATCCTTGCCAACCATCATCCACAATCAATTGTTTAACTACATGTTTTGCAGTGGGTCTCTTTTCGTGCCCAACCTACAATGTAAAAACAACAAATTAAACAACTATCAACATCAGAAGTCATGAGGATGTGTAAAACAGAAACCAGAAAAATATAAACTTAAGTTTGCAAAAATAAATGAAGCTCCAATCTGTTACACTTGACAATATTTTTTTCTCCATTTTGAAGGGAGGCAAATTTCTGCCACAATTTACCAAGATGCTACTTACATTAATGCAAAAATACTAGGGATGAGTCAACAGTTTCCAAAAGTAATGGTTCACCCTTTCTACCATGCCACTAAAACACTGCATATTAAGATCCTACTGTTTTAAATAAAGAATAATGGCAGGCAAAGGAGAGAAACAGTGGGAGTAAAACAACATAGGATGATGAAAGGAACTCTAGAGCCCTGAGGCACTCCGAGCAATTTGCAAATTTGCAGTAATATGGATTCTGGAGGTATTAACCATCCAGCAGCCAAGCTCAAAACACCTGTGGAAGGCACTGTCGCCACCCATCTGCCAAGCTGGACACGCTGGTGGTTTATTCTATATATTGAATAAGAGAAACACAATGTAAGAAGCTGTCATAGTAGAAGGTATAGAGGTATCAGGTATGACACAAGTCTGGCATCTAGCCATCTAGGAATATTTTCGGTGCAGTATTCTTACACATAATATCGCATATATTTAAATTCATAAATACACTCGAATATCTTCACATAAAAAAGAATTGTACAGACTACCAGTACCAAAGGGTCCAAAAGCATTAACGGGTTAGCAGTGTGATTCCCCAGTTGTGCGGAAGCACTAGAATCACATAAAAAGATTAAACTCAGATGACAATTAAGCATACCTGCAAGCGAGTCTTAATGGTATCCAGTGGCGTTGTGATGAAGGATGCTGTAGCACCAGCAATAATCCCTCCAGCACCTTGGACTGACATTATTGTCCACTGGCTGGGAGCGGGTTCATCACTCTCAGTGCCATGACCTAAAAACCTGCCCAAAAACAATTAAATATTTGTGTGAAAAATTATATAGTGCATTAACTAAAGGAACCACAACAGTTAAAAAGAAAAATGAACCCTGCAACCCAGTAAATCATCCAGTAGAGAAGGATCACAAAATGAAGCATCACCAACTTATCTATTTATATGTATCAAGTATGTGTATGAGGCTTCATGAAAAAATTTGCAGAAACTCAAATCAATAGACTTCTCAAACCCTACCTGAGGGCATGGGAATCAAGGATAGCTGAAACTCACATTATTACTTTAGGTATTCAAATTTCAAACTACAACAGCAAGCCTAAAAATCTGAAAAATGTCTTCTCAGTGCAAAGTACTATAATGAAGGAACAACCATTTTGAAGAACGGATTTCAAGACACGGTTGGAATTGGTCTGGGAGAAGGGCTGTCAGCAAGTTTATTTGAAATAATCTCCTATGCAGCCATTCAACTGATACGGAAAACAACTGAAGCTCCACTACAACCTGGTAATTTGACTAGGACATGAATGATATTTCATGGAGCCCCAACAAGTATAGTCTTGGACATATTTGATATTTCGATGGAGTCTCATAAAGTGTGTGGATCATTTGTAAAAGCTAGTTTGAATGTTCCTAGAGTTTTATGTGTTTTTAGAGACCCCTGCCGCTATGGGTAATGTGTTATCTAGAGATGTCACCAGATTCACTAGTCCACATATCATTTTTTGTAGTATGTAAGGGCCTTTTTGGTCCTCAAGGCTCCAATGCACAAAACTAGCAAAGTAAACACTCAATTTTACCAATGTTTTAATACAAACAAGCTCCTTCAACACATTCAGCATAACTGAAAGCAAACCAGTATGTCTCACCTCCATATGACACGTTGACTTGAACCATAGCTTGCCCACCATACAGCACTAGATGGGGAATAGGTCATAACAGATAGACCAAACCCTCGATATAATCCTCGAATGCCATCTGACTTCAGAACTTTACGAGCAACATCCAGACCTCCGTTATAGCTTGCATGACCTGCGTATCCTTGGACCATCAACCTTTGGCTAACCTGTTGAAAAATTAAAACTAAAACTATGCAAGAATAGTTCAAGATTGAGAAAGGGGGAAAAAATATGTATATTGTAAAATATTTCAAAAATCCTTGGTTCAATCTCAAGCAGACTTCAAGAGAAGAAAATGAGAATGAATGAAATAGTAAAACACTCTTGCTTCAAAACAGAAGATGAAAGAAATACACTGATCTGCATTTCAATTCTAACATATCCTCAATTGCATGTTAAGGTGAACGCGAACAGAAGACCCCCAAACCCAAAAAAAGAAAAGAAAAGAAGTTAACAGACACTCTCCAGTTAGAATAAGGACGGCATACCACATCAATTGGAACAAACACGGCCTGAGCAAAAAGAGATGCTGTCATGCCAGCAATTCCATTTGCAATGGCTGCCTGGGTAGGTTCTGATACTTTGAATGGTTCAACCATCCTGAACGCAGCCACTTTCGTGGTCTCTAATGCAGAAAGAAATACAATCCTGGCAGGAACTGCTCCAGTAATAACTGTGCCAAAACCTCTGTATAAACCAGGAATACCTTCCGCTTTCAATAGGCCTCTGATAACAGAAAACACATTCCTCTCAACAGAATCCTTTGAAGCAATCTGCATCCTGGTTTTTACAACAGAAATGGGGTATAGTGCAACCGTAAGCCCAGAAAATATCCCAGCTCCTAAGACATAAAACTTAGTTTTATCAAGCCTGCAAGATAGGTGGAAGACATGCAAGAGCTTAGAGATTGAAAGATCACAAAGCAAATTGCAAGGTTCAGAAGTGCTCAGGAAGGTTACAAAAGCAAATGGAAAATGAGAAGAAGTCAACAAAAAACCACAAAATAAATGATTCTGTTGCATCTTAGTAAGCCATCTATGCTGATAGCTAATTTTCTTATATTAATGATACGAACAAGTATGCAAGTCATAATTAATTTCCAATTCAACTAGAGTCAAGAAGTGGATGGTAATTATCTGAATAGCAGCTGAATTCTCTCTTCAGCTAATTGAATTCACAGTTCGGAAGAGAACAGTGTTAGAACAGTAGCATATAAGATTGAAAGTGATTTGGTTTTACGGCGTGTAAACACTTTCTTTGAAGTGATAATTGCCGTTGCTCAATTTGAGTTTGCTATTGGGTTACAAGCAATTCACTTTCAGGATACAACAAAACCAACAAAATCTGTAGATAGCAAATCTGAAGATTTTCCTTTAGAATTTACTATGAGGCTTAATAACTTGCAAAACTTACTATTTATATAATTTAATAAATGCCCACAAGTCGCCACATCGTGCGCGCGTCGCACTTGATAATATCCATACCTTCCCCTTTGTCTTCTAGTGTTAGTAAAGAGTCCCACTATATAAAGCCAAGAGATCTTTTATTTCTCTCCAATGTGGATGTGGTTGGTTTATTCCAAAACAATAAAAATTAATGTACATATTTACAATTTAACGACAACAAACAGGATTTCAACTCCAGCTGATGTTGTTGATTTAGTATGGTAAGCCAGATAGTGCTACAACACATCCATTATTTGATGGGTACAAATATTTAAGCAGTTAAAAGCTAATATGAAAAACCTTCAGATTACTCAACCCTAGTTTGGAAGTTATACTTTGTTTAGTTGTGTTCAGTTGAGTTCTGTAGCAGAACTATATATCTTTCTCAAATGGGATAAGGATTGTGTAGAGCACTGCCTCAGAAGAATGTCAAATTTCACCAATGAAGACAGCATTACAGGATTCAAGAATAATTTAGTAAAAAACTGAAATATGGTAACTTGGATGCTTTTCCACATTTAAGAGTCATCTTGATTCAAAGTGTAAGTCACTAGCGGATATAGAGCTATTAAGATTAGCATGGTCTATGACAAAGAATGAATATCTTTTCCAGCAATACATGCCTTAGAACATTCAACAAGCAAGGTACGTTTAGACCCGTCTTACCATTGAAGATCGAATTCCAAGTGCACTGTCTAGAACTCAGAGAGGAAATACCAACTGATATGGCTTCATATGAAATCGAAATTATTAGTTTTTTCATCAAATACAAACTCACTCCGTTCCAAAATTAGAAATACATTTTTATTTTTGGTATGTCCCAAAAAACGAAGATAATTCCTATTTTAGGATTATAAAGTAAAATGATATTTCTAATTTGTAATTACTTTTTTACCATCATTTCTAACATCACATTACCACTACTAAATTCTTAGCTAATATTAAGGGTACAATTGGGAACATAAAATAATCGTTAAGGATACATTTGGGAACATAACATTATCAATGGAATGGAGGGAGTATCAAATAACCCTCACCAATTTTAAACTTTAGGGGATTCAAATTGACTAGAAAGAAAAAATAAATAAATGAGACTATTTTTGTGAGATGAAACAGAAGAAATAATTAAGAATATTTTTATTATACGGGGAGAATCTGTTATAAATTTTTAACCATAATAGGCAGAAAAAAGTATAAAGGATAATAGAGGTAATTAAACCCAACACATTTGCTGCATATAGGGGTATAACTATACACCCAGCGCTGGATTGGAAACACCTGCGCTGGAGATATCAGCGGCCTTTTCCTAGGGCAATTAGATAAAACTCATTGTTGCTATTAAAACTCTAATCAATAATAGAAACTTAAAATGTAGAGGCAACATTATCAACTGCACAAGTTAACCGTACAATATATATCAATAACAGAAAATTAGGGAATCGAGCTGAAACAGTTTAAGCAAAGGAATAGTAATTATAAACATCGAAAAAGTCATCAGATATGGATCAATATAAAGACAGGGTAGGGTAATTACTTGTCCCAATCAATTTCGGTTTGATTGAACGACGGCCTTGTTTGAGAACGCACAGTTTCCATTTTCAATTTTGGCAGCAAAACCCGATTACGATCCGATAAATAAAGCCTAACCAAAACTTTTAAAGCCTCAACTCAAATCTGAAAGGGGAATCCAAGCATTCAATCTATCCATTTAAGTTTCCATAAACAAAAACAGAAATGATTTGGTTGTTGCCAAGATTTGTCAAACAAATTGGAGGTTTCAGGCGAGAATGAATGATTGGATAGATGCTTTTCCAAATTTAGTTTCGTAAGGAAATGCCTCTGATGAATGACTGAAAGCAAAAATAAGGAAAGTTGGGCGAAAGTGGTTGGTTATGGAATTGTCCAACGCCCAAAAAATTAAAAACCCGTTTTATTCCTCTTGAATGTTGGAATTCAAAGTTCAATTCTGCATATTTGTCGCTCATTTCCATAGTTTTAAATTTATTATTGTTTTAAAAAAAATATCATAAGAAATATTTTATTAACTATTAATATATTATTATTAATTATGAGTGTTGTTATATGTTATGATATTTTTTTTTATCAATATTAAATATTAACGTATCTTTTTATAAAGAGAATAAATAAAAGACTCAAGTATTATTATTTTTGCATCAAAATTTACGTTAGTCGCAATATAAATTTTGATGTATGAATTTTTTATCTTAAATTATATATATATATATATATATATATATGTATGTATGTATGTATCAAATAAATTAAAATAACACTTTTTTGTAAATTTAATAATCACTGGATCAACTAGTCATCGGTATTTAAACTTGAGCTTGACTAATCATAAAAATGTTAAGTTCTTGAGTTTGTTGATTATTGGATGTTTTGACAATTGATATGAATTAAATAATATTTCAAAATAATCAAATTTATAATTAACATTAACATTTTTACTTACAATATTTACGAGTAAATTGACTTAAATTTATATTACTTTGAACACAAAACTTTTACAAATTTTAAAAATTAAAATGATATTCTTTTAATAGAAGAAATATAGTACTATTTGGTAACCATTTATAGGAAGACAGTGAGAGGAAGCTTTTTTAATGCAACAAGGAACTTGTAATTTATTCTAGATTTCAAAGGGATTAATTTAAGACACGGCTTTTACTGGTCAACACTTCACAGGAACTAAGTAGGTCCCTCCTGTTTGGTTCTACTCCTGTCTTTGAAGAGTAGAGCAATGTTATTTATCCTTTTAAAACATAGTATAAAAATAGGATAATATTATATGCACTATAATCGAATATTATATAAAATATTATATAAATTTGAGTTATTAAATTTTGGCCCTTGACATAGAACCATTAAAAATTTGGATTTGACACAAAAAAAGATTCATATAGTATTTTATGTAGTATTTGATTATAATATATTTATAATGAGTTTTCTTAATATGTGTTCTAAATGTATATGTTAAGAGCGAAAAATAAGAGATAGAATTCATTAAATATTATTTATTTATGTATTTACACTGAATTCAATGTATAAAAAAATAATATATTAATGGACCCCGTGTATTAAATTCAGTACAAATATATAAACAAATAATATTTAGTGGGCCTCATATCTTGTTATCCGTGTTTAACACGTGTCATTGTATTCTTATGATACTTATTAAGAGGACCCGTTTATAATTACTCATAAAAATAACTATAAAACAGTTGTCCTTTTTGCTTGACAGCTTTCTCTAGACCGACACAACAAAATGCACAAAATATAAATTAAAAAAATAAAAATAAAAGAAAGAAAATAAATAAAATTTTAAATTTATTTTTATTGGTTTCACAAAAATTAATAAAATAATAATTTTTTATATATATTAATAAATCTCACTAAAGGATAATTTTATACACACTATAACCAAATACTATTTCAAGCACTACATACATCTTAATCATTAAAAAGTAGGACCTGACACGAATTTTCGTGTCAGGTCTCATCTTTCAATGATTTAGATCATTTTATTGTATTCCATATTATGCTCTATATTATGTACTTATATATTTATTCCTTACTAAATAACATAATTACTCTTTATATTATATATTTTATCTCATTATTTTATGAATAAAAATAATTATACCTTTACTCCTCTTTTGAGTGCGGAGTGGCCAAGGCAAAAATCGCCCACCATTTCTTCTAGTTGCTAATTCTTTTTCCCCCCCCCCCCCCCCCCCCCGAGTAATATTTTCCCAATCAAAGGTGAAGACTTTGAACGCGATCAACCCTCGGGAGAGAAACAACATTATATTTTATGAAATATTATTGTGGGAATTGGATTTTATGTAATAGCTTCATATAGGCATACACAACAGGCTGCCTTGGCCTGGCCCGACCTTGGTCGTTGACCAAGCCAGGCCGAGCCTTTGACTTTTGGCCTGCAAGCCAGGCCAGGTCGGACATATAGGCATATACATATAGGCATATATATGTATGTATGTATGTATCAAATAAATTAAAATAACACTTTTTTGTAAATTTAATAATCACTGGATCAACTAGTCATCGGTATTTAAACTTGAGCTTGACTAATCATAAAAATGTTAAGTTCTTGAGTTTGTTGATTATTGGATGTTTTGACAATTGATATGAATTAAATAATATTTCAAAATAATCAAATTTATAATTAACATTAACATTTTTACTTACAATATTTACGAGTAAATTGACTTAAATTTATATTACTTTGAACACAAAACTTTTACAAATTTTAAAAATTAAAATGATATTCTTTTAATAGAAGAAATATAGTACTATTTGGTAACCATTTATAGGAAGACAGTGAGAGGAAGCTTTTTTAATGCAACAAGGAACTTGTAATTTATTCTAGATTTCAAAGGGATTAATTTAAGACACGGCTTTTACTGGTCAACACTTCACAGGAACTAAGTAGGTCCCTCCTGTTTGGTTCTACTCCTGTCTTTGAAGAGTAGAGCAATGTTATTTATCCTTTTAAAACATAGTATAAAAATAGGATAATATTATATGCACTATAATCGAATATTATATAAAATATTATATAAATTTGAGTTATTAAATTTTGGCCCTTGACATAGAACCATTAAAAATTTGGATTTGACACAAAAAAAGATTCATATAGTATTTTATGTAGTATTTGATTATAATATATTTATAATGAGTTTTCTTAATATGTGTTCTAAATGTATATGTTAAGAGCGAAAAATAAGAGATAGAATTCATTAAATATTATTTATTTATGTATTTACACTGAATTCAATGTATAAAAAAATAATATATTAATGGACCCCGTGTATTAAATTCAGTACAAATATATAAACAAATAATATTTAGTGGGCCTCATATCTTGTTATCCGTGTTTAACACGTGTCATTGTATTCTTATGATACTTATTAAGAGGACCCGTTTATAATTACTCATAAAAATAACTATAAAACAGTTGTCCTTTTTGCTTGACAGCTTTCTCTAGACCGACACAACAAAATGCACAAAATATAAATTAAAAAAATAAAAATAAAAGAAAGAAAATAAATAAAATTTTAAATTTATTTTTATTGGTTTCACAAAAATTAATAAAATAATAATTTTTTATATATATTAATAAATCTCACTAAAGGATAATTTTATACACACTATAACCAAATACTATTTCAAGCACTACATACATCTTAATCATTAAAAAGTAGGACCTGACACGAATTTTCGTGTCAGGTCTCATCTTTCAATGATTTAGATCATTTTATTGTATTCCATATTATGCTCTATATTATGTACTTATATATTTATTCCTTACTAAATAACATAATTACTCTTTATATTATATATTTTATCTCATTATTTTATGAATAAAAATAATTATACCTTTACTCCTCTTTTGAGTGCGGAGTGGCCAAGGCAAAAATCGCCCACCATTTCTTCTAGTTGCTAATTCTTTATCCCCCCCCCCCCCCCCCCCCCCGAGTAATATTTTCCCAATCAAAGGTGAAGACTTTGAACGCGATCAACCCTCGGGAGAGAAACAACATTATATTTTATGAAATATTATTGTGGGAATTGGATTTTATGTAATAGCTTCATATAGGCATACACAACAGGCTGCCTTGGCCTGGCCCGACCTTGGTCGTTGACCAAGCCAGGCCGAGCCTTTGACTTTTGGCCTGCAAGCCAGGCCAGGTCGGACATATAGGCATATACATATAGGCATATATATGTATGTATGTATGTATCAAATAAATTAAAATAACACTTTTTTGTAAATTTAATAATCACTGGATCAACTAGTCATCGGTATTTAAACTTGAGCTTGACTAATCATAAAAATGTTAAGTTCTTGAGTTTGTTGATTATTGGATGTTTTGACAATTGATATGAATTAAATAATATTTCAAAATAATCAAATTTATAATTAACATTAACATTTTTACTTACAATATTTACGAGTAAATTGACTTAAATTTATATTACTTTGAACACAAAACTTTTACAAATTTTAAAAATTAAAATGATATTCTTTTAATAGAAGAAATATAGTACTATTTGGTAACCATTTATAGGAAGACAGTGAGAGGAAGCTTTTTTAATGCAACAAGGAACTTGTAATTTATTCTAGATTTCAAAGGGATTAATTTAAGACACGGCTTTTACTGGTCAACACTTCACAGGAACTAAGTAGGTCCCTCCTGTTTGGTTCTACTCCTGTCTTTGAAGAGTAGAGCAATGTTATTTATCCTTTTAAAACATAGTATAAAAATAGGATAATATTATATGCACTATAATCGAATATTATATAAAATATTATATAAATTTGAGTTATTAAATTTTGGCCCTTGACATAGAACCATTAAAAATTTGGATTTGACACAAAAAAAGATTCATATAGTATTTTATGTAGTATTTGATTATAATATATTTATAATGAGTTTTCTTAATATGTGTTCTAAATGTATATGTTAAGAGCGAAAAATAAGAGATAGAATTCATTAAATATTATTTATTTATGTATTTACACTGAATTCAATGTATAAAAAAATAATATATTAATGGACCCCGTGTATTAAATTCAGTACAAATATATAAACAAATAATATTTAGTGGGCCTCATATCTTGTTATCCGTGTTTAACACGTGTCATTGTATTCTTATGATACTTATTAAGAGGACCCGTTTATAATTACTCATAAAAATAACTATAAAACAGTTGTCCTTTTTGCTTGACAGCTTTCTCTAGACCGACACAACAAAATGCACAAAATATAAATTAAAAAAATAAAAATAAAAGAAAGAAAATAAATAAAATTTTAAATTTATTTTTATTGGTTTCACAAAAATTAATAAAATAATAATTTTTTATATATATTAATAAATCTCACTAAAGGATAATTTTATACACACTATAACCAAATACTATTTCAAGCACTACATACATCTTAATCATTAAAAAGTAGGACCTGACACGAATTTTCGTGTCAGGTCTCATCTTTCAATGATTTAGATCATTTTATTGTATTCCATATTATGCTCTATATTGTGTACTTATATATTTATTCCTTACTAAATAACATAATTACTCTTTATATTATATATTTTATCTCATTATTTTATGAATAAAAATAATTATACCTTTACTCCTCTTTTGAGTGCGGAGTGGCCAAGGCAAAAATCGCCCACCATTTCTTCTAGTTGCTAATTCTTTATCCCCCCCCCCCCCCCCGAGTAATATTTTCCCAATCAAAGGTGAAGACTTTGAACGCGATCAACCCTCGGGAGAGAAACAACATTATATTTTATGAAATATTATTGTGGGAATTGGATTTTATGTAATAGCTTCATATAGGCATACACAACAGGCTGCCTTGGCCTGGCCCGACCTTGGTCGTTGACCAAGCCAGGCCGAGCCTTTGACTTTTGGCCTGCAAGCCAGGCCATGTCGGACTTGGCGCTAAAAAAGGGGGCCTGTTGAGGCCTGCAGGCCAGGCCTTGGGTCTGGTCCAGGCCAGGCCTTGGGTCGGGTCTGGTCCAGGCCAGGCCTTGGGTCTGGTCCAGGCCAGGCCAGTCAGATTCGATCTATCCAAACAATTTTTTTAGTAATTTTAAATATTATTAAAACACCAATTAAAAATTTAAACTTAATTGGTGTATTAATTAAAAGTAATGTATTACAAGTTACAGCTTTTAAATTACAATAATGAAAATTATCTTTTTTATTATTATTATTTTGCAAATGACTTTATAGTTGTTACGCTAAGTATCTATTAATTTTGCAAATGACTTTATAGTTGCTACGCTAAGTATCTATTAAAACAAAGATGCAATGAAAGATCTGTAAGAAGTGTAGGTTGCTAGCTATGTAAGAAAAATCCTTATATATTACACTAGTCAATGTGTTTTCATGAATTTCTTTATTTATATATAAACAAACATGCATGAATGAACGTATTAAAATACGTCAATTTTATTTTGTTTATTGAATGAGTTGTTACAAAGATGAAGTTTTCGTCTGCAGTGGGAGAATTGAAGTAGCGAATAAAGAAAATCTGCAGACTGGACCAAGCTTTTGGTGAACCAGGCCAGGCTAGACCCAAAGTCAGGCTGGGCCAGGCCGAGCCAAGCCCAGGCCGGGCCAGGCCCCAGGCCAGGCCAGACCTGGCTTATTGTCAGGCCAGACCAGACCGGATCTGAGCCAAAAAAATGTGGCATGTTCGTGACCTTCAAGTCAGGTCGAACCAAGCTGGGCCTTGACCAGACCGGACTTTGACCAGGCCGGGCCTTGGCCGCATCAAGGCCGGACCGCAGGCCATTTGTGTACCCCTAGCTTCATATGATGTAAGATTGCCTTCGTAAATAGTATTTATTTGGTGACGTAGATTGATATTATCAAATAAATAATATTATTAAAATAAATATATATTTAACCATATTTTATAATTATTCTGATAATTATATTAAAATGACACATAACATTATTTTGACAATATAATTTTTATTTTAAAATTTGTAAGTTAATCAATCTTTTATATTTATATATATATATTATTAGAGTAATAAGTATTATTAAAATAATTATAAAAATATTACTAAGTATATATCACAATATGACAGCATTATGAACAACATTTACTTTATTAGATCATTTTTATGGGTTTTTTTTTTATTTATTGAAAACATAAAAGGAAAATGCAATTTACTTGTTAGAAACAACAAAATTATGTTAGTCAACTTAAGCCTGGATACAAAGCACAAGCTTAGTCAGGATGTGATGTGAGCTAAAAGTTAGCCAATCACTCACCACCGCCTTCTTTAAACTTTCTCTCTCCACTTACTTCATTTGCAGATCTTGTGCAGAAACCGATTCGGAAAATCTGCAACAAGAAATGGGTTTTGGCTTCTTATCTCTCACCCAATTCCCAATTTATACCATCCTACTTGGATTCTTCCTTTCTTGTGTCACCTTCAATTCAGCAGGTTTTAGACATTTATTTATTTCTCTTCCACCATTTAAGTATGCAAAAGAGGAGTCTTTTTAATTGTTTACACGACTAATTGACTGATGGGGGAAATGTATTTGAGAGATTTGGGAAGCCTGTTTCTTGAATTGGGAATTTGAAGGAATGTTTTTCGTTTACCAGAATTTAGATTTGGATCATTGTGTTCAAAATGCAGATTTTATAGGGTATACTGAACTTAATCTTTGATGGTTGTTTCTTTTCCAAATGGGTTTGTGGTGAATTGTAGCCATTTGTTGTCTTGGTCAACCTAGAGCTTTATGTGCTAAACAAATATTTATTTCAATATAACTTGATGACTTGGTGTTTTTAGCTCAACTTCGTCTAACATAATATTACAAGAATTCAGGTTTGTAATTTGCTGTCTTGCAACTATGTTCGACGTAGATGAGCGGTGGCTTTCTCTTATGAATAGACTTTGCGTGCGCGCTCAATAGTTTCCTTATTCAACTTTCTAATTATTAGGAAAGAGTTTTAAACTCTGTTTGATTTTATTTTTTTCCTTTCAGAAGCATATGATGCACTTGATCCAAATGGAAATATTACAATTAAATGGGATATAATAAGCTGGACTCCTGATGGATATGTTGGAAGTATTTCCTGCCTCTATCTTCTGTTTCTGATTTTGGCAGTCTCTCTCTCTCTCTCTAGAGTTGAGTGTTTATATTATATGTGCCCATTTTTTGGTTACATCTCTAAATGAAGGATCTTAATTTATAAATTATCGTCATTTAGAAATTTTATGGCTTCTTCTTAGAAGTTTTGCTTCTTACCCGTACTCTTTTGAACAAATTGTTTTCAAGTTTCTTAGAATTTGTTAATAATAAAATTTTAAACTATTTAACATCTCCTCTCCCTTCTAAACTATGAAGGATTTCATACTAAAATTAGGTTGGTTAACTAGGTGTCGACGCCGGGATTTTCGTCGTCTCGTTTTTTAATATTAAAATGTCCCTTTCCAATTTTAGCCTTTAGATTAAGATGTGATTTTTTGAAAAGGGTCGGCTTAGTGTCGACGGGGTTTCGAAATGTCGATTTTCTTATGAGCCAAATGACCAGAGTCGCCAGTTGGTATATTTGAAATGGATGTACCAACTCATCCGAATTTTATTTTTGTAATCGTAATGGCTCATATGTGACTCCGATTCAAATGGTCCCCAAACCGAGATTCATAGAGTTCGGGGGCTTGCTTAAGCGAGGGGAAGGTGTTAGGCACCCCCCGACTTCCGTGAAATACGGTTACCGCAATCTCGATGTTTTCCTATCATTTTAAATCTTGAAATGTGTGTGTGCGCGTGCGTGCGTGTGTGTGTGCCTAAATGAATGTTTGTGGTGTCCTTTTGCATAGAGTTGCTTGGATTTTATATGTCAAAATGTGTTTTGTCGGGAAAGCGTTTTAGACGTCCTTTGACCCGAATGACGAGGCTTCGCTTTTTATAAGAGATATTGATTTTAATTTCGAAAAACGATGAGGTTTTTATTAGATGTCTTTTTAGAAAACAATATTTTTTTAAACGTTTGTCAAATAGGAATCGAGACTATACATTGCCCTCTAACAATAAATATAAATAAAATGAAGACAACTTCTAGAACTCTTTAACCCTATGCACAAAGTTTAATGAAAACGTTTATTTATTTTTTCGAAGACATCTTTTATGACATTTCAAACCAAATATAGTCTTTTCCTCACGCAAGGATCAAAGTTTCGCAAAAACTCTTTACTTTTTAAACCTCGTGTATCTAATATCCTATTTTGATTTTTTTTAGAAGATCTTTATCATTTGCTTTATTTTGAAAAATCGTTTTTTGTCGCAAATCAAAACGAGCATCCCAAAACGTGTCGAGACTATCCATGAGCATGTGAGCCATCTAGACGACCCCAGACACCCACAATCACATACTTCATTATCACGGGGCCTTAAACCCGATTTTCGATTCGACATCGCTTTAAGGCCCATAAATTACATATATACAATACAAATGCATCGCCATCGTTACATACATAAAAATTATAAAATAAACTAAAGGGATATCATCGGGAGGTTAGGAGGAGATTCCATCCGCCATAAATCCTTTCTAACCGTCCATAATCCATAGATCTACAATATATTGACTACATTGGATCTAACTTCAAAATACACCGAATCAAACTACTTAAATAGCAATGCACCAAATATTTTCGGATCTAATAGTAGATCCACCCAACAAATGCACAAATACACAAATATTTATCGATTACACTACTAAAGCAAGATGAAGTATTAAATCTAATAGATCTACAAAATGCACCAATACTAAGAAAGATATCGAAATTTTTGCCTTGATATTGATAGAAATCACGCACTAGCACTCAAATTCAATGTAGAATACAAGGTATAATATGAAGATTGAACAAAAGGAGAAGAAATCTCACACTTTTTGACCAAACCCGAAGGTTTCTCTCTCTATTTCCGCCATTTTTCTCTCTCTAAAACCTTCAAAATTTCTTCTCCTCTCCTCTCGGACGCGGAAATGGCATTGTATAGCTGATCGGAGGCAGCCGCAGGTGCAACTGCGGCTGGCCGCAGATGCATCTGCGGCTGAGCCTGCTGTGGCCGTCTGAGCCGTCGCCTCGGCTGCCGTGTGCCGCCCTCGAGCCGTGTGAAACCCCGAAAGTCGTTGGCCGCAGATGCATCCGCGGCTGTCTGACTTCCTTTTCTCGATTTCTGTGCCATGCGGTCTTAAATCGTCATTTTTTGCTGTATTATTTCGGAAGGCTGTTACCTGATGTATTTTTTGAGACCCCCGAACATCGTAAGCGTAGTGGCCATTAGTCGTCTTTGGTGATCCAACCAGGTTCTTCTGGATCAGTCGTTTGCCTTGCCTGATGCTCGTTGTTTGCTGTGGCGGCTTTGACCGTAAGTTGTTGAGGTGGCTTCGTGTTGGGGTCCACCTTCCTTTTTGCGTGTCGGGTCAAGTGACGATTTTGCCCTCCTGACAGGGTTAGTAGAGAAGTGCAAAATTTGGGTGTCTACACTAGGCATAACTAATATTCCCTCTCAAAACATGCTGGGAAAGGATTTGATAAGGGCATATCTTATAAATGCTTGATTCCACGTAGTTACATCTATTCCCTGTAATATATATCTAATCAGCTGCTTACGTGAATTGGATAGGCTACTGTTACAATGTTCAACTTCCAGCAATATCGTCATATTCAAGCACCAGGCTGGACATTGGGATGGACATGGGCAAAAAAGGAAGTGATATGGAGCATGGTGGGTGGTCAAACCACAGAGCAAGGGGATTGTTCAAAATATAAAGGGAACATTCCACATTGCTGTAAGAAGGATCCAACAGTTGTTGACTTATTACCCGGAACTCCGTACAACCAGCAGATCGCAAATTGCTGCAAGGGTGGAGTGCTTAATTCGTGGGTGCAAGATCCATCCAATGCTGCAAGCTCATTCCAGGTTAGTGTTGGTGCAGCTGGAACCACCAACAAAACAGTTAAGGTGCCTAAAAACTTCACATTGAAAGCACCAGGGCCTGGCTATACCTGTGGACCGGCCAAAATTGTCAGACCTACTAAATTTGTTACTGCAGATGGAAGGAGAGTGACACAAGCTATGAGTAAGTATAGTTTGGCAAATATTACAGTACTTTGGCTAATTTATGCTGTCATATCTTCATCTTCAAAGACCAAGTCAGCACTACATATGAGCATGATAGAAATTTCTAATAACGGGGGAACACCTATCTACAGAAAATTTAAACGTATTTGAGTTTATGGTGCCTTGAACTGAGAAATGAAGTTAAAGAGGGACCTTTAATTTTCTCTTGCAAGGATGTTAGTCATGTCAATATAGCAACTGGGGTTCATAGATATTTTGCATTTGAAAATGTTTTTAGACTGGAGCTGAGACTTAACCTCGAATTACTATTGCAGTGACATGGAATGTTACTTGCACATATTCACAGTTCCTGGCTCAGAAAACTCCCACTTGCTGTGTCTCTCTGTCATCTTTCTACAATGAGACGATAGTACCGTGCCCTACATGTACTTGTGGCTGCCAAAACAATAGTACTCATCCAGGAAGCTGCGTAGAGTATGTTCTTTCTTAGTTGTCTTTTTCTACTAACTCCTGCTCGTTTTTGTAGTATTAGTATATGTTAAATAATATAATATGTTTTACCACTGTTAAATAATATAATATGTTTCAGTTGTTTCGAGCCCTAGCAAGAACAACTATGCTCCATTGATCCAATGCACAAATCACATGTGCCCAATCCGAATTCATTGGCATGTAAAGCTTAATTACAAGGACTACTGGCGGGTGAAGGTCTCGGTTACGAATTTCAATTACAGGATGAACTACACACAGTGGAACATGGTTATTCAACACCCCAACTTTGACAACCTGACTCAGATATTCAGCTTCAACTACAAGCCATTAACTCCTTATGCAGCTGTTAGTAAGATCTTTAGTTTTCCATTCTTTTGTAACACTTTACTGCTTTGCATCATCTGTCATGTATAGAAATAGGCGAAAATTGTTCAGTTTAACCATTTGAAATAGTCCACGTTTTAGTTGGGTTATCAACTAATGTTCAATGCTTTGTGCTGATATTCTCGTTTGTGGAATGCATTCCTTCCTCTCTTTTTTTCTTTTTCTTTTTTTTTTAAATTTTTTTATAGTATTCTTTCCTTTCTCCAATCAAGTGTGGGTTTCTTTATTATCTGTTTGATATATCTTTTAAAGAGTATTTTGGGCTATTAGTACTTAAAATGATCATGGAAGCATGTAACTTAATTGGAGTTGACTTTAATATATGACAGTTTTTTGCACCATTTTCTTAAACAGATGATACGGCTATGTTATGGGGTGTTAAGTTTTATAATGATTTCCTCTCACAAGCTGGTCGGCTGGGGAATGTTCAGTCAGAACTACTTTTCCGAAAAGATACATCAACTTTCACCTTTGAGAAGGGTTGGGCTTTTCCTCGACGGGTCTATTTCAATGGTGATAATTGTGTCATGCCGCCTCCTGATGCCTATCCACGTTTGCCAAATGCCAGTTCCCGACAAGGGATCTCCTTGCTCACTCTGATGATTACACTGTTGTCATCTTTGGCATTCTTCTTTGCATATGTTTAAGAGTCTTGTAGCAGGTGAAATCGTACATTGCCTATCTGTGGAATGTTATACTTCATTAGTTCAACCCAAGGACTTCTAGAAGCCAATCAATGATTCTGTCAATGAGCGTCTAGAAATTCCTGTGAGTTCAGGTGCGCTCGATTGGATCAAACATCAGTGTCTGCTTTTTATGTGTGAGTGAATTGATCCCCTTTTTGTTACTTGTAACACATTGTTTTTATCACATGTTATTATAGTACTAACTAGTTTTGTTTGTAAAGTTTTCAAGTCAATGTTACTAAAGTTGTACCCCTAATAGGCATAAATACACCACTCAGGCAAACAATTTAGAGCTGATTTACAGTTTTGTTTATATTTTTCTGTATTTTTAGCTAATCTCCTACAATGTTACCATATGATGTCATTAAATTTATTGTAACCAAAACGTATGAACATGCAGTTCAGCTAACATTTTCATTTGCCAAAGTAATAGATTCCCTCTGTTTGAAAAGTTTCTTCTTTTAGGACCCTGCTATTTCTGGTAAAAGAAACATGCATGACATAAATTTACACAAGGCCATATGGATTAGTCAGTATTCTGAGCTTTTACCATATCGGAATGTATATCTAGTGTCTTAAATCAAACAATAAGAACAAGCTGTATTTCCAGAACGATAAGCTGTTTTTGTTCTTTTAAAGAATATTTCCTGATCTGTGTATACCTGACTTCCCCATTGTTGTGCCTGTTTGGAGTTTCCTGTGCTTCAAATATTCCAGAATAATCAAATGCTAAGAAAATATCACCACGTTACAAGTAATAAGAAAACTGCTGAGCTGATTAATGTTGAGTAACCAATTAGGTTTCCACGGGCAGAATTTGGTAGGAATGGGTATGTATCTGGAGGAGGCAGCATGCACTCTTCGCCATTAAAGTAGACTTTCCTAGGAAATGCCCATCCCTGTTTGAAGGTGAAAGTGTTCTGGTCCTTTTGAAGAAGCACCTCTGACTGAACATTTCCTAGTGGCCCTGCTTCCATTAGTAGGTCATTGTAGAATTTTGTGCCATAGAACATTCCTGTGTCATCTGTGTATCAAATAACAACCGAACGGGTCCTTAATTAACAGCAATGCAGTAGTATGTATATATTCAGTACACAAGACTCCCGCAAATATCAAGCCTAAAAAATTTCAACAATTATAGCACTTACTGATAGATTTATAGGGAACGAGAGGTTTATAATCGAAGCTGAAAACTTGAGTTATGTTGTTGAGATTAGGATGCTGAACAACAAGAGTCCACAGTGTGTAGTTCATCCGATAGTTGAAGTTTGTTATGGCGACCTTCACACGCCAGTATTCCTTGTAGTTGAGCTTAACATGCCAGTGCACCCGGACCGGGCACATGTGATGTGTGCACTGTAATAGTGGTGAGCTATCTTTTCTTGGAGTGTTTACTCCAACTACGCTTAGAAGCTTGGAATCGCTCCTACACCACAAATCATTAGACGATAAGTTGTATCATTAAATGCATACATATAATTTTGAAACTGGAAAATAGTAGTTGCTTACTTGACACATTTATTTTTGTTTTCACAACCGCACGCACAAGAAGGACATGGAGTGATTGTCTCGTTGTAAAAAGATGAGAAGGAAACGCAACATGTGGGGTGTTTTTGGGCCAGAAACTGCGAATAAGTGCATGTCACGTTCCATGTCACTGCATAAAATTGATTAGAATTTCAAATATTAGTCAGGCTTTTGACTTATTGGCAGGGAAATTAGTTTTAAGTTGTAGTAGCATGGGGTATATATTTTGGTGCAACATAAATGAATCCATATTTGAGCTACTTAAATGTGTTGATATGAAGTCTTAGAAAAATCATCAACTACAGAGATAAAAACGATTTGAGATTTGTCATGAAAGAAACTTACTGAGGGCCTGAGTTTTCCTGCGGCGATCAGAAGTGAGAAAATTGGTGGGGGCAACAATCTTAGCAGGGCCACAAGTGTAGCCTGGTCCTGGACCTAGTAAAGTGAAGTTCTTGGGGAGTTTGACGGTCTTGTTTGTAGTACCAGCTAGACCGACACTCACCTGGAAGGCCGAGACAGCAGCAGCCGGATCTTGGCCCCATGAGCCCAAGACGCCGCCTTTGCAGCAGTTGTTGATTTGCTGGTTGTAAGGTACACCAGGGAGCAAATCCACCACAGTGGGGGTTTTCTTGCAGCAGTGGGGGATGTTTCCTTTGAACTTGGAGCAGTCTCCTTGTTCTGTGGTCTGAGCCCCCACCATAGACCATATCACTTCTTTCTTAGCCCATGTCCACCCTAGGGTCCAACCAGGGCTCATAATGTGTCGGTACAATTGGAAATTGTTCATAGTCACCGCTGCCTGAAAGAATCAAATCGACATCAAAACATTTTTTTCTGCCAAGAAATCACTTTTTGTGATTGAATGAATAACACAAATGATGAATATGTGCACATTAGTTGATTTTGATTTGAAGTAGGAATTGTACTCACAACATATCCATCTGGGGTCCAAGACATTATATCCCATTTGATTGTTATGTTCCCAGTTGGATCCAAGGGATCATAGGCAGCTGCAACATTTCAGAAACATATCATCAAGTATTAGAATTTATCAAAGTATGCATAACATGTTTCAAATTGAGAAGTTCAAGCTACAAAAAAATTGAATTTGTACCTGCACAAGAAAAGAGCACAACAATGACGAAAGTTTGGATGACATTTCTCATCTTTGTTTTTTTGAGGATTATGAATTGAATTCAGTGAATAAAACTGCCAATGCCTCAAAAGATGTATGTATGTATACGTATATAAGAAAGATGGAAAGAGATGGGCTGAGGGAATTTGGCTAGCTAGATGGCTTACCAACTGGTAGTTAGATACAAATAAAAACTATATTTCCTTGTGTACTTTTTGCTTCCATATCTCTAACAAACTTTCTGTATCTTGAAGCAAAGTCTTGTTAATCTAGAAGTGAGATATTTGGACAGTGACCATATAACATCTCAACGAATATTTGGAACAAGGCATTGACCATGCCAATTACATATTACCTCCCGGTCTTTTTTAAATGTCGTTTTAGAGAAATATTTTTATCCCTGTTCGAGAATTTCATGTAAGTATTAATTGTTTAGTTTTCAATATTACCTCAAGTATTAAATATAAAATTTTCACTACTTTCTATCTAACACGCAAGGACAATATAGACAATTGATGTTATATTTAATACTATATAATTATTTTTTTAATACTTATGTGCAATTCTAAAACAATATTAATATATAATAAAGGACGAAGGAAGTAGTTGGTTTCAAACTATACAACCGACACTTTTTAATCTAACCGTACTCCTTGTGTTTGGTGTTCCAGTTACATCTATTGATTCAATGAAATGATGGCTGTTATTAAATCATTTTATTCGCTTAAAACATTGAAAATTCCAACTGAAAAGGTTTCTACCGTGGACGGACCTGGAAACATTTCTTCATTAATTACTTGGAAAGTTACGTAAAACTAAAAATGTTGAAATATCTTATCAGCTCGAGAACGATCTTATTCTTTTGTAACATTATATCGTGCAGTTAAATTTTTACTTTAACAAGTTAATTTGTAATATTCTAAAATTTTAAAATCGCATATTTTTATTTAATTTTGAAATCAACAAATTTTGCGATTAATATTTCTTTATAGATAATTTATAATATTTATAATTTTATATATTAAAATCGAATTAATTTATATTAATATTGACATTTAAGAATATCATAAATTTACTTCAATAAGTCAAAACGTCGATTATGGATTTAACATAGCCTATGCCAAGTAGTACTCAATAAGTTCCGTAGTACTTCCTCAATTCGTAGCCCCGTGAGGTCCATTAATTAGTTATATTGGGCCCTTCTTTAGATATATTATAAATTTTAGCCCAAGCCCTAGATTATTTGAATCGTCGTGCCTGCTTTGGATAAGCTGAACTTCAGCTACCTCTTGTTGTCTAATTACTACTTTGTCCTCTTCCCTCTAGTGCCCCTATTTTATTATAGTCAAACCTTATCGTTATAAGAAAAGTCAAAATATTGTTAATCTTAATTTTGCAGTTTCGGCGTCTCAAACTTTTTATATTTTAAAAGTATTTCAAATGACATGTCATATAATATTAATTGAATAAATTTTATTTAATTAATTATATTATAAATTATTATTAAAAAATTTAAAATAAAAATTAGAGACTCTTATTATTATTTTTTTATTATTAGTTGATTGCACTATTTCTAATATAATTTACATCACTGGAATCAAACCGCATCTAATTTCTTTTGAAAAATAATATTAATTTATTTTTTGATATTGTTTCGTTTCAAATAATAAAAAAGAATAAGAAGAGGCCAATTTTTTCCATATAAATATTTCATAGTACTAGATGTTAAACTACATAAAACTCACTAACATTCTTCGAAGATGTGGTATGAATCTCTTGATATATATTTAGAAAATTGTTATTTTAATATATAAATAAAAATAATAATTTCATTATTTTTTTTTTAATTTAAAGATAGGAACCATGTCCTACTCATATATATATATGTTAAAAGATCTTGTAAAATTATTATTTTCACTCATTAAAATATCAATTACTTGTATATAGCGAAAGCAGCGTGAAGTAGACGAATATGCATGTCGTGTGTGGTTGTTCTCAAACTAGCCATTAATACTCGTACCGATGACTTCGCGAATGTCATATACACCGGGTTACATTGTTCAGCGGAACAGAATTTTGTATGTTAGTATAATACCACCAGCTAGTATTTTAAAAAAAAAATAAAAAATTTAAATAAAAATAATCCTATCATTTTGAATTTTTATTAATCCAGGAGTCTTGATATATATATTTTGCAATAAAAAAGAAAAAATAGTCCAACTTTTATGCAGTGTAAACACAATAATATGGTATAATTATTGGAAAAATTGATATTTTCACAAGTTAATTTAATAGTTTCACAAGTGGGTCTCATTCGATCTTGTGAAAATATCAAATTAGTTTATAAAAATATCAATTCTATATGAGAATTAATATTTTTACAAGTTAATTTGATACTTTTACAAGTGAATCCTATTTGATCGTGTAGATTAGCTAGTAAAAATATCAATTCTCTTTTTTACATATTGATAGTCTATATACTCTTGACAAAAGTTGGATAGATTTTTATACAAGATAATGCTGTCATTTTTCTTAATCCGTCAGCTGGTATAAGGAAAATGAAAAACACCTAAACTTTAAGAGTATTAAAATTAAAATTAATTGAAAAAGTGATGCGGTTAAAATTGGACTTGGGTTTAAAATTGGAGTATTAGTACGTACCAATTATTAATTTCAACCTCCAACGTTTGATAATTAATGAGAAGTCATTGTCTTGATTAGATGGCTAACTCCGTCACTGCAATTATGTTGCCTTGGTCGGAGCATAACTGGTTATGCCCTTTTTTTGTCTGTTTCCTTTCCTTTGTTTTCTCAGTCAACAACGTTAGAGAAGCAATTAGGACGTGATATTGATCTAATATACGTATGTATAGCGTGGAGTATGTACGTCACTTATAAAAATGGTAAAAGGGGTCCTTTAATGCAAGTTTTCTTCCCCAAGAATTGAAAGCAAGATGGAGGGCAAATAGAAAATTTTGGAGTGCAAATATCACTTCCAAGACAATTAAACTAGCTAGATTTGAGGATCTTGTTTCCCTAGAAAACCATCAGCCTACATGGATTCATAACTTTATTTGGTTAAATTATAATTTCATATCCTGGTTCTATCTCCAGTCCACTACTGACCAATAGTTTAATGTCTCTTCCAATTCTATGCATGGGGTTTCTCAAAGTTATATGTTTGGCCGTGGTCTCATTTTCCCTGTTGCTCAGCGTTGTCACTGCTTGTTCTAATGGTACATGCAAGGTTTCTCTCTCTCTCTCTCTCTCTCTCATGTAACCTGTCTATCTTTTTTTTTTTTTTATCGTTTCCTCTTGGGTAGAAAAAAGAAATTGGTTGGTTAATTTGTAATTTTGTGTGTTTATGTAATTGTTGAAATGAATAAATGTAGCTGCTTGAAGAATGTACAACGGATGAAGATTGCGAAACTGGACTTTATTGCTTCTCTTGTCCTCAAGGTTTCTCAGGCTCTAGATGCGTCCGATCAACCGTTACGAACCAATTCAAACTCCTGGTACGTCTCTCTCTCTCTCTCTCTCCCTAAATTAAACCCGTGCATGTTGCTAGCTGATTTGCAATTGTTTAAATATCTTAATCTGATCCCCGGCCGGAAGAGAATTATTCACTCAGTTGTTTTCTTTGTACTTTTGGGAATGATAAGTATAATGAAGAAGCAGTTACTATAACTGCTAGACCCTCACAAGCAGGGGTAAATTATATATGTTTGTGAGGTTTGATGTTAAAATATCATTCCTCTGATTACTAGCAAATCTTTTTATTATGGTAGTATAGTAATATGAGCTGATAATGTGTTGTGTAAATAGAATGATAGTCTTCCTTTCAACAAGTATGCATTCTTGACAACCCACAATGCTTTTGCCATCGAGGGAGAGCCGTCTCATACCGGATTTCCAAGGCTTTGTCCGACAAATCAAGAGGATAATATCACTCAGCAGCTAAATGTACGTTCCTCTTACCATCTAATTCTAATACAATCCCAATATTATTAAAAAAAAAAAAAATCAATTAGTTCGCAGACCTGTCTCCATTTTCTAGGAAGTTGTCATTGTTGTTTTGCAGAATGGTGTTCGAGCTTTAATGCTTGATACATATGACTTCGACGGAGATGTGTGGCTGTGCCATTCTTTCGGAGGAAAATGCTACGATTATACTGCATTCGTGAGTAATTCCCCTGCTTTCAAACTTTTATAACAACTAAAAGTTCTTTCATATGTTTTTTTCTTTTTCGTACTATTAATTAACACACAAATTTTTACATAAACTAGGAACCGGCTATAGACACTCTCAAGGAAATCGAAGCATTCTTATCAGCCAACCCATCAGAAATTGTCACATTAATCCTAGAAGACTACGTGAATTCCTCAAATGGATTGACAAAAGTCTTCGCAGCTGCAGGGTTGATGAACTACTGGTTCCCGTTGTCAAAAATGCCACAAAATGGTCGAGATTGGCCACTGGTTAGCGACATGGTAGCTAATAACCAAAGGCTACTGGTATTTACTTCAATCCAAACTAAGCAAGAAAGCGAAGGAATTGCTTATCAGTGGAACTTCATGGTTGAAAATCAATGTAAAGAAAGAATCATTTCTATCGCGTCCTCTACTTAATAATCAATCACTGGAGTATTTTAATTTCTTACTACTCGAGTATGGTGTGTAGATGGAGATGGTGGGATGAAGGCAGGGAGTTGCCCTAACAGAGCGGAGTCGTCTCCGCTTGATGACAAGAGTAAATCATTGGTTTTGGTGAATTACTTTAATTCGGTTCCCATAAAGCTATTAGCATGTGGACAGAACTCGGGAGACCTGAGTGATATGCTTCAAACTTGTTATGGTGCGGCTGGCAATCGATGGGCTAATTTTGTTGCTGTTGATTATTACAAGGTATGTATCACCCTTTTTTGGTTATTTTTTCGACATGTGCGAATTTTGGTGTAATTATATTAACACTGATTGAAGAAAGTTACGAAACAATCAATGTTTATTAAGTAATCTATAAAGTATAAACTATACAGAGAAGTGAGGGCGGAGGAGCATTCAAAGCTGTAGACACTCTGAACGGGGAGCTGTTGTGTGGCTGCAATGATGTACATGCCTGTGAGGTAAAGTCGTATATATATGACTCACGTTCTAATTTTGGAGCTTTTATTTGGCATACAAACATATTTCATTTCTTAATAGGTAGTAATTTATATGTCCATAAATCTTAGGACCAAGTTGAACTTTGATTAACATATTATTCTTAGCGATAAGATATTCTCTCTCCGTCCAGCTTTATTTATCTTAATTAATTTTTTATGGTCAAATTTATCATATTTAGAATAAACAATTATTCTTATATTTATTAAATATAGACACAATTACTATCATAAGAAATTACATTAAATATACTATCCAAGTTAACTTATTTGATTTCAAAATTTCTAATATATTTGTTTAATTATTAATTTTATCATTGGCTAATTTGAACTTAAAAAGTCAATTAAGACAAATAAAGTTCGATAGTGTAAGTCTTTTCTTAATTTTCTCTTATCTCATGTATCTATATACGTGTATTTACTATCCATATAAATTTGTCATACTACGCGGTAAGACCCTTTCTTAATTAACCATGATCTCGTAAGATTTAGACTTTTTTTAAAAAAAAAAATTATAAAATGGAAAGTAAAATAAATCCTAGTATCGTTCAATAGGGAAATCACGTGCTTCAATTTGCAGCAAGGATCAAGTAGCTGTACTCCAAGTCCTAGTCCCAGTCCCAGTCCAAATCTCAAGGGAAGATGATGATAACAACCACGGAGAAGGCTTCAAGAAGGCCCACTAAGATATATGAAGGCTTCAAGAAGGTCCACTAAGATATATGAAGGCTTCAAGAAGGTGAGACAATTAGAAAATTAAGTAATAAAAATGTGAAAGAGCAGCCACTCTAATTAAGTGTTCATTGTAGAGAAGAGATGATGGTAATCTTGTTTGAATCTTTGCTGGAATAATTGATACAATGACAGTTTGCCATTCTGGGCTTTCAAATCAAGTGCATTACTTCATGCTTTATGCTTTTCTGATCACTGCTTCCTAAAAATTCAAGAACCAAATGCATCACTGGTGTCATGTACTACTGGCCTATGTATGGGCTGGCACACAGATTGCTTCTCTGTACCAAAAACACACATGAGCCACCCATGCTCACACAAATATAATCAATAATATTTTTCCAATTTTGTCAATGAATCATACTGCTGGCCACGCAGTATGATTTGCCGTAAGCATATGCAATACATATGCATGCCGGCACTAACTGTATACATGCATAATCAAATGCATTATCACCTCGATCTGTATATATAGATTAAGATAGTGGATCGAGTATATATTATGATATTAAGAATTAACAATTAACAATTCTACTCCTATATAATTTAATTTGTGTAAATAATGGGCTACAGATAAAGCTATAATGTTAATCAAGTGGCACAATTAGATCATGTAATGGAAACCCTAATCGTTTCCTGGTCTCTCTAATGTAAATAATGGGCTACAGATAAAGCTATAATGTTAATCAAGTATATGATTTAGTGGGAGGTGAATAGTAACTTCCAGTGGATCCGACATTCCAGCCCTGATTAGTAGGGCATGTAACCGGGCTTTTTCCAGATCAATAATTCGGGTTCTGTCTCTCTCACCGATCCATATCCAAACATGGATACAGTTGATTTTTCTATCAGTTCATCCACCTCTACTTAAAATTACTATTACTAATTTTATTATGTCTATCGTCTACAATTGTCTTCTTTCTTGCGAACTAGCTCTATTTCACAAAATGGGTATTATTTAATTTTTTTCTTAATTAGTTTTAAAACTAGAATAAATTCAAATATTTAAGTATCCAATAACTAATGTTTTAAATTACTTCAAAAAAATATTTACAAAAATATTATCTTAGTAATTAAAATAAATTCACAAATTTGAAGATTTTACAAATTGAGTATGATAAAGTCAATGATTTGAATTGTCAAGATTTTTACTCCCTCCAAGATAAAAGTCTTTATTGCTCCATTCATTCTATAATACTCCCTCCATTCCTTTTTATGTCTTTTTAGAAAGAAAAAAAATTCCTTTTTATTTGTCATTTGTAGATTTCAAAAAAGCATTAAATGCTTAATTTTTTATATTATCCTTTATAATTAAAGGTTACTCTCTCAGTACCAAGATAAAAGTCCTTATTACTATTTTAAATTATCCCAAGTTAAATGTCTACTTACCTTAAATAATCTATTTTTTACACTAATTTGTCTATAATATCTTTAGTATTAATTGTCATATTTCAATTCTCTATGCATATTTATGGAACATTACTAGTCATATGCAAAAAATAATGCAATTAAATGAGAATTTAAATATAGGTAATTTTGTTATTTTATTCTTTTTCTTAATATGCGCAAAAAATCAACTAGAACTTTTATCTTGGGACGGAGGAAGTAATTTATTTCTTTATCATCTTTCCAATAAATTTTAGAAGTTTAATATTGAAATTTTATACTCAATTTAGTCAATTAGACAAAACTTTAATTGTATTTCTTAATCTATCTGCATAATCTTAAAAAGACAAATAACAAGGAAACGAGGGAGTCATAGTCGTTCTAGTTTTATGTACATGAATTAAGAAAATCATTTAATACTATCATTTAATAATTAAAATTTATGTAAAAATTCATTCCTACCTCTTTATTGAAAGTTGAAAACTAATAATACAATAGAGATAATTTCTTGAAATAATGAGAGAAGTTGTAGGTGATATAAGAATATAAATAATTTAGAAAAATCTCTTTTTTTTTCTTTCTAAAAAGTCTTTTATTATGGAATGGATCGGAGTACTATATTGGGTAATATCAAATTAAATATCTACTCATCTTAAATAATCTATTTTATACAATATTTTTCTATAATACCATTAGTATTAATTAATCTATATTTTTATTCTTTATGCTCTCTTTTTTTGTAGTATTATTTGTCATGTACAAAAATTTATGCAAATAAATAAGAAGTTATAATGACTTTTTCAAATAATTCAAATACCTAGAGTTGGAAGTAGTATTAAATGCATTAAAAGAATTAATTCTAATGAAAAGTTTTTTGATAACTTTAATATTAAATATGAATATTATTTTATTATATTTCTTAATATGCGCAAAAAATAAAGTAGGATTTTTATGTTAAAACAGAGGGAGTATCTTCTATTTGCATAGCTTGAATAAACAAGAATGGATATGAAAATTTCCCTTCTTTACAGGTCTGAATGTCTTATACAAGATTAAACTATTTTGATATAAAGAATCAGGTGAGACAAAGTTAATCAAAATCTATTGGAGTAATCAGGAGTAGCAGTCAAAACATTGACAAAAAATAAAAAATAAAAAGCAGCTCAAGGGTCGAATACATATAGTATATGTAATTTGTTTTAATACTAAGTGAGGGCATAGCATTAGTTTAATCTTCAAGTCTTGGGTGGACAACATGTGAGTTGCTACTGTAGGAGGTATCTAACACATGCCAGCAATCCTTGCATAATTACCAAATACTAACTACAATTATTAATATATTTTTTTGTTAATTAATTATTAAGAATTTTCATTATATACAAGTATATAAATATTTTAAGATATCAGATCAATATGATGATTAACCTAAATCTCCTTTTCTTCGCTACCCCCCAGGTGGTTCGGTGCTGTTCTGTGCCGGAGTAATGGGCCTTACGTTATTGGTGGATGCGGGATTCGGAATAAAATAGTATTTGCATTTGTGTACAACCAAGTAATAATATGATCAAAGTATAGTTGATCATCTTCAAATATCAACGAATTTAATCAGATCGCAATCTTATGAATAGAAGAACAACCAACTTACGAAGGAAACACAATAATGTATAGTACTAGTCAAAAGTTGATGGGACGAAGCATATTAAATGGGTAAATATTCAATGCTATTAAAATTAAAAGCTTTGAATTTTAATGGAAAGATGCACTTGTATTTATATATTCAGTACTTGGCATGCTCGATGGTAAAGAAATATATGGTTTGGGATGGTGAGATGGAGGGAGAGGGAAAGGGAGACACTAGTCCATTGTTGATTGCGCTTTTATGATACGTACTCTAAACGGGCGATTACGATAACCCCACGAGGGGGTAACATGCAGTTGGCTAAAACTTCCATACTTTCGTCTGATTTTTTTTTTGGGTACTCCCCTGATTTAACAAAAAAGACTCTTATTTAACTCCGATCGTAATTAATTTATAAAATTTTAAAATTCATATTGATATTCGAATATATTTTAATTTTTGAAATAATGATTTTGTACATAGCGATATTTTTTTAATAATTTAGAATATAAACTATTCTATTAATTAAAATCAATTTAAAGATTTTGCAAATTGAATAGAAAAAAAAAGAGATGAGACTAAGACTTGAGCCCCACAAGACTTATGCCCATGCATATTGTGGCCAAGTAATAAAGCTGCAAACGAGTCAAATCGATCCGAATTTTAAATTGTTCAAATTCGACTCGGATTCGAATTATATTTGAAAAACTTTACTCATATTCGGCTCGACTCGAATTCAATTCAAACTACTCGCGAACTTCAAATTTAAACTCGAATTCGAATCTCTACATAGTAACTAGTTTTATAATACATATAATTATTAATTAAACTTATTATTTTACTTAAAAATGAAAAAATATAATTATAATTACACTTTAAATATATAAAATTATAAATAAAAATAATAACTAATTATTTAAATATTGTTTAATTGTGTATATATTATAAGAAAATGTATCGAGTATCTATTCGAATATATATCAATCGATTATGTAACGGATCATAATTAAAAATTCGAATAGTTTGAATTCTAAATGAGTCGAGTATAACCTTATTCAAATTCTATTCGTATTTTTATTCAAACTATTTTTTGTGCTCTTAATTGAATCGTATTATTAACGAATTCGAGTCTTACTCATATTTTTTCGTGTCGAGCCTAAATCGAGCCCGAACTATTTGGTTCGATTTACAGCCTTACCAAGCAGTCACCGTATCACCTAGTTTTGGTACACCCTTTTGGAAGAAGGAAAGGGAAATAAAAAGATAAAGAAAAAGGAGGCGGTAGGGGGAATTAATGGTAGAAACAACAGCAAAGACTTATAATCAACGATTGATCTGGGCTTGTTTTGAATCTCACAATGCTGTCCTCTTTTCACAGTGCATCCTTGTTGGGACTAATATATCCGTGGCATGCAGATGATTAGGAGGCATGAATAATGTGATGATACGTTTATATAAAGAAACTAAGAATATTAACTAACTGAAATTCAAGGGGACAACAGAGGATATATACATATATATGTTGTGTGTGCATATATCATCACTTCACCATGAGTTAAGAAAATAAATATTGATGAGACTAGCACAAAATGAAGGTCCCAATTCTTCTGTACGTGGTCCCTTATCTTTAAAAGTGTAATCGCAACATGACATTCTACCTGTTTAAAATAACCGCATTTCTCTTTCTTTTCTATCCCAAGTAAAGAAAATTTTGAGCCATATAAATTAAGCCAATGGAATTTCACGTACCTTTATGCTTTTTTTATTTCACATCACCTTGTGTAATTTGTTTACTGTGAAAATAAAAGGGAGAAAATGAAAATACATTCTCATAAGACTTTTTTACGTGAATAATAAATATATTTTGTAAAAATATTAAATTTTTATGTGAAGATAGGAGATTAACATGTACGATATAGAATTTTGCTACGAGTAGTGATCCATGCAATAATGTAGACAATGACTCAATGGAAAAATAATAAGATCCGTAATATAAAAATGGTGATTTTCACTATTTTTACATTAAATTATTACACATATCATTATATAAATCATTACATATAGCAAAATTCGTTATAGGATGGAAAACACAGTTAATACGGTGCCGGTGGCCGTTATGTATGGGGGTTCACATTTTTTTACCGGCAGTAAATTATGTTCGGGAATCCTAGCAGTAACAGGGTTGCAGTCTAGTCTAGTCTAGCGACGTAGAAATTAGAATGAGTAAATTTAGAGAGAGGAAATATCATACACAAACATAATTAGGAACTTAATTTTAATTATATTTATTTTTGTATTATATATTTTATACAAATAAAATAAAATATTAATTAAATAAATAATTATTAAATGATTTGAATTTGAGTCAGGTCTAAACGAGCCGGACTCAAGTCAAATACCACACTGTTTGAACTCAACTCGTTTTATTAAACAAGTTAAAGGTCTTGTTCAAACTCAACTCATTAACCAACTCGAGTCGATTTAGGCTTAGTCGAGTTGAGCTCGAGCCGAGTTCACGGATAGCTTGATTTGTTTAGTCTTATCTACTTGTATAAATATGGAGAGAAATAATGAAACATATACATATTGTCGTCAATAATTAGAATGAAGTAACTAATAGTGGGAGAAGGAGAGGTAACAACCGAATATACTACTAGTTTAACGGGCAGAAAAGCACAATAATAAAAAGGAGAGGCCCTCGGGCAACTCTGGAGTCTCTTTATTAATAATGCAGGCTACTCTTGCATCATAACAATGAAATAAAGGGCTTTAACTGTGCATGTGTGCGTTCGTGTGGATGGACACTCCCTCCTATACATATAGTACTGTATCTTTCTCTCTCAAATTTAATACCATGCGGTCCATGCGACCCTTTCCAGCCTACTGGATGAGATACGGTTCCAAAATTTTATATATATATATACATATACATATACATATAATTATATGATAAAATAGAGCGAAAAGGTCCACCCTTCTATTTTATCTTTATAATTATAACTTTAATTCTCAAAAATTTAACTTACAAAAATCAATATTATAATATAAACAACATACGTAGCGTAGCTCGTGTACTACCTCAAAAAACTAGTATATATAACTTTAGAAGCTAGAGAGTAATTAGTTGCGATTTGGGGGAGCTGCGTGCTACATATATGAATCCTTAGATGACTGGTCAATAATAATTTTTCAAATAATAGTAATATAACACAACACAATATTAACATAATTATTGTTATAGTTTTAATATCATGCCACAATATAATACTCCATGACTATGTTTGTTTATAAAAAATATATTTGAAATTAAATTATTTGTATTAATTTAATACTATTTCGGACTATTTTATCCCATGATAGGAGATTAAATAGTCCTTTGAACTATTTTTTTTAATTATTTCTAAGGCTATTTATGTGAGATTATATAATCCTATAAAAAATTTGAGATTAATAGTCTCCCTTATTTTAAACTATTAAATGACTTTATGAAACTATTAGTCCAACATTAAAGGATTAATAATCGCTCGTCAAAAAATTAAATAATGTAAAGTAGTATTAAATTAACATAAATAGTCCAATTCAAAGTATATTTTTTATAAACAATCATAGCCCATAAATAATAGTAATCACTAGCTAATAAATTTGGTTAATTTTACTTCTAATTAATACTGTATCCCACAAAAGATTAGCAAGTACGTACTGCATGTATAACACCCAACTCTACATCTTCAGGTTTCCTTTTCTCCTTTTTCTTCATTTGGTGCAAGTGTATGTCTAGCTAATACAGTCGCAGGAATACTGTGGTTATGTGAGATTTTGGATAATAAATTAAAATTGAATGCATTTTTTTTTAATTTTTTTTGTGTAACATCCCTTTCCAAGGATTTCCCCATGGATCCACACTTTTCTTCAAGTCCCCATCCAATCTATCTTTATTGCTATACCAAGACAAAGACGTCAACCACAACACAAGTCAAAAACACAAAATGAGAGGAGAGTTATAGACTGTTGCAAATTAGGACAAATAAATGAAATTTCTTAGACCTTTTAAAATTCTACTTAATAAGATTAAATGTGCATATTGAGAGACACAATGTAACAAAATTCCATTAGGAAGAAACCAGACAAGAAGTCAAACATCAAACTAATCAAAGAGATAATTTTCTAGGAATTACGGTCCGCAGGCTCAAACTACTAAAGTGCAGGATCAAACCATTCTCTCTCTTCACTTATTCACATGGAAACTAAAAGAGCCTCTGGTTTTTTGTAATTGCATAGGCAGATCTAGTTGACTTGATAGACAAGTGAACCACCGAATTTAGGAATGCTTTCTTTCCCTTGTGTGCCTCTACAACTCTCTCTCTCAAGAGCTAGGTATGGCTTTTATGCTAAATATGCTCATTACCTAAATCATAAAGACCTGCAGCTGTGTAATTACTCACAGTAAATGCCTACTCCGTCAGTCCTGCAATTACAAGTTTCTTTGGCCACTCTTGTTTACAAAAATGACAATAGGATAGAATTATTTTTACTAAATTATTACCACTTCAAACTATTTTATCTCATAATTAATCTGTTATTTACTTCATAAACCATTTTTAGTCATTTTTAAGGTCATTTAATACGTCAAATAGAGGATTTTAAAATATCACTTTTTCACTTGGGATTATAATCACTCATCAAATGACCTTAGAAATAATAAAACATAGTACATAGAATTAAATAATGGACTAATCTTGATGGGATAAAATAATTCAGAGTGATAATAAATTAATACAAATAATCCTATTTCATCCATTATTTGAGCAAACAAACATAGCCTTTGAATTTTATTTTTGTCCAACAAAAATAGGTGGTCTCTATTCACAAAAAGTCGAACCGTGAAAGCAAAATGACTAGTGATGTTATATGTAAGGTTCAATAATTGTGTATAGCATGTAGGATTCTCAAACTTTTAACTTCCTTAATTTGTGTGAAAATCCCAAAGACTATCTTGCACATCAGGGGTTCAGATTATTTTCATCATATTCATCCAAATCCAACCATTTTATGTGGATGCTCGAGCAAGATTGGGGTGTTTTGGCAGTAATATTTTACTTGTTTACTTTTGTTGCTCCTTTCCTTATTGTATAAACATTTTATTGTGATGATGCGGTAGGAGTTTCATTCCCCATACTTATTAATTAATATATGCTACTACCTGTTAAACCTTAAAAAAATGAAAAAAGAGTAAGAACATGTAGTAACTTCATAAGTTTTTGTAGGGGAGTCCTAAGATCTTGAATAGCTGTTTAAGCCATGTAGCTGGCACGCCCAGTAAAAGTAACAAAAGGTTTGCCAATTTATAATCTTTTGAGTGTGCTTTTAGCTTATTAATAATTGATTGATGTTTAAGATGACTAGGGCCTCTTCCATTGTAGGCTGCATGGTTTTGGCATATTAGATGATTTTCTCTCACTGCACATATGGCAGGTCAGGCCTATATATGCACACACGTCAACTAGCTTAAACCACATGAAGCCCATGCCATTTACAGCTGATCTCTCTCCAAGTTTGTTGAGCTTCTAGGCACATCAAATCAAATCAATGGCTGTTTTTATAATTCTAATTGGTGTGGTTTTTGGGATCTGTCTGTTGAGTACTTCTTTGTTGGGATGGAATGAGGTGAGGTACAGGAAGAAAGGTTTGCCTCCAGGAACTATGGGTTGGCCAGTTTTTGGTGAGACCACTGAGTTCCTCAAACAAGGCCCTAGCTTCATGAAAAACCAGAGGGCAAGGTGATTCTTCTTCTCTGGGTTTTCCTTCATCTATCCATATATCTATCTTATATATACTCTTATCTATCCATATATCTATCTATCTTATATATGTAAATATAAATATACACACACACACACACAAATGGATGTTATATGTTTTGAATCTCTGCATCTGTTTTTATATTCTACTACTCTATTTTAGAGTCTTAGACCTTTTAGTGCTGGTCTAACCGGTGCATATTACTGTTTATTGTTGTGGTCCAAAATATGAAAAATATGCTACAATTATATTATTTCCAGGCTCTATTGATTTATGATTTTAAGTGGGTTTTTTGGGTAAGTTTAGTAAATAGAGGACCAACAGTTCCTAATAAGTAATGAGAAGTATTGATACTGCGATACATATTCATATTCTCCTTTGGTTTACCACGGCTAAGCATGAAGTCTGTTATATGCATGAAAACCCAAGAAATAAATATACATAAACTTGTTCTCCTTACCAGCTATAGCCATAGTTTTCAAAGGTTTGATCCTGTAATTTTACTATAAAATTATCAAGATTAAGCCTTATAAAATTATCAAGATTATGCCTTAAAACTCTTGAACAATGATTATCCAAATAAAATTTCATGAAATTTTCACTATTAACAGGTTTGGAAAATTTTTCAAATCGCACGTATTGGGTTGAATGAAGCGAAAGGGCTTGTACCTGGCTATCCACAGTCCATGCTTGACATTTTACGCAAATGCAACATTGCAGCTGTCCATGGTTCCACTCATAAGAACATGAGAGGGGCATTGCTTGCTCTTCTTAACCCCATCATGATCAAAGACCAACTTTTACCAAAATTGATGATTTCATGAGATCTCACCTGAGCAACTGGGATAACAAAGTAATTGATATTCAAGAAAAAACCAAAGAGGTATGTTTAAGAGAAACATATAACAAGCTTTATTTATTTCATAATCTGTTTTTATCTAAACTTATTCCACAAATTTGTGCAGATGGCACTTCTATCGTCACTTAAGCAAGTTGCAGGTATAGAATCTGGTTCAATGTGTCGCATTCATGCCTGAATTCTTCAAGCTAGTATTAGGAACTATTTCATTGCTAATCAACCTGCCCAACACAAATTATCGCCGTGGGTTTCAGGTAAGTTAATTGCCAAATAATTGGAGCAACTTTATATTACTTGTCTAAAATGGAAGCTTTATGTGTATTTATATTATGAAAAATGTTATAGGCACGGCAGATCATTGTCAGCATGTTGAGACAACTTATAGAGGACAGAAGAGCTTCCCAAGAAAACAAAAATGACATGCTAGGTCATCTTATAAACAGTGAAGAAAATAAATATAAGCTGACTGATGAAGAGATAATTGATCAAGTCATCACAATTCTGTACTCTGGATATGAAACTGTTTCAACTACTTCAATGATGGCTGTCAAGTATATTCATGATCATCCAAGAATTCTAGAAGAACTTGGAGTAAGTCCGGCACATTTATTACTTTGACTATTTACATGTGTATTATAATTATTTATTTTAACTTAATGATTGATCTTTCTCCAGAAAGAACATTTGGCAATCAGAGAAAAGAAGAGGCCAGAGGATCCAATCAATTGATATGAATATAAGTCCATGCACTTCACTCGTGCTGTATGTCAATTGAAACTTGTAGGAATACTGTATATTTGTATAATAATAAGAGGATACTTTCAAGAAAACTTGATTAATGGTGATGCTTGTGATGCAGGTGATCTTTGAAACCTCAAGATTAGCTACAATTGTTAACGGAGTTTTGAGGAAAACTACCCAGGAAATGGAACTGAATGGTGAGTCACCAGGATATTTAATATAAAATTTACAAAATACTCCCTCTTTTCCAAAATAAAAGACACTAACACAAAAGCAAGTGATAATATATTTTGGAATGGAGAGAGTATTTAAATTTTTAAATAGCTTCAGAATTTTATGGGCTCAAGGAAATGTGCTATAGAGTACTCTTCATTAGCTTTTTGAATAGAATTTTAGAAAGATGATATGGTTAGTAATTTAAAATTTGAGATCATCTTCCTCCAAAGGACCCTACCATATCCTGATCCACATGGAACACCTACCATGCCAGCTTGAACAGTCCTACTCTTATTACATGACTTATCATATCTCTCTCAACTCTTTTTTATTTTTTTCAAATATAGTGGAAATAAAATTTTTACAATGAGAGGAAACACACAATTCTTTTTTCTTTTTTCACATTGTTTCTTTTATGTTCTCCACCCAGTAATAATATAAAAATAGCTAATCTGACCACTTTCCCTTTGTTTTCCCAGGTTATGTTATTCCTGAAGGATGGAGAATATATGTTTATACAAGAGAAATTAATTATGACCCACGTCTATATCCTGAACCACTAACCTTTAATCCATGGAGATGGCTGGTTAGTATCAGTGCTACATTACTACCAAAAGGGTTCATATAATTTAGTATTAATAGTAATTGGGAACATTGAATTTTAGAGTCTAATTTGGATAGGATTTCTAAATGCAGGATAAGAGTATGGATGCCCAAAACTACTTCTTCATATTTGGAGGAGGAACTAGAAAATGTCCTGGAAAGGAACTTGGGGTAGCAGAAATCTCAACTTTCCTGCATTATTTTGTTACTAGATACAGGTAACAACAAACAAACACCCACTTTGATAATCAATATCTGATAATAACTCAAAGTCTAAATCTTAGTAAATAATGTACTTATCTTTCGAATGCAGATGGGAAGAAGTTGGGGGAGATGAGCTGGTAAAATTTCCAAGAGTTTAAGCACCAAATGGGTTACACCTTAGGGTTTCAACTTACTAACTAACCTAGTGTATATATGTACATAAAGAGAATAATTAGGGTATAAGAGTAACAACATTGTACAACAATAATTATAGTAGAAATTGATTGTAATTGAAAGTTTTTGCATTTTTGTTAAAGCTTTTACAGATGTACTTCACATAAGAAGTCAAAACTTAGTCGGTTCTTTAATCATATAAAAATGCAAAATTGTAAATGGACATAAATAAAGCTTATGACATTGATTCATAAAATCAGATTTAACTTTTGCTTAGAGCCATGACTCATCAAATAAAGAATGATGACCAAGAGTCCAACATAAGGCACATGGAGAGACAATAGGCATAGAAATTTAAACCATGATTCAACTACTCCTCGTTAGTTGATTTAGGGGGGGTGGTATAATGCTTCATAAATTATTGAAAGACAAACAAATTCTTTACATTTATCACAACCCATAATCATAATACAATTTTTTTTCCGTTTACGGATAGTAATTTGCGTAGGAGACAGAAAATATATCCCCTACATTATCACCACCATTCACCTCTGTTACACAAACCTTAAAATGCTTAAAAAAATGTCAAAAAGTCAAATTTTGACTCTCTAACTTCTATACGGGAGACAGAGTAATTAAAAGGGAAAAGTAAAAGCACGGTGACATATAAAATAGTACAAGTACAAATCTAATGCGAAAAATAAATATACTTCAGAAACGGGAAGAACTGTTACCAAATTGATTCTCTCGCCATGTGATGTGAAATCCTGTCATATAAGTTCATAGTGCCATACAAATTTAGTCAATCCCTCATCCAGCTTCAACAGGTCAAAAAAAAAAAAAAACCAAGTCTGAACGACTTGTCTATCTGTACCAGTATTACTCATATTAATATACTTGAACATAATTTGATACAAATTCATAGAAGAAGCCAAGTGATACATACTCCTTTCCAATAACATGTAAAAATGTTATACATACAACTTTCAAGAAGAAATTTAGGAAATAGCAGTAATGCATGCATACGTGCTGTAAAAGGAGAGGAACTTTTACCAGTGATGAGCAGCCTCCGTTCCCCATCCTTCGAGGAGCTCCGCCACCGATTTGATCAATTTCCGACTGTAAATTGTGGCCAGAATGGGTAAAACAATTGAGGTATGAAATTGAATAAATCAAAAGGACGGCAATGGTCGGGTCAGGGTAGGTTTTGCATACGTGCGCCCGCTCCGACCACCCCAATTTTAAAATACTAAACGCACTCTCTACCCGCCATGTTTATATATAATTAAAATAAGATTAGGAATATAGAGTCTCTCTCCATTCTAAAAAATTAGAAATACAAAACCCAAAAATAAAATAAAAATAGAAATACATTTTTTAAAGTTATTTAAAAAAAATACTCCCTCCGCTCTAACTTATAAGGCAATTATTAATTTTTTAAAAGTCAATTATAAATATTTTTAAACTTAAAATTGACATGACTTTCATTAATTTTAATTAATACAATGATGACTATTATAAATTATTTAAAAAATAATACTCATCATAAGATTTATTATTTGATAATTGTTAATGAATCATTTTAAATTTAAATTTAAAAATATTGCAAATTGTCTTTTAAAAAGTAAACAATAATCTTATAATTTAGAACGGAGGAAGTATATCATCAAATATTATAAGAATTATATAGTTTAAAATTAGATTTTCTTCTAATATTGTTATAAAATGTAGATTTTTAGGTTTATATTTGTAATTTTTTAATTTAAGAGATTATGAAAATTTTAATATATCATTACTTAGACTACAGATTGATTGAAAAATATAAGAGTATTGCTACACTTATATAAAATTCTTACGAAAAATAGTTTATAAAATGATTTATCAAAATATAATTAATAAATAATCTACCATACATAGATGAGTCCAATAATTATAACTAACTACAATTATACATATTATTTTGTATCTTTTTTTTTGGACTCGTTATTTAGTCATCATAGTATAATTAGTATTATTGAAAATATAATGCGCTATATTTTTAACTAATGTTAGGAGCATGTTTAAAAAAAAGTATTTCTTAAGAATTATTATCTTTAAAATATATCTCTAATTTAAAAATATACAAGGTATCTAAGTATAAAAATATATAATTATGAAAATATTAATCTAAATTATATATATAATCGTAAAAAAAAATCTTAAATATATATACATCATACATGGGGCGGGGAGTATATCCAGCCCACATATTCCCCAGTTAATCGGATTTTGGCGAGGCGGTAAAAGTATTTCATAAATTGGATATGGCTGTCAGCACAGCTATTACTTTCCAAATAATAATAGTAGTGTAAATAAAAGGGCCGGCCCACAATTTAGCCCGAGCAAAAACAAACAGAGAGGTAAAGAAAAACGTAAACTTTGATGGTAGATCTAACTAAATTATAAACAAACTATATCTCCTTTATCTGAAAAGTGATTTCTACTTTCTGTTACTCTCTTTATTATACAGAAAGAGTTTCAGGTAGACAATTTACAAATTTTAAAGATATATTTTTTCTGTATTTGTTATTAGATCTATTGAGTGTTTAATTTAATAATAATAGTGTGATAATGATAAATTTTAAAAAAAATTATTGGCTCAAACGTGTAATTTTTTTTTAATGGGCAAACATCCTGTCTAGTTTAAGGAGAAGTTATTCAATATTTTTGGAGCATTGTCACGTAGTGTTCTAAATCAATCACATGCTGTCATTTTAACATGTGCAGTGAACCATTTATATATGAACTTATTGTATATGCTGAAATGATATCATCTTATTAATTTAAAATACTACGTGACAATACCATACGAGTACCCAATAATTTTTTCTAGTTTGAGACGAGAGAGAATATCTACTAGTGAGATGTTTCACACTAGTCGCTGCCTATGAGAACTGAATCATAATAAAAGTACTCCATATGCCAATAAGTTGTTGAATTGTTCGGCAGTCCAAACGTTGATAGAAGGTGGTGTGGTCAATTGTTGTAACGTGAGAGGCCTCGTGCTAAACAGCCTAACACGAGGTTAATCAACTCTTCGGTTATTACTCCATTTGTTTTACAAAACATGCTTCATTTATAAACTTTTTAAATAAATAAATATATATATATATTTATTTATTTAAAAAGTTTATAAATGAAGCATGTTTTGTAAAACATGCTTCATTTATTTTTATTCTAAAATCTGACACGGTTTCACCAAAAATCAGTTATTTTTTTGCTCTCTCCTTTTATAATAAGAGATTAGCATGATATATATTTTTAATATCTTTTTTTAGTCGTTTAAATTTTTAAATGAATTGATCACTTAACAATGTTTACCTTGCAATATTGTTACTTTTGTTCTATAAAGTAGTAGGTTTTATTTATCAAAAAATTTATCTTACAAAAAGAGTTTACTTTTTAGTGACATATAATAGTAGAAAACTAACATCAGATAATTTTATTATCAAAACCGCAATATAGATTAATAATTTATTATTTTTAGGAGTATACATAAAATAATAATATATATCTTTATTATTTATAAAAAAAATTTAAATGAGATCGTTTTTTGTGTAATGTCGGGAGTAAGTTGTATTGGTTCAATTAATATGGACGGTGTGATCATGAAATTAAGATGAAGAGGTTGAGGATATTACGAGTTTTTTATATTATAATTAACAAAAATATGACTCTTTTTATAGAGAAACAAAATAGCAAATGAATTTTTATTTTTATGGATCAGAATGAGTGTTATTATATACTCCCTCGCTTTCGAATTATAATAGTATTATTAACTTTTTTAAAATTAATTTGAGATATTTTAAAAATATGATTTATTTAAAATAATAAATATTATAACTAATAGTATTTTTTATGTAGTTTATGATATTTATAATGACATTGATATAAATAAGTGAATTTATCTCAATTTTAAGTTTAAAAATATTTAAAATTAACTTTTAAAAAATTAATACTCCATTACTCTCAGGCTAAAAGTCCTACTTGACTTTTTTATGCGTATTAAGAAAAAAGATAAAATGACAAAATTGTCCATATTTAAACTCTCATTTAATTATATAATTTTCTGGACATGAGACTAGTGATACTCCATAAATATGCATATAAAATAGAAATATGACAATTAATAGTAAAGATAATAAAGATAAATTATTGAAAAAAATAAATTATTTAAGATAAGTAAATATTTAAATTAGAATTACATAAAATAATAATAAGAACTTTTATCCTTTATAGAGTAAGTATTATTTTGATAATTAAAAACGAAAAATACGTTGGAAAGCTGCCAATCCTTTTTAAAGTTGCTCTCAAGTCGTGCACGGACAGCCCGCCCGCCCTCTTATTATTACATTTATTTAACTAATTACGTGGGAAATGAGCTAACACACACAAAGAGGTCCATGAACAAGTGCCCAACACGTTCATCACGTCTCATCTGCATGATTCTTCGTTAGTTCTACTTGCACCAACACGCACCATCAATCATGTTGTTCTCCCTTTTTTTCGCATACTAGAGTTAAGAAGTCAACATGATGCTTTTTTCTTAATTATTCTATTTTTCCATGCACAAATTGGCTAGCTAGCTAGTTTTTGTTAATGATCATATATAGTTTTTGTTCATAAAACTCTCCATAATTAAGTCTTCGTTGATGGATTTATATACAGCATCCCTAAACAACTCTTTTTTGGCAAATATATATATATATATATATATATATTAATTCAACAAAAAAACTCATGCATTCTTTTTTTTTATACCAAAAGTAAATATATTAAGTAAGTTATAGGTATATATATATTTATCCTAATGACTAGCCATGCATATTGTTTGCGAGGCCCACGATAACCCAGAATGTTTAATTATTTCATAATTGTTAACGTCTCATGATCGCACTAAATTAGCACAATCAAATTAATGCTCTTTTTTTACGGCATAAATTTGTACATGTAAATTGTGAATTAAAGTTTTATGCAGCACTAAACAAGTGATATTATGATCATAAGTATTTTATGACATTTTATTAATAAAATACTTATATTTAACATTATTATTATTATTATTTTAATAACATATCATAATTCTTACACCGTTTATGTATTAAATTTTAACTCATAAGTTATTACCCTGATAAAATTAAAGATAAAACAAAAAGTTGAGTAAATTACAAAACGCTTCATTAGTGCAAACGAAAGAAGGAACCCGAATTCCTATTTTAGTAGCTTTCAACATTTCCCACGCTTTCTTTAATCGTTTATTTATTTTTCTCCTCTACAGATTTTCCTCCGTATCTAGGAGACTTGGACGATAATTTAAACCAAAGTCGATCTAAAATTGGTTGAATTGCATTGAATTGATCGATTTTTATCTAAATTATTAGTCTCGTCAATACATTTTTGTTGTAAATTTTTTAAAACTGAGATTGATGTAATGTGATTTTAATATTTATCTATGCGAGGTACGGACTAGTTTGTATAATTTTTTATATAAATATTTAATAATTTTTTATTAACATATATTTTTTATTGACATAATACATCTATAATATTAATAATTTGGATTAACATATTCTACCGTAATTAAAAGAAATTTAATTATTTTTATTATTGTGTGATTAAAAATTACAAATAATTGTCAAAAAAAGAGCTTTTCGTATTTAAAATTACAAATTAATTGATTAAAATTACACAAATTTTTTAGTAGTTTGAGAAAGAAAAAAAATTATATTCTTCCTCTAATATCGAGTATAATTTTATATCATAATAAATGTTTGCTATATATATGATAAATGATATAATAAAATTCACAATACTTGGTGATTATTACTAAGGGTGTGTTAATAGTAGATCACGGGACTGGAATGATATATAATATCAAACTTGTACTTACTTTTGTAGTATAAGGTCCATCATGAGGGTGATGTTTTTTCAACTGCAATAGGCTGCTTTTGAGTTGACTCGGATATTGCAGCAACCATACACCCAGCATCCGAAATGAGTTAATTTATTTTAATTAATAAGTTAATTCGGATAAAAATTTAATTAATTTATCTCCTTTCTTACATAAGTATCGAAGAATTGATAACATAATAGTGATTGTAGTCTAATCTCATATCACAAACAGGCTATTTCAATAGAGTCAGAGGTAGACAGTTTATAAATATATTTCTAAATCTCAAGTCAAACCTAATATTAATAGTAATAGGATTATGTATTATAATAAAATTGATATTTTAATAAATATAAATTTAATATTTTTTAAAAAAAAAAATTACGTAAGTATAAAGTTCATTTATTATTTATATAAGAGAAATTTTATAAAATTGTCATTTAATTTGAGCTATTTAATGATAAAATAAATAAAGTTAAAAATAAAAAATAAAATTAATTTATTCATATAGATGACTACTACAAACACCAGGTAACCCAATTCCACCGGGATAGTAACTCTTTTAACAGGTTCCCTTGCACTTCTCTTCATTCCCATCTCCTTTAGACCCTCCACCCGTGCCGACTCCTCCGCTCGCACGTGCCGATCCCTCTTGTACCAAATCATTCTTTTCCATTTGTTATATATATATATTTCTCCCTCCTCCATAAACATAACCCACTCTTCTCCCTCCTCTACCCAAACTCGAACCAAAATTCTCTTCCTCTGCGTTTTCTCTCTCCAAAAATGGCGACTGCCGCTCCCGCTCTGAAAGATGAGCTCGATATCGTGATACCCACAATCAGGAACTTGGATTTCTTGGAGATGTGGAGACCATTCTTTCAGCCATACCATCTGATCATCGTTCAGGATGGTGATCCCTCTAGGACCATTAATGTCCCTGATGGTTTCGATTATGAGCTCTATAATCGTAACGATATTAATAAGATTTTGGGTCCTAGGGCTTCTTGCATTTCCTTCAAGGACTCTGCTTGTCGCTGCTTTGGTTATTTGATCTCCAAGAAGAAGTATATATTTACTATTGATGACGATTGCTTTGTGAGTCCTCAATTTCATTTCTATTTTTCTATCAATTGCATGCAATTGGGTTGTCCTTGAATTTATTGATTGTTTAGTTAGTAGCATCATGATGGTAATCTCAGTACCTTATATACTTTTATATTATCGTTTTTTTGGCAAAAAAATAAATTTTTTTTTTTTTTGGCAAAGGGAACTTTTTGTAAACAGGAGAACATTAAAGTTTAGATCTTGATGTAATATGTTTCTTTGTTTTGAGAGTTTATGATGTGGATTTCGATTTGATCTACATTGTTTCTAAATTTATGTTTTAAGACTAATAGGCTATGATCATTTTAGGACAGAGTATTCAATGTGATTTATTATCTAGAAAAGCACTGTTAAGTCTCTGACTGTCAATATAGCACAACTGCTGGATCTTTATAGCTACGGTTTTACTACCGCTCATAAATAGCAAATTTATCTCGCTGTAATTTTTATATGTCGGAATACAACTACGACTTGCTAATAAGAAAGCTCATCCTTCCTCTTTATTTAGTCACTCTCCTACTACACCTTTATATCAAATTGCCTTGCACCAATAATTTAATACTCCTATGCTTATTACATACATGTAATTTGTTCTGTTTGACTATATTTTATTTATTTTTTTGCTAATTGACTATATTTTATTTTTGTCTTCTCGTCTGTTAACTTTATTAAATCAAAATAACTATTTTTAATCGCAAATTCTTTGATAAAAGTTTAGCATGTCAACATCTAGTTTCATGTGTTGGGGTACTGCTCTTGAACTTAGTTCTGTAAATCCTTGCTGGTGCTTAGGTTGCTAAAGAACCATCTGGCAAAGACATCAATGCACTTGAACAGCACATTAAGAATCTTCTCTGCCCATCCACTCCCTATTTCTTCAACACTCTCTATGACCCTTACACAGAGGGTGCAGATTTTGTCCGTGGATATCCTTTCAGCCTCCGGGTGGGTGTTCCAACTGCTGTTTCTCATGGACTCTGGCTCAACATCCCAGACTATGATGCACCTACACAGCTCGTGAAGCCCAGTGAGAGAAACACTAGGTATGTTGTTCTTTCTCTAGCTAATAGATTCTGAACTACTTTTAGCTCATTTATTATTTGCATATTTATGCAACTACTATAAATTCCCCCCTCGAATTGTCTGTTTCTTGGTCAGGTATGTGAATGCAGTTTTGACAATACCAAAGGGCACTCTGTTTCCCATGTGTGGTATGAATTTGGCATTTGATCGCGATCTCATTGGTCCTGCAATGTACTTTGGTCTCATGGGCGATGGCCAGCCTATTGGTCGCTAAGATGATATGTGGGCTGGCTGGTGTGTCAAGGTGCCTTTGATTCTCCCTATATATACATTTCTATTTCCTTTGCAGTGATAAAGGAACAGACTTCACAAACATGGACTTAATATACATTGAGAAAGTACTCACCAATATCTGATTGTCAATTCTTTTAGGTGATCTGTGACCATTTGGGACTAGGAGTGAAGACAGGGCTTCCTTACATCTGGCACAGCAAAGCAAGCAACCCTTTTGTGAACCTGAAAAAGGAGTACAAAGGCATCTTCTGGCAAGAAGAGATCATCCCATTTTTCCAAGCAGCTGTCCTTCCAAAGGATTGCACTACTGTTCAAGCATGCTATGTTGAACTGTCGAAGCAGGTGAAGGAAAAGCTTGGGAAGGTAGACCCTTACTTCACCAAGCTTGGGGATGCCATGGTCACATGGATCGAGGCTTGGGATGAACTCAACCCACCTAAAGATTCTTCCGAACAGTCCAACGGCAAGTGAGAGATTAGATAAATAGTGACCGTCGATTTAGGCTTCACAACAATGGATTATTACTTGATCAGGCATTAGTCTTTATTTTTATTTTCAAAAAACAAATTATCTTGGTCGTATTTGGTCAATGCTTTTGCATTAACAAATTGATCGATGAATGCAATACTTTATAAATTTTCATATTATGAGCATAAAAGAATAATTTCCTGCATTTAATTTGACACTGCATTATCACTTCAAGGTAACAAAAGTGGCAATGAGTATGGCAATAATTCTTGTGGGGGTGCTTTAGTTATTTAACTAGTCTTGAAATGAAGATACTTCTTTTTCATGTGATAATCTATATTATAAATGAAGAAAACATGCTAAAACTTATTATTGATTCATCAAATTGTAATTGCTTATGGAGGAAATTGATCAGCAAACAAATCATATCCCTTATGGCTTCAAGGAGAATCTTGGCGTTCAACTATTCTCAATTAGCCATATTGTTCTTGCTAATTACTCTTTAATATCATTAACCAGTTAATCAAACCTTCAGTGCATGAAAAAAATAGGTTACTGTCAACAGCACAATAGACTTGGCATTTTTAAATAGGTTCATTAATCCCTTGGCATTTCCAAGAATTATATGAAGCAAACATGCATATAAGAAAATAATGCATTATTTATTTATTTATTTTAACATAAAATATATGCATCTTTCCATTGCAAGACAAAGGTAATTTCTATGGAGTTGTAGTAAAAAAACCATGAATAAATATAACTATTGTATCCCATTCAAGAAAAACATCAAACAAGTAGTCTCATTATATAAATTCAAAGCACCTGGTATTGACCCATAAGGAACAAACACAAATTCCAGTTCTCTTACATGTAGTTCTGAATAATAAATTAAAAAAATCAATGGCTACATAATAAATAAGAGTCACTTGAAAGTAAACAAAATTTGATGCTGCACCTTCAAAACTCAAAACACTCTAGTACAAACGGTTCTAATCTTCAATTTCATAATATGGTATTTTGCATAATTATTCAACTGGAAGGCAGGCTGAGATTAAAAAGTGGTTTTTCTCTGCAAGGAAATGCAGCTTATTTTTATTAAATTGAAGTGGGATCTTCTGTCTTCTTACGCTTGGCTTGAGGCTCATCACCTTCTTTCTGTTTACTAATTCCATTTAGTGCTTGTGGACCCAAAAGAGATACATGCTTGCTGGTGATCGTGCGACCTGCCCTAAGTTTTGGGCCCCAGTGCCTTTCAGGATTAGGAAGGAAACGCGCAACCTTCTTGGCTTGGGCCTTGCTAAGGGATGCAACAGCTCTGGCAAAATTGACCTGCCAACAGAAAGAAACATAGGGATAAAAGATAAGTTTAGCTGAAATTCATAAAGATGGCTTTGAGACCAGAACAAACTAGGAATGTGAATAACCAGTCACGATTCTTATCATACAGCTTGTTCCACTGGCGTCGACCAATTTAGAGATTAAGTTCGTATTATTCTTACCCATCAAACAATGAAAAACATAAAGAAAACAATTTTGTTCCAACCTTTGTGCAGGTTTGTTGTGTAGGGTCACCAGATTAGATATTATATGGCACAAGGAAGCTTACTAAGAAAAGGAAAAAGGGTAGATGTTTCAGAACTTTTTCTGCACAAGTATAAAACTGACAGTTCATGGTACCTGAAGAGTTGGTTCCTTGGCAAGTATCACACTTCCAGCCTGCTCAGGTGCTTGAGCTTTCACAGGATGATTTTTTACCTAAAAAACAAAGATCCATCAGCTCTACAAAATTTTACATCACCACTGACTACAACAGTACATTTCACACGTTGATAATGATTAAAAGAGTTGAAATTATCTCTTAATAAGATTAGCAGGTACCAAAAAGTCACAAACATGCTAGTCTCTTGCATGGCCATAATTGATACTTTTATATTCATGCACAGAATAATCTTAACTAAAGTCCTTATTTGTGCAAAGATGAAGGAAAGATCCAACTTGAATTACTTTCAGATCTACATTTTCTCTTAGGAGCAAACAAGGACCCACAGAGTATAACTCCGTCCTTACCCAGCAACGCATGATATCCCATATGACATCCATAGGAGCATCTGATTTTAATCCCAACGGATTGACATGAGTTCCTGATATACGATATCCAGCATTAATCACAGCAGAGCGGAATATAACCGCGGATGGGGAAGTACATTTTAGTGTTGCACAGAGATTGTGCAAACTCAGAAAGAGAGGAACATCAGGCAACTCCTGCAATATTTGAATTGATGAGAACAAGAAGCACAACATAGGCAAGACTCATAAGTTGCACGGGAAAAGACATGTGCCCCAAAAAGTTGTGCGTTTCGACAATCTAAAGACTAACACTACACCCAGACATGCTATTTAGATATCCAGTAGCTCTCTATTCAACCCTCATAAACCATCCCCCACCTTTCCCTTTTCGAAATATAAAAAAGAGAGATGTGTATATTCAATTTCTATTAGTAAAACAATTTTATCAAGATATCAAAGCAGTAAAAGATGTCTTCTTGAATACTTGTTTAAAAAAAAAGTATCTCTGAGTACAACTTGGTGTGATAGAAAATAAACAGAAAGACAAGGAAAAGAAGTTTTTTAGTTGCTGCTATAGAATAATGAGTATTAAAGGTATTATGTAATTACTACAAAATAGTTTTCATGTGTATGACCATCAATCAATGTGGTCCCGGAAAAGAAAAAATTAATTCAATCAGTTCAGAGTTACATAAAGGCTTTTCAGATTTGTTCTGCCCTTTTCTACACAATGTCCGGAAGTAGTTTATAAAAGCAGTAATATATTATTGCAGCTTTACACTCATTTGATGAATTTAATTAATTTATCAACAGAATTCAATATTAGCACCGGGAAACAAATGAACCTCTGAAATTGTTGTCAATACAGCAGAAATTCGGTCATAAGCAGGATAGCGATCCTTCATTGATTTCACATCCTCTAGTATGGAAGTTACCCATTCTTGATCATGGATGGGAGCAGACCATATGGGTCCACCCATATTATATCTTTTCCCACAGTCAGTGCACTCTTGAGGAACAACAGGACCAAACCCAGGTAGATATCTTACACTGTTGTTCTGGAGAATAAAGTGAAAAAACACAACAGACAAAATTTGTCAGAAATGTAGAAGTGACAGATTCATAAACAGAATCAGAAAAAATCTCTTAAACAAAAAATTATTAGCCTTTCATAGTACATGCAAAGTCTACTGAAAGGAGAAAAGCTTGAAATTACTTCAATTTTAGTACATTACTCTCACAAAGAGTCTACTTGCAAGCAAGCTGGGCACCACCAGCACCAATACCACAACTCTTAAATATTACAACATGGATTAGAGCAATAACAGCAATAATATTTAACAGCAATAAACAACAAATAAACATAAACATTATTTTGAATTAACAAAATTCTAAGTTCCAAAGAGAGAGAGAGGTAGATGAAGGGAACGAGAAATGCAAAAGATAAAGATCGAACTTGACTTATCGAAATGCGTACTATTATGATAATTTGTAGGTCAAGTTATACTTGTTTAATCAGTCGAAGACATTGACTGCTGTCTTTAAGACCCTGGCCTGACCTGCCACCCTCCCAATAATTGGTATGGGACAACCACAAATGGTTATTAACTTATTAATTCACATAATAAAAAAATGATATTCTTCAAGTCCCCAGCATCACCATCCAAAAGGGGGAGATAACTATATATTGTGAAAATTTTATATCATTGTTTAAACATGTGCATATAGACTACAAAATCCTACCTTGCTAGTGAGTAAGAAGTAACCTAAATTTTGAAAACTAAAAAGTAGTTATGCACATACAAGAGGCAAAAGAAGTCGTAACTCGTAAGAAAAGTGGGAATTCATTATCACTCTAAACGGGTGAGCCGAGCCGGGTTTTAACTTACTGAGCTCAACCTCGTCTAAAAGTTAAACGAGCCTCGTTTGGATGGGCTTTAAACGAACCTAAAATTTTGTGTACGAGCCAGATTTGTTTATAAACGAGCCAGATTCAAGCAAGCCGAGTTGAGCTCGAGCTTAAGCCCGACTCGTTTAATTTTCTTTTTCTTCATTTTTCACCTTTTTTGCAAAAAAAATAATATAAATTCAAATTAAGCCATCTACAATCATAATTTACCATAATCATTCATATATTTATGATACATTATAGAAGAAACTTGTATTATACTCTAGACGGGCCAAAGGTCTTGTTCGGGCTTGACCTGTTAACGAGCTCGAGTCAGGTAGGGTCGAGCCGGGAGGGGCTTGCCAGCAGCCCGGTTCGTTTATAGCCCAATCACTCTGTAATGTTATCCTATGCATATTCTACTCCAATTTAAATGAGGCAAACATTTAAGAGTCGACATAACCAGGTGTGTAGGAATACACAATGAAAAGATTATACCTTGGACACAGTCCTTCCAATTGGTTGAAGATGAAAAGAATCACAACCAATGCATTGATAGATGTATGAGAGCTTTAGAGGAGTATTCTTCATTGCACTAGCCGAGCTGAAACCAATTGTTTCATATCTCCGTCAGATCCAACTAATTGGAAAATCAATTTGCTAATGTCAAGAAGAGAAACAACTCATAACCCTAATACTTGGGACACATTCTTCCACTAGTTCACGTAAGGCACGACAATATAATCAAAGGATACTTACGTATATACACGGACAAAAACACGTACATAGAAGTCCATCTGAACAGATAAGACAGGAACAATATATCGCTTGTATCGATTTGCATGGCTCTGAAATCAATACAGCAAATAAATTTTTTTTAAATCTCTTTCAATTGAAATAGGAAAAATAAAAGTACATACAAAGAAAATGCTTGAACATAATCTTTAAAAATTATAAACATTATTGCTTTAAGAAAATAACTTTTAAGAAATCAAGGAAGAGAACAGCTAGTTATAAATCTAAAGTACCTCAATGCAGCCAAGAAGGATCCGCAAAGCCATTTCGTGGCAATATTTTGCTCTCAGAGGATAGGAACCATATCTAATTCCACAAGTGGCGTAAGATTAGCCCACTTCTTTCCTTTACTTTCTTCTTTACAAGTATAATGCAAGACTAGTACTATAAGAATAAAGTTCTGCCAAAGGCAAGGGGGTACAGAACCTTACTTGGAATAGCAAACCTCCCCATTAGCACCACAGAGAACTGCCATATCAGTTGCTGTGCACATCACCATGCCTCCATCGACAACCGATTGAACTGCAGAATCCAGGAACACAGAGGGTGAACCATAAGGATCAAGATCAACCTGAAACAGCAAAAAGCAGGAACAGTGTGAACAAAGGATAATTTTACAGGTAAACTATGAAGTAGGCCAAAAAATATTCTTCAAGATAAACTTCTTAATAACCCTAAAGTATAGGTGACTAGTATGTCTGAACTTAATTCTATCCATTACACAAATTTTAAAATTCATTCACTTTTATTTTCAGAAATTGACAATGCATTGTATGCTGGAAACTTATGTCAAATATTAAAATGAATAAAACAACTTGCATAAGATGAAATAAATAAATCATACCATGTCAAATTCTTTAGGGTGGGTGAGCATATAAAGTCGAGCATCAGCAAGTTGCGAATCTACTTTTGAAGACGCCACTGAGCCATTAAATTTTATATTTCTCCTGCAAGCTTCAACAGATGCTGCCAAAAGAGCAATTTTCGACTTCATATGTATCAGTCCAGTAAGGTAGTAATAAGACGCATATGTATCAGTCCAGTAAGGTAGTAAATAAGACATGTCTCAAATTAAATTATTTTTTTAAAGCTATGTTAGACGCATGTTAATTTGAATCCAAACTCTACACCTAATTTTCAACTTTTGACACAAAATGCACACATGGTATAAGAGCATATATCAAAATGAGAGTAAATATTAACTATTATTTTGAACACCTTCCTTTATAACAATAAGCATAAGACCATTCTACACATGGCATTATCAAACACAACATTGCTGAAAAGTCGAAGGTACCATTATCATTGTCCAGTGCTACAACTTGACCAATCCCTTCTACTTCACGTGCATATCTTAGGGCCCTTAATCCTGTAGCTGACAAAGCCTATCAACCCACACAGAAAGCACATGCATAAGCTATTACTCATGGACAATAAAAATCTACAAATTTCATAATGAAGCAATCTTATAGGATAGATAAACCAACATGTAATGATCACAACAACAGAAAATCAATAAGAAACCTCAAGCACTCTTGGTGGCTTAAGTTCCCCTCGAACTTTTCCTTCTTGGGTTTCAAGTGGTTCTTCTGCAATGCTACATGGTTCATTATGAGACATCTCTTCTAAAACTTCACATTCACCAATAGATTTTCCATTAACGAATTCCATGGGTGCTTCTGGTTCAGAAACGGGCTCTTCTGGTAACTTTGATGGTGTTTTTCTTCTTCTGGACAAGATTGTTTCATGCTCTTGTTTCCGTTTTGATATAAATGCCCTCAAGACAGCAATAGATATATCTCTGTTGTTAACCTGTTGTTCATATAGTTCAGGATCAGAATGTTCAATACTCTACAATATTCCCCCAAAAAAGAAATAAACAGAAAGAAAAAAGAATTCATAAGGTTTGTTCAACAACTGTGAACTACAGAGAATGGAGCTTTGAAGAAATCAAACTTGGAAACAGAAACAGTGACAGACAAATGTAGATGTCAAGGAAGCCATTCCATAAAAAGGTTCCTATGCCTTTCGGTAAGCATTTGTTATGACACAAAATTGTTGCGTCTCCACGTACATAATTCAATTTCAGACTCTATAAATCTTGAATAAAAGAAAAGCAGATAATGACGCAAGGCTAGAAATAGAATGTTTAATTGGAGAGATATGACAATTGGAAATGTCTTGTGTGAATAAGGTTTTCAAAAGCTTCTACTCATTATTTGGAAACATGATATGATCCGCTATAATATAATCACTTAATCACCACCGCAGGATGTGGATTCCATCTCGGTTAAACTAAAAACTCGAGAACAGATTGTTACAATCTTCTAGCACTCATGATTTCTAATTCTGATAAAACAATATAACTTTATAAAAATTCATATAGGAAGTGTTCTGCCAGCTCAAATGCAGTGTACACTTTCTGCAATGTTAAGTTGTGTTACACACAGCACTAGGTTACCTTCAAACCTCATAAATCACGAACTATAGGATAACCTAATTCGCTATCCACAATGGTAATTATAGGGAGTGATGACTAAGAGATTCCTAACTTGTCAAGATCACAAGATGAGGTGTTATAATATTCTTAACTCCTAATACCTGGTGCCGACACATGATTTAATCATATCATCTCCATGGTAGATCAAAGAAATGCAATTGTTGCATTATAAGATTTTGCAACCAAATGTGTCTCCCATCTGAAATTAAACATGTTGTCCAATAACTATATGAGCAATATGTAGGCCATTGTAATAAAAATTAAAATTGAACGCCTAAGAATAAAAATATGCAAAACTTTATTTTCTCAAAAGCTAACAACTGAAAACTACTTAAGAGATGTCTAAATTAGCATTAACATGCCCAATATTAACCATCAGACAGATTTAACACCCCCTGCCATATACACGGTTGCAATGAACACATACAATTCAAAATTCAACCAATTTTTTGTCCATTACATAAATATAAACAATTACCCTTATGAATTCAATTTAAACCACAGACCCATCAAGAATTGAACCTATACTCCTTTAGAACACAAAAGATACTCTTTAGCTGATACATATATACAAAAGGGAAATATTCGAAACAAGACCTGGGTTTTGTTGTAAAAGACTTCATTTTTGGTGTGCATGAGAATCTCAGCCTCTCCCTCTTTGATAACAGTGAAATCATTGAGATCAAAGGACATAGTTTTGCTTGTCTGCTTCTCTTCATCCCCTGTTTTCTCGTCACCGCCCATAACTTAAAGCAATAGTTTCAGGTATTTCAGTATACGCCCGTGATAGAGGAGGTGGTGTTGGTGGCGGCAGAAGGAAGACGGAAGAGAGAATGTAAAGGTCCTTAGTTATTTGGAAGTTTTTTGTCAGTTTGATAGCACTCAGGAGCATAAACGACTTACAGTGAAAAACCCTATATTTTTCGTACGGAGTATTTGGTTCTCAGTAATTGACCACGGGATTTATTTTTTATGTTTCCGCATGTGCTGTTCTCACACGAAACGAGACTTACTACACTTTTAATTATATAAAAATATATGTTAAAATAATGTTCTTTTTTTTTTTAATTATCAAAAATCAATGACAAGAAAACATAAAAATCCTATGGTTGCTTAAATTAAAATTCTTGTTTTTGTTTATCCGGTAAAGATAAAATAAAAAAAGGTTTTCTTTATCAATATAGATAAATAAAATATTTTCACGTTTGTGATTCTTAGAAAATAAAACAAAAATAGAAAAATTGAAGCAATATTGCGTATTTTTTTTATTATTATAAATTTGATAGTCAATATAAGACATGAGTTAGTGTGAAATATTTTTTTTAAAAATATTTTAATTTATTTTATAAGTATTATTTATTTATTTTATTTAAATATTGATCATCATGTGTTGTTATTATTTTTATATGGTATACTTTAGTATTTGTATTATAAATTAAACTATTTATGTATATTATTATATTTTATAAGTATAATTTTATTGATTCATAAATATATATTATTAGAAGAATAAGAGTTTAGGAATAAACGACTCTTAGACTATATTCAGATTAAGTTAAGCTAAACGCTGTTAATTGACTTGTAACGAACGAAGTTGACTCAAAATAATTGAATTTAAAATATTTGCTTACGTTATTATAACGAAATTGACTCAAAATAATTGAATTTGAGATCGTCTCTTGCGTTATTATATATTAGTATTGATAGTAAAATATAATTTATTATCTATAATTTATTTGTCTTTATATTTAGTCACATGTGATAAAAAAAAATTAACAATTAACCACCTGTGATATAAAAATAAAAAATTCTAGATTTATCTATTTTTCTTATTCACATATAAGATAAATGGGCGTGACCAACTCATTTAGGTTAAAAATAAAATAAGATAGAACCACGTTCATTTGTCTTATATACGGATAAAATAAATAAATAAATATAAAAGGACTATAAAAAAAGTTACACATTTTAATTCGAGACATAATAAATGCTAACATATAATTATTGACATGTTTATCGTAACTCTTATTGAACGCTTAAATGACAATAAAATCAACAAGTCCAAAATAAAATTAGTAACGCCTATCTTATTCTTCCATAACTCAAATTAAGCATTATGTAAGTTAAACACAACCTTAATTCAACCTAATTATTCTAAGTCTAACCCTAACCACAAACTTAATCCATAAATTGTTTCTTCCTTCCTTCTTTCCTTTCCTTTCTCTTATTTGGTCTAGGTGAAGTCTCAATCAAAATTTGAATTAACCCAACTTAGTTGACGAGAAAAACAGAGGAGCAACCCAAATCAAAATGAGTTCGAATAATTGAAATGGGTTTAACCCATTTGGGCATCACCATATGAAAATTAATCCACCTCTCTCTCTCTCTCTCTCTCTCTCTCTCTCTCTCTCTCTCTCTCTATATATATATATATATATATATATATATATATATATATTTCTCTAGTTGGTGGACTGTTTTGGAGCTAGAAATTTCGCAACAATGGCAGATGAAGGATTTGTATATATATAGCCATTTCCCTCTCTCTATGTTGTAGCTGTATGGGCACCATCAATATAGCCTTTGAACACCATACTAAGGCGACTGCATGCTAGGATGAGGCCTACATCAAAGAAGTTCGTTGCAGCTTCAATTTCAGGAATAGAAAACTGACGATGCGGAGGTGTAGATTTAGTTGTCTTGGTGGACAATATCCCTCGATAATTAATTGAATTCAGCCGGATGGTCCAGTAATATTAGAAGTGCCATGATCCTTTTTCTTCCTTCATACATTTTTATCTTTAATAAAAACTCTCCCTTTCCATAGCCTATATATGGCACACTAACATATGTTTTATTTTGTAAAACATTAAGTACCTGTTATTTTGTTAAAAAAAAATTGTGTGAGAACCTTTTTAGTAAGAAAATTCCTAGTTAAAATTTTTTGTGTTGAAGACGTAGTCAGACTGCGAACCTCATAATTTTGGGTATGTCTCTTTTTTTCTTTCTTTGTGTAATTATTTAATTTTCTGTATTAGTTTTAATTTTTTTATGCTATTTAGTTTGTTAGTTAATATATTTTGGTATATCTTTGTTAGTAATTAGCATTTTTGAATATTAAATTAGTATTTTTGTAACTTTAGAGTTTTGGCATAATAATAATAAAAAAAAAAAAAATAATAATAATAATAATAATAATAATAATAATAATAATAATAATAATAATATTTGTTTGTAACATAATTAAAAATGGAAAGAATATTTTTGTAAATATACTTATATGTATTTCGGAAGGAACAAGAATAGTTTTATTTATTAATATATATGTTACCATGATTAAAATATTTATGTATGTATACCTTTAGGTAGAATTTTGTTTAGAACGGAACAATTTCAGATTCGCCTAAGAGAAAGAAAATATGTAAAACTTAATCAATTGATTAACTATTTATTTATCAATTCCTTTATTTTGTTTAATTAGTTCCGACGGAGGTAATTTAACTAGTCAATTTTGAAGTATAATTTTGGGTATTTCATTGCTTATTCCAGGTACGGATTCCCTACTTCTTCAGCGATACTCATTTGATTTTAATTTATTTGTTTTGTTCCTCATTAGAATTTGGATATTATCTCGATATATTATTCATAGTCAAATGCATATGATAATTTTGTTTGATTTTAGATATTCGCAACTTATCTTGTACTCTTTAAACTTATTAAGCATGTCTAGTATTTATTTTGATTCTGTAGAAAAGTACATGCTAGTATATTTGGAAGACTTTGTGTCGATTTAACATGTGCGTATTATAACCAATTTTGTGATATTGTGTCGCATTCGTTGTGACATAATATTTTTGTTAGAAAGTATCGTAGGGTATTCCGGAAGTATAACCACCTGTGGGAGTATCACATGCATGTCTTTGAGCACTAAAGCATGACACTTTCCGTGGCGGTGTGATCAGTCCACGGCGTCTCCATTTTGTGTTTCAGTGAACATTTGGTGTTTTGTTGTAGGAGGCGTATGGGTTAGCCCTAGCATTTTGTTCTGTTCTGTTCTGCGATCTGGTGTTGTTCGTAGTGCCAAGCACACCTTTTCAATTTTGTATGCATTTGGATCTGCAGTCCAATGTGTGTCTGTCTGTGTGACAGTATTTTGACTTGTCTTTGTGACAAAGTGTATTTCTGTTTTGTTCTGAGCTCGGTATGAAATAAACACAATCATTCAATTCAGCTTTTTATATTGTTCAGTGAATCAGTTCAGTTCATTAGATTAGTTTAGTTTAGTAGATTATGTTATTCAGTTCAGTAAGATTATGTAATTCAGTTTAGTTGATTTTGTTAATCTCAGTTTAGTTCAATTGATTTTGTTATTCAATTTCAGTTCTTATTTCTGCACTCTTTATTCGTACTAGGCATTTGGCTCATGCTGTGTTTTTTTTCTGACGGGGTTTGCAAGGGGATTCAAGAGCAAGTGTGAAGAGAGTTTCTTTTTGTTTTAACATTCTGCTTAGAATTCCTTTGTGTGTAGCCTCCCTTTCCACTAGTCGAGAAGAGAGTGTTACAGCTTGCGTTGCCAACTGCCATAATCTCATTTACTTGGATTGTTTTGATGCCTATTATTGTCTACAATTGAAACCTCGTCGTCTTCTGTTGAAGATTTTGAACCTTATTCATTGTATTCAATAACCATGCTGATATTAATAACAAACTCAAAGTTATTAGAAGAAGACTACTTGCTCTCCTGCGATGCCAATGCAAACTCAAGTTTAGCCACCACATCAGCCATCATAGGGCGTTTATCTGGATCATTATGCAAGCATTTGTCTGTAATATCTGTAAACACTTTTAGGCAATCTCTTGAGATTTTGCCCCTCAAACTAGGATTGATAATTTGATATAGCGTTCCTTCTTTGATGCATCATTGAGCACATCGGGCTAAAGCTTGCTGATCCTTATCAAGACTTAAATCAACAGCCGGGATATACATACATACATACATATATACATATATATATATATGGGAGGAGCCACCTTCACTGTTGGGGTGCCATAACACCCCTGAATTTTTAAGATCTTCAAAATTACATGTTTTACAAATTATAATTAATGTCATAATAATCTACACAAAATTTAGTTCAGTCCAAGAATATCATTAAAAATAGGTTTCGATCTAAGATGGAGAATGATTTTTTCACCGACTTTTTGATTTTATATATTGAAAGAGAAATTATCGCAAAATTTAGTATAAAATCAATCATAAACAAATTTCGAGATTTAAAAGAATGTCAGATTTTATTTTGATATATGATTGAGTTGAAATATAAACATGAAACGTTTATTTTGTCTCTTCTTTTGCTTATATTTTGCCAAGGAGGCTAGAATAAATAGAAAATATGATAAAAAAAATTAATTTTTTTTGTTGTATGTTAATATATTTTTTATACTAAAATTATACCATGGCACCCCTAGTTATCAACCTGGCTCCGCCCCTGTATATATACATGTATGTATGATACCAGCGGCATGATATCTTGTGCGTGTTGTGTTTAAGGCTGAAAAGTAGTTTGGGATATGTAGGTGGTGGTGCCTGTATACAGTCGAAAATGTATTGTAACGATGGGGTGTCCTCTATGTAAGCTTACTACTAAATGTCCTATAATTTCCTATTTTTTGTTACATGTGTAGCACGTAATTAAATTACAAAGACAAAACGAAACAGAAAATAATGAGAAAATTGAAGAAGAGGAAAAGGGGGGCATAATTTTGAAGTCCAGCTTTTGGGCTTTAACAAATGAGGAGTCATTTCCATCCTCTGCACCTTGTAGGACCGCTGGTTGTTCAGATATTCACCGGTCACTTGACTATCACAGCTTAAGCCTTAGAGCTGTTCAGGGACCAGTCAGCCATGTACGAAAATTAGACAATCGTTAAACCATAATTCTTACATAAATATTAATGTAATTTAGTGTAACACCTACATATTTGTGGATAAACATCTTACGATAACATATTTCCCTATTAAGATTTACACAGACGGGCGGGCCTATCTACGGGTTGGGTATTTAAGCCCCCAGATCTCGTCGGACATTTTATGCGTCCATTACCCGGCCCAATAAACAGGTGGAGGAGCAGAAGGTCTGCAGGTTCACACAGAGTTTTGCTAGGGCTCCTCAGTTGTCTTCCCCGCAGTCAGTCTTACCATGTACAGTTAAGAACTTAGGATACATTTAAATTATATTTATTTACAGACAATCGTTAAACCATAATTCTTACATAAATATTAATGTAATTTAGTGTAACACCTACATATTTGTGGATAAACATCTTACGATAACATATTTCCCTATTGAGATTTACACAGACGGGCAGACCTATCTACGGGTTGGGTATTTAAGCCCCCAGATCTCGTCGGACATTTTATGCGTCCATTACCCGACCCAATAAACAAGTGGAGGAGCAGACGGTCTGCAGGTTCACACGGAGTTTTGCTAGGGCTCCTCAGTTGTCTTCCCCGCAGTCAGTCTTACCATGTACAGTTAAGAACTTAGGATACATTTAAATTATATTTATTTACTAGAATTAAGAAAAAATTATTAATTATAAAAATATTTTATTCCCAATATAATCTTTACAAATAAATATAATTTTAAAATTATAATCCTTGCATTAGAATTATAATTTTTATAAACAAACATGTCTTATGTTTTTCATTTATAATCCTAAACTGGTTTATTCCGAATTCCATAGTCAATAATATTGAGAAGGGATGGATATATTTGATTCATTAAGTAGTACTTGTACTCTGCCATTCATTGTTTATTGCTTGGCTTACAGCTTCATTATATATTACAAGGTGGTTCAAACTAGCTAGAAATTAAATTAAAGAGATGACATGCAATCTGCCTTCTATTGAACCAAATATATATACACACACACACACACACACACACACACACACACACACACACACATATGCATGGATGGATTTGAGATTGAAGAAGAAGAAGAAGAAGAGTTGGAAACAAGTGAGATAGAAGGAAAGGGAGGAACAATCGGAAACCATTGGTATGGGAGGGATAGGAAAGGCAATCATTTTCATTTCAGTTCATGGCGGATCCGAACAGATCCGTCCGTTTATGAATCGCCTTTCCCGTCGCTCCCAGCCCAAATGCTTCCGATGGCTCATTTCTCCCTTCACTTTCCCCACCACACACCTCTTGACTTGGCCTTTTGGTCGTGTTTCTTACTCCGCTAATAGTTGTAGTTACTTGTATATAGTAGTCCCTGAGAGGGCCATTCACCAATAGCCGTTCGTTCGGATGGCATCTACGGTTGGATTTTACTTTACTTGCTTGGGTAGATAAAATCATCAGATTATATTATACGTACGTAGGTAAACGAGAGATTCTTTCTTCTTTGTCCAAGTCAACCCTTACTCTACCTAATGCCGGCCAGCCAAGCTCCACTTCTGTAATTTTAGATTTGATTAAAAGGCCACACATTGAAGAGCTCAATGAGATTGGACGGCCCATCTCTCACTCTCATCCCAGGCCCAATGCCTTAGAATCCAGTTTGTTTTAACTTCATACATCCCGGCCCCAAATTAATTTGGGGCTGATGAAGTGCAACTATCATCCCATCCATTTATTTTCTTGGACTTGTTTATTTTCTTTTATCTAATTTTATTGGCTAGTTTGGAAACCCATTTAGATGGTACCATTATGATGCAGGAGTAAAGGTGGAAGAATTATTTTAATTTATGCACTTGTAGTCATGCAAGCATGTTCTTGTGATTCATCGTATCCATGAAAGCAAATGAAAAAGTTGGTCAAAGCTGTGACCCAATTCACTTAGACCCTTGGAGCAAACTTTCCCCGGCTTTTGGTACCAAACGTGACAACAACAACAACTAGTGGATCTGGTAAATAAGCATGAGATGAGATACCCATTTCAACTTCCTCATCCCTTGCTGACCTGATCAAACACTACTAGCATATTGTAAATGGGTCCTACGTGATTTTATAAATAAAAATAAAAATCAAATCTATCTAGAAGCCTTTTGGTACATAATAATAATAATAAATTAATAATATCTCATAGTACAACGTTCTTTAAAAAAAAACATTAAATAATATTGCCACGTATCGCATCGAGATCCTTCCTGGCCGGTCATTGGATGTTTTGCTACTGTATATTTGTATGACTCTAACAGTGTCGGTGTGAACTAAAAAAATATCATGACCGTCGATTTTATTATTGCATATCTCTATATAATGGAGTTTACATGTCGCACTTTATTTATTTATTTTTTTCTATTTTGCTCTTAAAATCTTATATTAATTTAAAATTTATATATTTTATAAGATTTTAATTTTATTTTATATAATTTACACATCAATTTAAAAGGAAGCATTTCATCATCTTTTTTGTACTATCAAATCAAACCTTTATTAGTTCTTGCTTATAAAAGCATCCTTTACAAGATCTTTGAACTACCTAATAATATTTATATTAGTGCTATCATTACCTATATATGGCATTATGCACATAGATTAATGACCTAAACCAATTAATTAATGCCCTAACATTCTAATTATGTTACTTAGAAACCACGTGTCCAGGGGTGACTCATCTTCCTCATCATCCCCTTTCCACTTTTATAATACCCCATTACCCTATTTAGCATCCCTAGAAGCTTCTCGTAAACATCATCGGCAATTAACAATCTTTAAAGTACGGTGTTAAGTATTGTGCATATCAACACGCGTGACATGACAATTGGAGTACAAGCCATTGACAAGGAAACACCACCAACCCACTAATCAAACCTTGACACAGCTTAATTGATATTTTGCTTTCTTTAACATTATGATGATTAAAAAATGCGATTACCGAAAATGATCAAGGAATATTTTTCTGATGTATATTGTACGACGTACCATGCCATAGATTTTGAAGATACACTTGGTTAATGTTGGTTGGTTAAAAATCAAGCCGGGGAGCATAATTTTGTAAATTAATTAGAAAAACTGATTTGGTAGCCAAAAATATAGATTTGGTACAGTGTTAAGAAAAGGACATTCCTGAATAGGCTCACTGCTCAGTCAGGTATATATATAAGAGAAATTGTGTCGTACAAATCGGAGACAAAGATAATTAGTGAATATATAGTTGAAGTGATCATTATATTATATAGCTAGCTTCTTGTTGAATAATAATAATGGTTGGATTGAGGGGTTGGGGAGTTACTGATGAGCAAGGAAGGAGGAAGGGTCCTTGGACTCCTGAGGAAGATGAGTTGCTTAGTGATTATATTGGCTTGCATGGGGATGGAAGATGGAGTTCTGTGGCTAAATTTGCAGGTAACACACAGTTTCGGTACAATTAGAAGCAATATATATTTTGAGAAATAATAAAATTTGATTTGATTAAATATTGGTTATATTCTTTGTAATGAATTATGAACTTTGATTTGGATTAATTTTCAGGACTGAGTAGGAGTGGAAAGAGTTGCAGACTAAGGTGGGTGAATTATCTAAGGCCTGGGCTTAAGAGAGGACATTTAACACCTCAGGAGGAAGGGATCATCATTGAATTGCATGCCTTGTGGGGTAACAAGTATGCAAATTTTAGTACATTAGCATTTGCTTGTTTTCCAGTTTTATGCTTATTAATTAATTCCTATTTAACTTATTATTATTTCATGTCAATATGGGCAGGTGGTCTACTATTGCTAGATACTTGCCAGGCAGAACAGATAATGAGATAAAGAACTACTGGAGAACCACCCATTTCAAGAAGAAAGCAAAGCCATCTCAGAGACAGGAAAGGCGAAAAATTGAAGCTTTTCGGCAGAAAAATTATCAGCAACAAGAAGAAAATTACACGAACAAGAGCCCAAGTACTGGTGAAGCAGAAATGAACAATGAGAAATTAGTGGCAGATCCACAAAAAAATCAAGAGATGTTTTTCATGTACCCCACAATGGAGTCTCAGTCGAATTTGGCTGCGAATAATTATTATCAAGATGTTGCATCTTGGTCAGACAGTATCTCAGATGATGACTTATGGGGTAGCTTATGGAGCCTGGATGAACTAGTTATGTCAAGCTCAAGCATGAACTTATCATGGGCAAGGTGCAACATGCAAACATGACGTATATCTTTCAAAGAGCTCCAATCTCCACAATTTTATATGGATGAAGTGATTCAGCTATGGTTATTAAATCCGATAAGTACTTGCTGCTTATGTGAGCTCAAGTTTCCATGCGAACTGCATCATTAGAAAAATAGCACGTAGCTAGTTGTTTTTGACCATATGTAAGAAGACTTCAGTGGAGAAAGCACACGAGATTATTACACTATATCTATCTGTTAATAACCAACTTATGTGGAAAGTACTCTAATAACCTTAGCTAACTAATGTACAATTACAATTTTATCCTTTAACTCCAAGAGTACTAGGTAAGTTGTTGATGCTACTGGTGTTGCTGATTCTGCACTTGGGCTTTCTGAGCATTTGCATTAACATTCTGATCATGTACATTAACACCATACCAAATAGTTGTGGATGTCATTTTGGATCTGTAGAAATTCAGTTTTTTATGCAAATTTAGTTCTACAAATCAATGTTTTTAGTGTTTTAGGTAAGTATAAATTTTAAAAATGAAAAGCTGGCCTGTGGCCACTGATATGAAACTTCAGTTCAAGCCTACAAATCTCTTCAACGCTTAAAAGGTGAAGGCTTTATATATAAAGGATTGATTTTTTTTTTCTTTATCTTTCCTTGAAACCTTATATATGAAGGTTATTCCTGCATCCTGCATAAAAAGTCTAAAACAGTCGAAATATTTTTGTATTTTAAGGCTTTAATTGCTGCATGAAACGCATCACGTACACAAATTGATGTCCCGTACACAAAAAACACTGATCGCAGACTTCAAGCCTAAACATTTCTTTAAGACTTAATGCAAGAGCTTTATTTATACACAAAGATTATATTTATAAAACTGAATGAAAGACTAAAACAGGACAAAGCAAAAGGAATTGGCCCATACAGGTCTCGAACCTGTGACCTTCGCGTTATTAGCACGACGCTCTAACCAGCTGAGCTAATAGGCCATATTTTTCTAATTGTTAAGTTTAATAATAATCATCAAATACCAAGTATATATCTAGTTGTGATAAGGTGGATATTGATGGTCCTGTGGCTGGAGATACAGACAGAGAGTAGAGAGATGATGCTTGAACATATCACAGCAAGTGAAGTTGCAGGCTATGGGGTTGGGGCATTGCTTTTATGTGCCACCATTTCTGCCCCTAAAATTGACTCTCTCATTTCTTCTTCCCAGCGCAGGTACCCCCTCTCTATTTCTCTCTCTTCCTTATCTTTACAGCATCACTTCTTTTCATTTTTAACCACTTCTATTGTATATGCGAATGTGATGTAGCGTAACATATCAAATCTTTACAGCTGGTGATAACTTATATTGAGATTCATTTTTCTATTATTGATTTTGCATAGCATTTTTAATCTCGTATAATTCTTGAATAATGGTACCCAAAAATTTCGTCAACAGTTTTATCTTTAGCTGTTAGCATCTTTTTAGATGCTTAATAGGGCAGTTAAATTTGAAAGATCAAACTAATGAAAACATCATCTTTGATATGGTCTATATGTTTATCTCAATAGAAAGGCCAATACACACACAAAGAGGATCATAGTAATTGAACTAATTGAATGTGACAACAACTGTGATGTCATTATGACTATATGATATAAAAAAAAAATTACACATAAAAAAAGATAAAAAATGTAAATTCCTGGAAATTAGAACTCCTTTAGTGGGAGTTTCCTGAACTTTAAAGTATGAGTTTCTTCAAACTATCGTGATTCAAACTGAACTTCTGAAGTTGAGGCGTTGCAATTTTACTTCCATATATAGGAATCACTTTAGGAAAACAAGTTTCGTCCTGTTTGATATATGTTTTGTTTGTAAATCTTGTTATTTATGCTTGAATTCTGATACATATGAGCTTTCGGTTTATCCATTTGCCATATGTGCAATTCCTTGAATAAGCAGCTCGCTTGGCATGTGCAAGAGATGCGGTGATCTTAGGTTGATAGCATGCTCAAGATGCAAGGGACAAGGAATAATTAAAGAAGGCGGGCTATTCAGTTTCAATGCCATGGATGATCTTTCTCAGTCATTTGAGGGTAACTCAAAGAAAAGATCCTTTTCGTGCAAAAATTGTCAAGGTAGAGGACATTTCTGCTGCCCTGAATGCTCTAAAATACCCCAAGTATGATATTTTTCAGAAAATTAATAACAATATATTTACTTGTGAGTTCATGCTCTTTTGCAGAATGTTGTTTAGTGATCAAGGATATTGTTATTAATTAAAATCTAACGAGCATGGTTGGAAGATGATTCCTAAATTCAGAATATGCTATTAAGATATTTGTATTGCATCCCAAGATCCATTTTTTAAATATCAACTTAGTATTGAAAATTTCGGATGCTTAAAATGGATATATAGGGAACATTTACTAACAGCTTAATGCCTAAGCTGAATTGTCCTTGTTCTCCTTCCATTGCCACTCAAAAGAAAGTATATTTTGAGCTATGAACTGTGTTTTTGGCACTGTAAGGCTTGAGTCCATATAATGCCAACTTAGCTATTCTAGCAATCTCTACTAGCCTTAGTGACACTGAAAATTCACTTATTTGTGGGGAAATCCAGATCCAAATAAGGGGTATTTTCTCTTTGCAGATGCTGGCTGCTTGATTTCCTTGTATGGGTAGATTATTTTTAGTTGATCCTACCTAGAGAACACTAGGAGCAATGGTTGGTTCCTATTCAGTTTTTGACTTGGACTCTGGATTTAATGTTTTAATAACATCTGATGTATCAGTTAATGGTATGTCTATGTGTTGTCCCCTATAACCTTTGTTTTCGAAAGTTTTCATTGCAAAACTGTGTTTATGGCCGTTTGCAGGAAGTTCTATATGTTTATATTTTAGAGTAATTAGCAAATTAGTTTTTGGTTTAAATATAGTGAGTAGACGAGCATAAGAACCTGATTCGTAACCCTGTCAGAATAGGGTCATATACCTCCACTTATGCTAGATACATTAAGGTTATAATGGATATAAATACTGCCAGCATTCTATTTAAACCTTAATGCTATGCATTTTCGGAATGTGCTCATGGGAGTGGTCTATTCTTTAAGTATGAATTTTGGCATGTTGGAACCATCTAGATCCACGACTCTTTTTTCCCTTCATTTTTTATTTATTTACTGATTAGTTCCATTTCTCGCAGCTAATTTGGAGTAACTTACAGCTTATTTTAAAAAGCTTATTGAAAATAAACCCTCAAGTTGAGTGCAACACCAATTGCATACACAAAAAAGGCTAGTGTCTAGGTGTTCTCCCAACTTATAGCTTATTCAGTATTTTAAGTAAATATTTTCTTATCTGGTGTTCGTAGCAGCTATCCTCGTAATAAATTGTTTTTGAAAAGCTGCATCAAACACCATAAAGAAGCATTAAACTACTTAAATTAAACTCGTTTGAAATTAATGAAGTTGCGACATATAGGGCCTAATAGCACCAAGAAGATAACCATTCGCGCCTTCTCTCCATTAATTTGTCTCAAGTTCAAACATGGGTTTTGCAGTGGATTTGTAATTTTGGCCGTACCACTATTTTAGGATGGTGTAGCAAAGAAAGAGAACAAAATATGATTTTTGCTATCTTTGGATTGTTTGAAGTAATGGAACGGAGAAACCAATTAATCAAATGAAGATGAGTGTATTTGATTATTATTTTGGAGGAATTAATTATTTTTGTTATATTTAGATTGAAGTAATGAAATAGAGAAAATAATTAAATAAAGAATAATGTATTTGGTTATTATTTTGACGGATAAATTATTTCGATAGAATAAAAATTTATTCTATTTTCTTGATTTTTATTTTATATGAGAGTTGGTTGAATGAAATCTATTCCTATGAAAGGGACAAGCTTATAAAACCCGTGCTTCGCACGACTAGTATGGATAATGGTTATTATGTCAATTATTAAAATAATTAATTAAATATAAAATAAATATTTAATTATAATTTTGAAAAAATAGTTATAGTTATTAAATTATTAAATTTTATTTAAATAATAAATTATTGAATTATGTATTATAGTTTCTTTTGATTAATTATTAAGCTAAATATTTGAGTAGAATGTAGATTTATTTAGTACTGATTACAAAAAAAAAATTATTTTAATTATATTTCACATTCGTATTTGTATTGACAAAATTTGCAAAAAATTCAAATCTGAATAGAACTATAAAACTCAAATTTTAATTTAGTTATGAAAATAGTTAGAAATAAATCCACTACGACTTTTTTTAACTAATTTACAATTATTATGTATAAAAAAATTGCATATATTAATCCAATTAATCATATGATTTCATAAAATTTTAAGTTTTAATGAATTTAATATAGTTAAAACATTAATTTAATAATAAAATTCACAACTAAATTAATATAATTAAATCACTTAATTTGTTAAGAGATTTTTTCAATATCTTAATAAAATTTTAATAATAAAATTTTTCTATATAAAATTTGTTAAGATATATTATCTCACATAAAATTGTGATAAACAAAAACTTGTAAAATCAAAAATAAAAATTCTTATAGACTTTTCTTTTCCAATTAGAAATATAAACATAAAAGACACTTTTTTTTCCTACACAGGTTGTGATTCTTTTTGAATACTTTACAAATTTAAATATTATTTAATTGTCACAAATTTAAATAATACTTGTACTAATTTGTGAAATTAAGTTTATATTTTTAATTATATAATTGATGTATGATAATTTTATCATTCTATCACACTATCCATTACCACTAAAATCAAATATATTATATTTATTCTTTAAATTCAAACATAACATAATATTATTTTAAATTTATTTTTTACGTGGTCATAACTTTTTACACAACTTTTATTACTGTTCAACATAGTATATATTGTTGGAGCTTTGCTACGTACACTTATCCATACACTTATCTATACACTTACCTTCACAAAAAATAGTGGAACCCGCCATTTATATAGTGGGTTCCACTATTTTTAACAAATGTCATTGTATAAATCATTGCAAAACATCATTGCGCATAGCATTTCTCATATTGTTGGGCCTGGTATTAGTTGGCGGTCTGGGTACGGGAATTGTATTTTAACATGCGTGTTCTTTATTTATGGTACGTACATATTCTAAAAAAGACCTAGTGGATAATACTATTACGTTACAGACAACTCTATATATATGATATTTAAATATTAAATTAAATATTATATTGATTTTAATTATTAAAAAATAAAATATAATATAAATTTTAATATTATATTTTATTTTTTAATAATTAAAATAAATATAATATTTGAATATTTGCACTTATATTTATTCTTACGTTATTGACTAGTAAAAAACTAAAAATTAGTCTTTTTAAAAGAGAAATTATTTAGTAATCTTGAGATAAATTTAGACATTATTTCAAGTTAACATATCTTTTCATTTTAATAAATTCATAACTATAAATAATAAAATATTATTAAAATAAAAAGATTTTACCCCGTTACATTGAATAATTTTCTCTCTTTAGACAGTCTCAGCTCATGATTGCACAGTGTCCAGTTCCGTCAGCACGCGCAGGAACAGAGACAGTCCTATTAACCTGTCCTGATTCGACACGTGTACAGGTTGAGAGTAAAGTTTCTGTCTACAGACGCCGACCACACCATGGAGTTTGACATTGTACGGAAAAAGTACGAATTCCAGGCTTTGCAATTGTCACCCGGCTCTGTAGAGAGATACCGTATCAATGTCAGACACGTATCCCCGAGACTACCCCTCCTTGTCTTTGGGAACTGTTGCGTAGCGCACACAAAAATACAACAGGGATATATATTAGGCAGGGGATTTTTAAAAATAAAAATAGTTAATAAAGACGTGCATATATAGTTAAGTTCATATGGTGCCCACGCCCCAGCCCGAGCCCGCCAAGGGCTATGTTACATCCTGAAATAATTTAGTATTTGATTTTGTTTATGAAAAATGTCTGATGATCTCTCACAATTAATACAGTTGTGTAGAAATTAATCCAAAGAAGCAACGACTAGTTGCTTTGTGAGATGTGTCATATTTTTCATTCAATAAATGTATCATGGAGTCTATAATATATGCGTATTTATATTCTATGCATAATATATACATATTCATATTATACAATATAAGAAAAATAAATATATTAAATATTTGTATATTCATATTTGTATTTACATCAGTTCAAAATAAAATTTTAATTTCTTTTTTTAAATTTTTGCACAAGGTTAAATTAATAATCAAAAAATATTTACTTAATCAAATATAAATTAGAATTGACGTTATTCACTTGAACATGAATACGGATAATATCTATTTTAACATAAATATGAATAAAAATTTTTACAGCGAATATCGGATATTTCAAACTCCATTTACGGCCCTAATAAAAAGAATATAAGAATTGTGATGAGCTATTATGTGTAAAATAGAGTTTCAACCTAATTATTTTAAGTTATGAAAAACGTTGCGCGTAATTAAAAGCAAGCGCGCAGCTCATTTAAGTAGTGCAATATTTGGTAGTTAATATAAGTCGGCTTGTGTATTTGAAGTAGTACTCGTATAAATAGATTGAAAGAGTAGTTACACCAAACACAAAACGGATTAATTTGGAATTAACCATTGTAACACATATATGTTGGCACGTTAATATTGACGGGACATGCATAATTGGGCTTGGCTTGGCTTGATGTGATGTGAAGGAAAACTTTTTAAAAATGTGGGGAAGTACAGCAAGTTGGAAGGATACTCACACTATAACAAGTACTAGGCAGTGTTTAGGGTGGATCATTATATCAAGTCTAGGCCACCCCATTGAAACCAACCATACTCTCATGGATAGATCCACCTCCTCTGTGGAATTTTCTTTGGAGGATGAGGAGGAGCTGGTTTGTTCTTTCATATTTTGATTAAAATAACTTCACAGAAATGAGACGCTTATTTTAAAACTCTCAATATTTCTTTCACATTGCAGTAGCTAAATGAGTGCTAACACTAGAAAAGAGACTCTTATTTTGAAATTCTCATTTTCTGGACAATTGCTTCTCATTCATTCGATTGTCTTACTTGGGGAGAGTAAGAATTCGTATTTGTAATTTCTTTTGCATATCATCCACAAAATTTGCATGCTATGGTGGGGTGTGGATACGCGATGCGATTTTTAAAATTAATGTGTGCACATACGTAAATATGAAAGAGGATACAAGAAGTATTCGCACCACATGTATCCGCGCACGCGCGCACGCGCGCGCGCGCGCACACACACACACACATATATATAAAACAATAAAATATAAATTTAAGTCTTTTCTCCATCTTCAAACATAATGCTAAAAACTACAGCACATGTATAAGTTATGAATTATTTTAGATATTCTAAAATATAGATTAAAAGTTATTGTATAAACATCTGCACTACATCCTCGTGCAGAATGCAGTGTAGTTGTGCGGTGCAGTGCGATTAAGCTGTGCAATTTTTAAATAGAGTATTTGCGCATTTGTGAATACGAATGCGGATACGGATATTCCTTGTATCTGCATCAAATATCCGCATCAATTCGCACTGCGCTCTCCCCTAGTCTTACTATGCAAAAAATCTCATGTTGTGTGTCAACTTAAAGTCTCACATTTTACATGAACTTATCCATTCAAATTAAATAAGTACTATGCTATTTATTATAAGGGAGAAGGTAATTAAAGGCAGATTTAGTCAAGTATGATTAAAATTACTTAAGAAAATGATATAGTTTTGTATACAATTTAAAATGAAAGATTTTTTTTTAATCAAAAGTCCAAAAATTAAAAACTTAATCATAAGAAGTAAAATTACATCGTTTTATTAAATAGTCTTGGTCAAAACTTGACTAAAGCATACTGTAAACTTCCTTTTCTTTTATTATAAATGTAATTTTTGAGTAGAAAGTATAAGATGATTAATAGTCTAATTATAAGGTATTGGTATATAGGTTTTATACAACCTTTGTACATATATGAATTATTGATCAAATTTAAGAGTAAAAACAAGTTAGACAGGCTTTAAATTATTTTATGGTTGAACTTGATTCGCTGGCTATAGCATTTCAAGTGGGGTAAATATTCAATTATAAGCGAATTGAATTGTTTATTCGGTTATAACTGAATATCAAATTTCATACAATTTTACTATTTGAATAAGTATCCAAAATATGTACTAATTGAAATCTGAATAATCGAATTATACTATTCGGTATATAACTGAAATATGAAACTATTTTTATTAAACAAAAATTTTTATTTCAAATTTCACACTAATTAGAGTTTTCAAACAATATTTAACCCCAATCCACAACCATAATAATTGATAAACTAGTTTAGTAATTTTAAATTAACAATACATAAGTATATAATCCACCGGACAAACTCTATCAAAATTTAATTAAAAATTGTATTTTATTTTTTGTAAGTTTTTAATGCGGTTAATCCATTATTTGAAAGTCTAATTTTTATACCTGAAACCGTAATTGAATTATAAAATTGTTATAATCAAATATACTAGAATAACCGAATTAATTTGATTAAAAAAATACTATTCAAGTTCGGTTATTCAATTTTCATCGTTCTTTACTCTATCCTAATTTCAAGCAACCTCTTTATTGAGCTTGAACAACCAAATTTCTTTTTGGTCAATGAGAAGAAGCACTAAGCAAGTTTAAGTCTTCACGTTATAGTCCCAATAGGCGTATTTACTATTTACTCCATCCTCATAATTAAAGTTAGAAACCGAAGAATTTGGATGGGGCAATAGCGACATAAACAAATAGAAAAAGGATATATATTGCGAATTTTGATGTTAATATTTTTTTACGAGTCAAATAAATATTTATAATTAATAATATTTTAAATATATATTTAATATATTAAATTAATTTTATAATTTTATCAAATCCTATGTGTTGATGGAAGGACTCACCAAAATACTAAGCAGGTTTCAAAAACATTGCATGATAAAGATGCCAGGCCACTGATGAACGGACACGTGGACACCCATTTTAAGGTTGATGAAGAAGTTCCAATATTTTTCTCAACAACACACCACAGGACTGAAGTAAAAAAAAAAAACAATAAAAGAAACACGTAATTCACGCGCTCCCTTCGCGGTAACATCTGCTCTCCGCAAATCCTTTCCACAGTGTAATACACGGGCAAATATCTCTTCAGATTGGGAGCTGTCAGCCAAATGGTTAAAAAAGCACGAAACTTAAAAAAAGGAAAGAACCACCACCCTAAATTTCAATTGGGATTACAGGTAATAATAATCCAAAGGTTAAAATAGAGAATCCAAGGAAGAAGAAGATCAAGAAAAAGAAAGCCCATGACACACAATTAAATCTTTCTCCCTCTCTCTCTTCCTTTCATTTTCTTACAAGTATCCTTCTTTTTCTCTCTCTAGCTAGGGTTTGCAAGTTCCCATCTTTCTTTCTTATTTCTTTCACCCTTTTGGTTACATTTGCGTACAATCTCAGAAAAAAGCTAGAGGCTCAAATTAATGGGCACCTAAAACAAGAAGAAGTAGAAGAAAAACATTAATAAGTTGAGCATATATTTGAATATATACAGAAAGGGTACATTTATATATTTATAGACAGAAAGAGGGAAATATAATGGGTAGGGGAAGAGTGGAGCTGAAGAGGATAGAAAACAAAATAAATCGACAGGTGACATTTGCAAAGAGAAGAAATGGGCTTCTTAAGAAAGCTTATGAGCTCTCTGTTCTATGTGATGCTGAGGTGGCTCTTATCATCTTCTCCAGCCGTGGCAAGCTCTATGAGTTCTGTAGCACCTCCGAGTATGCTCCTTTTTCCTACCTCTCCTTCAACACTTAATTAATTACTCTCTTTCTTTCTTAATTTTAGCAGTTTTTTTAAGGTAGCACTTTATTTTCATATCCTAGAATTTTATTTATTTATTTTATTATTTTTTTGTGTTACTTAGGTATTGTTATTATTTATGTTTACAGGATTATAGTTTTACCCCTTTGTGGGTGCTTAGTTGTGTAAAGATTAGGTTTTTATATGCCAATACTTATCTGATCTTGGACTGTTTTAGTTTCTTCTTTGTTTCATTTAGATCTTTTTGACCCTTTAAGATCATAAACTGGTGGTAACTCTCTTCTTTCACCTTCTTCCACCATTGGGAGTTCATCTTCAAAACCTGAGTTGTTCTTTTGCAGATCTTTCAGATTTATGTGCTGTATAATCTAAGAAATATATTTAACAGGTGGGGTGTATATGCTTCTTTTTCTTTACTTGATCCAGATTATTTTTCATTTGTTTTTTTTTATAAAAATTATATGTTATCCCTTTGTGCAACTTCCTAATGATCAGTAAATAGGGAACCAATTTTAGGGTTCTTGATAAGTTAAGTTTCTTGTCAGTTTTGGATAATTTCATTAGGTTTTGCATTGGGAAACGGTTTCAACTTTTGTTCAGGAGCTGTAAGTTAGGCCTAGATCCTGATATGAGAATAAATTATTACATCTCATCCTTAGGAACAGGACATCTAATTTGGATGGCATGGCCTGAGAAAGTTATAACTCCTTAATTTTCTTGGCACTTGCCAAAAAAGAAATTCAAGATAGTGCACATAGATTAATAGATAGATTACTTTCAAAAATGAAAAATCATTTTGCTTCTATATATATAATCTGTTCTGATTTATTAGGTCTAGATTGTACCAATAGGAGTGTATGTGGTCACTAGGAATTTTCTTGGCAAAGATAGATTTTAAGTTAAATTGTGGGTTTCCTTCAATTCATAATTACTTTCGACTAATTTCAATGCAACTCTATCACGTTTGATCAAAAAATGAAAAGTTAATTTAAAAAGTTACATGTACGGCATGTACCAGGTAGAAAAGTTTAGTCCCTTGTTAATCATTCAAGGGAATACATATTCTATATTTTTTTGTTTAAGTGTAAATATATAATAATACGAGTAAAGTTTATGATTTTAGGGTTTCTGCAAACAATCTAGAGGCAACAACATTTAAATATTGTTTCTTTATTCTTTGTTATCTCTTAAGTCAATTGTTTTATTTTAAGTTGTTAATTATTATTATTTATATATATATATATACATATTAATTATCAAAAAATATAAGTTTATATTAAATTTAATTAATAAAATTATTTTGCATTTGAGCGTGTTACATTATGTTCAAGCCTTCTTGAAAGAGAAATCCTGGTTATACGTACTTGAACTCAAACACAACTTATGAAAGGACGCCTTAACTATTTATAAGGAGGGAAATGGATTTTAAATCATCTGTTAAATAATATTAAACACAAATTATGAGAGGACACCTTAAATATTTATAATTTTTTAAAAAGCTTGGTTTTGTTGTAAGAGAGATACAGGAGCTGCATATCTTGCTTCTGTTCAGTGTATTGAATACCAAATTGCAAACCTGTCAGGATCCAGTCCTTCTGGATTTTTGGCTTGTTAAGCACTTATAATTATAAACCTTTGCTTATTGCTAAAAAATAAATATGATCATATGTTGGTCTAATAAGCTTTTCTGTATAATACTAGTGCAATGCTACAGTCTCAAACCAAGAATTCAACATACCTATTCTGTACCCCGGTGTTTATGGGAAATGACCAAGAACGTAGATCTAGAAATATTTATGGAAGTAAAAGAAGGGTACGACTCCTCCCAAAACAAATCAGATGTAACTCATTTTTCATCTATCATCTTGATAGATGTAGCATGTAAGCTGGAAAAACTTTAAGGAGTTGCTCTGGTGGTCAAAGAGTTGTGCTCTCTTTCTGCATTCGAACCTTAGGCTAGCAAATAGGAGAATTCTCTTTAATACGCCAAGTCGCTAAGAAATTTAGTTTCGATTGACGCATAAATTAGGCTGAGAATACGCTTAATATTCAAACAAAAAAAAAACATAGTCAAAGTACCCGGTGGATATTAACTACAGCATTTGGTGGGCATTAGTCGGAAGAAGCCTATAATTTGCTTCCGTGGGGCTATAACCAGACCTTGGCTAGAATGACGTATTCTTTGTTATACTAACCAGGTCCAAGAAATTTGAATGTGGAAGTATTAGTGGACTGTAATTAAGAATTTTGAACGTGCAAGCATCTTCAATGAGTATGCAAATATTGTATATGTAGTCATAACGTTATTTCCTTCTGAAAAAAGCACTTACACAAGTATGTTATCAATGTTGAGTTAAAAAATTACTCCATGAAGGGAGAACAAAGATACTTGGTCATTACTATTAATTAGCCTATCTCTTCGATCGCGTGCATGATAAGGGAGGAAAAATACGCGATGAAAGAGTGAGATTTATGGTTTTAATTAAGGGGGTGTTAAAATAGTTGCAAGGGATTTTTACCCTCCTCTCAAAATGGCATAGCTATATATATGAATATATTGAATGCATGAACAATCAAGCAAAGACACGAACATATTAAAATGTGAACGACTGAAATTAATGAGAATGTTAAGGTAGATACGTAGTTGTGCAAGGTTGAATATGATCATAAATGAGGATATTCGAAATAAAGTTAGGAAATAACAACATAGAAGAAAATGAGGGAATGTCAATTCAGATTGTTTGTCCAAATCTAATGTAGGCCTAGGTGTATCGGTGGTGAGAAGGGGAAAAGAATATAAGAAAAGGTAGGGGTAGACTAAATGTTACTTGGGAGATAGCGATACAAGGGACTTGCAAGAATAGAATACAACTAATTAGATATGACCTATGATAAAAGCGAGTGGAATACAACTAATTAGATATGACCTGTGATAAAAGCGAGTGGAGAAATGTAATAAGCATAATATTTATTTCAGGCTTATTAAGGTGTTTACATCTTTTTTTGTTTGTTTAATCTTTCTCTCTTTTTCCTAAATTTTCTTTTGGTTTCTTTTTTAACTCTCTCTCTCTCTCTCTCTCTCTCTCTCTCTCTATATATATATATATATATATATATACATGTGCATATCTTGGTTCGTTTATATTTATTATTATTTTATTTATTTATATGCTTATTTAGTTATATAGTTATTCTTTAGAATGTTACGCTTATAAATATACAAGAAATGACTATCACTGATTAGAAAAGGAAGAATCAGTATGAGGTAAAAAAAAACACTTAAAAAGTGCAATGAGTAGTCACTTCTTTAAAATAAATATTCCCCCCCTGTCAACTACAGAATTTGCAGCTTAAAGAAGAAAATATAGGAGAACACTGATGATGCTTGTCCTAGTCGCCTAGTCGGATACAACACTTGTAGGATTATGTTGTTAACAAATATTATGCTTCCAAGGTTCTTGAAGAAAGAACAATTAATTCCGTGGTTCTTATATTTGCTTATTTTATATTCATCACCAGCAATTCCTCCAACTATTGCTGATAATGCAAAGATGGTGTGCAAAATCTAGCTACTTGCTTGCTTTTGTTAATAAGCAGTCATGACTAGAAACAATAATGAATGATTAGTACATATATAGATAGATAGATAGATAGATAGATAAATAAATTTTCTTTGTAGTTTTTTTCCCTCAAGTACAACCTAACATAATTTTTCTCTATGGCCAAAACCGCAGTATGCTTAAGACACTTGAAAGGTACCAAAATTGCAGTTATGGTACACTAGATGCCGGTCAGTCAGGCAAGGATTTAGAGGTAGCTGCTTATACTAGCTACTACTTAAAATTGGTCTTTGCTTTGTGATTGTACGTTCGTTCAAAGTAGTCATAAGATAATGGAGGCGCATTGATAAATTAAGAAAATAAAATGGACGTGCCATCAAGTCCTATTTTAATTGGAATGTAATTATGGATGATGATGCTGTCAATTGGATTGACTCAGTTTATCATGTTGGTTTCGTTTTCATGATGTTTTACTTGTTGTCATGTCCCTAGCAAAGCACATACAGGGAATACTTAAAACTAAAAGGCAAATACGATTCTCTACTACAATATCAAAGGTACGTAGGTGATTATATAGTATTTTATTCTCAAGAGCTAGATAGTAATACATACAGGTTCTGTATGTATGTATATACCGTGCCGTTGAATTTTAACCTTATAATATTGTAGGCACTTTCTCGGAGAAGACTTGGCGCCGCTAAATATGAAAGACCTTGAGCATCTGGAGCTTCAACTAGACTCTTCCTTGAAGCTTATTAGGTCTACAAAGGTAAACAAACGTACAAACAAAGTTGAATGTCAGTCGGGGTGTAATTTAAAAATCTCACAGCTGTAAATCTTCGGAGATTTATCTGATTTCTTCTGATTTGCTTTGCAGACCCAGTTTATGCTTGATCAGCTTTCTGATCTTAGATCTAAGGTATGATCGATCCGTACTTTTGATTTATTATTTCTGGACAAGTTTACATACACTATAACCAAATACTATATATATCTCAATTATTAAAAAATGAGATCTGACACAAATTTTCATGTTACACTCCATTTTTTAATAGTTGTGATTAACGTAGTATTTGGAGTTGTGTTCCAAAGTTGTGCATCTAAACTTATTCATTACTTTTATTTAATTTCCATATATGTGCTTTGATTATTACTCAAAATCGATCTTTGTCCACACCATAGGAAAGAATGTTGCTGGAGGCTAACAAGGCTTTAGAAGGCAAGGTACGTACATAGAAATTTATTTTATATATGTATGTGTTGACGCTTGACGTCTGATTCTGTCCGGCTGTCCTGCTGGCCGTCCGGGAAGAATACCTGTATAAAAGTCCTAACGGTCTGAGTAACAATGGAGGCTTTGAGTATTTAGTATAGTAGAATAATGTGCGTAACCCTTACTTCCACTATTGACTGGATATTTATAGCACTTACTTAACACTTACCAGTCCTATTAGGAATGTCTATCGGAGAAGTAGTAATAAAATAGGTAAGTGACTATCCTAAATCTCTTAAGATGCAAGACTCCTACTCCAAATCGGATTAGATATAGTAAATCATTGATATCTGAATGGATTTAGGAACTGTACCCAAACCCATTGGACTTTGTAGTCCTCATGATGTAGTTCGTATTGGGCTAGGCCTACCGGACCATCAGCTTGACAGTTTATCATAAATGTGCTCTAAAATGTTTCCCACCCACCAATCAACACATCCCATGAATAGTTGCTCATTTTGAGGGTACGAAAATGACTAGAGAAGTTGATTGATTTTGGCAAGATTTTAAGCTGATTGATTTTGAAAGAAAACAATATTCTAAGAGAAGTTTATTGATGACCGCCCCTTACATTGCTGAAACATATCTATCATGTAAAATAGGGCATAACCGACAGAAATTTTATTTCCTAGCGCAAATTTTTATTTCTCAATAAAAAAAATAAATTATGATGCAGCTTTATGGATTATATGTTTCAGCCAAAAGCATTAATTTTCTTGTTTTTCCAAAATTATTTTTTAGCCAATAGCTCTACTTACTAAAAACAATTTCAAAGGTTCACTAAATGTCAAAACTAACAATTAACTCATTGTACTTGATTACATTTGTGCAATAATCCATTAGACTTTTAATTTATGTGATTTTTTTACTAAATTAATTAAAATTATTTAATTAAGTTATTCTGTTAACTTAATTAAATGACTGTTAGTTTATAATTTACCTGGATGCAGGAAAAGAAGAAGAAGAAGAAATCAACAATAATGGCATGTAAAAATTAATAAGAGACACTGAGACAATTTTTATAACATAGATGTGCTCTAAAATTCTGTTTTGCAGCTGCACGGAATTTACTCAGAGTATCATCAGCTTCGACCATCATGGGCAGGTGGTGAAGAAAGTACTTCATATGACCACCACAACCAGCAGCAACATGCTCAATCTCAATCTCAGGCCTTTTTCCAACCCTTAGACTCCAATTCTCCTTTGCAAATTGGGTAATATATATATATATATATATACCAGAAATATTTGTTTACATTAAAGCTAATTACTAATAGTATATATTTTATATATAAATTATAAATTACTCCATTTGATTAAAGCTGTGGGTGCACATATATATATATATATATATATATACATTTCAGGTATAATCCTGTGGGTTCAGATCAAATAACTTCAATGAATGGTCAAAATTCGAATGGATTAATCCCGGGATGGATGCTCTAATTTCTTTTTAATTAATCCGGCCACAACGTACTATCGATCTACTCTGCTAGCTTTCGGTGTGATTACAGATCCGTCTATATAATTGATGAAGATGCATGGTTTAATTGTAAACAAAAAAAAAAAATGTAACCTACCTATATATAAATAATTAAGAACCCCTGGACACCATGCATGTATATGTAAGGCTTCTTGTAACATGTACTCCTACCTAAGAGACCACCGGTTTATTATTTTGTTTATGCTTTTAAACAATTTCACATAAGGACCTTTTTGACCATTTATTAATGAAGAGGACAGTGTTTTTAATTTATCAAGTCCTACTCTAATTCTCGTGCAAGGCACGGACTGTTGTATTACGATTTTTTATAACATAAAATTGTACTTGAACAATTTCATTAGTCCGTCGGTGTAACAAATTCAAGTAAATTACTCTCTTTGTTCAACAAAATGCATTTTATTTTTACCAAATTTTTTGTTCCACAAAATTAATCAAATTTGTAATAGTAGTATTATACAATAACATCGTATTATAAAGTTTATTATTATAATTTCGTTATCATATTATCGTACTAAGCTAATAATAACTTATTGTTTTTATATGTATACATGAAAAAAAAATATATTCTTATTGTTCATAAATTTGACAAATAAAATTATTTTTATAAAACAAATGGAGCAACATATGAAACGTGTGTCCTTAATGATCTCAATCTACTTAAGAATAGATTGTCCTTAATGATCTCAATCTACTTATGAATGTCTAAGCTTGAAAATTCAAAATAAATAAAAAAAATCAATAATACATGAAATTGATGGGGGGGGGGGGAAATTGCAATTATATTTTAGGAACCAATAAGAGAGAACTCTTTAGACAGATATACTTTATAGATTGTACATAAAGTTGATTAACAATAGAATACATACCTCAAGCAGGTGATGATGTGCAATAAAATTGACAAACAAAAATGAAACAATACAAAAAAATTAAAAGAAAACTAATCGCCGCATATTTATGAAAGAAAAAATAATTCAATTTAGCTATTATGATATTCTATTTATAGAGAAGAGATCATTCGTAGGAGAAAATTAGAGAAAACGCGCACAAGGAAAGACAGAGGTGTGTAACGGGAGCTGAATTGGAAAAGGAAGCACTCTGAGTATATTTTAGGTTTATAAATTTTTGTTGTTATGGGAGGAGATAGTATCGGAGAAGGAAAAACTTTATATATATATATATATATATATATATATATATATTAGATATAGAAATTTATTGTTATTTTATTGAATTTTGTTATATAAAACTTTTAAAATTGTGCTCTCTTAGAAATCACGATTTTGGGGTATTTTTTTGCTTATAATTATATAGCTATTAATTGACAGTAAAATAATATATCTTGAAACTTTATTTAATTTATTAATTTTTTTATTATCAATTACGTGAATAATTATTAATAATAATTCTTTTAATTATATAAAAAATATGATGAGTCACTTATATAATCATATTCAATGTTATATATTGATATATGTTTTAATTTAAAATCTGACAAAAAAATCTTTCTAAATATATAACCTAACTCAAATTTATATATATAAGAAAATGCTGCTCAAGCTCTTTAAGGTTTCACTTTTTCAATCCTCGCAACAAAGCAATCTAACTGATTATTTGCAATAAAGGTTTAGTACTTTATTATATAATTATTATTAGGAGGCCAGCTAGTCTCCTATTCCTGTAAACTTATGAATATATTTTTTTTTAAATAACGTATAAATATAAATATAAATATATATATATATATAGGCATAGGCAATGCTCCCAGTCTAATTGTTTTTCTTTTCATGTTGTATATAACACGTAGGCTCTCTGTTCTAAAATTAAAAATATATATTATTATTTAGTCTGTTTCGACATTTAGAGATATATTTTATTATTTAATTTATTTTAAAATTAAAAGTATATATTTAAATTATAAAATTACATAAAATTTGTTAATATTATTTATATATTATGTAGACTAAATGCTACCATACCACCACTATTTGAATTATGAATTCCGACTAAATTATATTAAGCATGTTGAAATTAAATAGTTGACCAACTTGCTAATGTGGGGGTTCCATTTGAAGTCGATCAATAAATGTGGTTGTCATCTAATAGGCAGACAGATCGACGATGCTTTTGTCTGTCCTTTATTTGAGCATTCTTCAACATATGCCAAAAGGAAAAGGTATAGTTTTAAAGCCCCAAATAATAAAACCTTGAACCATCCAAATCCCTAGCTAACTCCACCAGCAATTAAATTAAATTAAATTATGTGGTTGGATATATATATATATATATATATATATATATGTAAATATAGTTGGACTGCATTCAATTCTCTGCTGCTTCAGCTCATGTCTGTCCTCATTTTTACGGTCCATTCCATTCTTTTTCTTCTGTCCTTTTATCTTGTTGAATCCGTAGTTTGCAATTAACGACTTTTTTAAATGACGCTAATCTTAAAATCTTCGGTTCATCTGAGTCACTATAATTATATTTGGTTGCAAACATAACAGGTTTGTCAATTTGGGAAGATGTTATTGTGGTTTGGGAAGATAAGTAGTACATGTTTGTTTCCTTTCAAAATGTCTTTTTGATCCGTATATGTTACATAAGTATAAGATGAATGTAAGACCCCAATTTTATTGAAAAAAATTAGAAAAATATTCATATATTATTTTGAAACAGTAAGGTATTAATTTGATAAAAATTAAAATTAATAATATTTTGTATAAATTATAGTTTGTCGGAGAATATTCGCTTTGTCGAGAAATATTTATTTTGTCGAGGAATATTCGATCCGTACGACGGCGTCGAAATAATCAATTATGGGTAGACCCCACAATGAAATATTATCGGATATAAAAAATAATAGCAGTAACATTTTTCAATAAAAATAGTCAACTGTACTATCACTTTTAACTGTTAAAATACCCGTTGATAAAATAAAAGTAGCATATGGTATTTTATGATATTTTACAATAGCACACGGTATTACATAGTGGTACGCAGTATTGTACAGTATTTTATATTATTGAACTGATAGAGTGACCATTGCACACTTTTTCATTAATAATTGTCATTACACAATATTTTATATTATTAAATCAATAATTGTCACTACACAACATTCTATATTATTAAATCAATAATTGTCACTACACAACATTCTATATTATTAAGTCAATAATTGTCACAATACACATCATCTTGTATCGTTGGACCAATAATTATCACAGTAATAGTCACGTGAATTAAATAGTTAAACAGACTCATTATATGAATAACACTGAATATTTAAATAATTGTGATATTAAATCAATAATATAAAAGATGAATAATATAATCTTTAAATGCGTAGTGTAAAGCTTAAAATATGAAACGTGTGGTGTAGTTTAATGTATGAATCATACGATTTGCTAATGAATAGTGTAGATTAAGTTAGTAAAATATGTGAATCATGTGATTTGTTAATGGATGTTGTAGATTAAGTTAGATTAAGGTGTGAATTATGTAATCAGTTAATGGATGATGTAGATTAAAGTGTGAAAAATAATAAATGGTGTAGATTAAAAAATGTTAAATGTGTTTTTTGAATAGTTGGTTAAGTTTTGGCTATAAATAGGAGGCTTAGCATAAGAAATTTTAATATTCTTCATATTTATCATTCTTTTCGCCTTTTAAATATTCTTAACGTAAGATTTCTTTGAATAAGTTAAGACTATTTTAAGTGTTGGTGAAGATTGGTAAAAGTATGAGTATTATCCAAGTAAATTTTTTGTTCCTAAAAAAGTTATATAAGCATTCACACACATCACATTTTGTTTACAACTCTTCTTTTAGAAAACTGTTTTTTTAGAAAATTTATTTTAAAAACTTTTCTTGGAAATATTATTTTGAAATATTGTTTACTTCTCCAAAAATTATTTTGAAGTGTATTTCACTCTAATACACAAATTTATACTATCAAATCACTTTTAATTATTTCATACGACTTTATATACATCATGAAATCTATATGTGGTAGTTACTAATTAATATATATATATATATATATATATATATATATATATATATATATATATATGTATGTATGTTAATCAACTCTATAGAAAACAGTATCCAGTCACGTGTTAAGGTAAGGGATATCATTTTCTTTCGTCCTCTTAAACTTACTATAATAAATATTGTTCGATAAAATTTCTAAAATGATTAATAGTTTGTATTTCATCTAATATTTTTTGACATGAACATTTCTATTAAATTTTCATCATTATATTTTAACAGTGAATTATTGTACCTTTAATTTTTGACCTATGAATATATATTTAAACTGTGAACATTGTGGACTGTTAAATATTCCTTATACCGTAAATCATACCGTTGAACTTCTTCCCTGTGAATCTTGAGCATTATTCTTGGACAAACACTTTTTTTCTATATTATGTTGATAATTTGAAAATTATTTGACACTAGATAAAGTAAAAATTATAAAATTTCGATATCTATTGTTTATCCTATTATTCTCTTTCTTCTGTTTATCATTTATATCACTGTTATTTGTACTAATCATCAAGAATCAAGTTGTTGTGAATATATGTGGCATGGGCACAAATAATATGATAAAAGCGATATAAATGGTGATATATTTTTTAGAACACGTGGTGAATGTTCTCTTTAGCCTAAGATAAAGAATAATTGTTGTTTGGGATGATTGTGACCAGTAATGTTTCAGATGATAAAGGTTGATAATGATTTTTTTTAAAAAGAGAAGCTAGTAGATATTATGATCTACATGATTCTCCTAATGGTTATTATTCTGCTATAGTTGTTGATTTAAATTTTGTTCAAGAATTTAACTGCAATTGTTGATTTAAAACATGTTGTTTATATTATTCTATCAAGAATTCAACTGTTAAAAGCTAATGATAATTTATTTATCATTATCTTAGTTGTGGTATTCTTTAGTGAGTTATTTAAGTTCACCCTTTTTATTTTTGTTCAATTGTTCAGAAAATGAGAATGTAGCCGGGAGTAGCGGGGAGAAAATGAGAATATAGTGATAGTCCGAGATAGGTAAGGCTGCAAATCGAACCAAACAGTTCGGGCTCGATTCGGACTCGACTCGAAAAAATGTGAACGAGACTCGAATTCGTTAATAATATGATTCAAATCTGACACAAAAAATAGTTCGAATAAAAATACGAGTAGAATCTGAATAAGGTTATACTCGACTCGTTTAGAATTCAAACTATTCGAATTTTTAATTATGATCCGATACATAATCGATTGATACATATTCGAATCTATACTCGATACATTCTCTTATAATATATATACAATTAAACAAATTTTGAATAATTAATTATTATTTTATTTTATTTTTGTAATTTTAATTTTAATTTTATATATTTAAAGTGTAATTATAATTATATTTTTTCATTTTTAAGTAAAATAATAAGTTCAATTAATAATTATATGTATTATAAAACTAGTTATTATGTGAAGACTCGAATTCGAGTTTGAATTTGACGTTCGCGAGTAGTTTGAATATAATTCGATCCGAGTCGAATCGAATTCGAGTAACGAAAATTCGAGTCGAGTCGAATCTGAGTAAAGTTTTTTTTATATAGTTCGAATCCGAGTCGAATTCGAGTACGAATTTAACCTTACGAGTCGAATCCGAGCAGTTTAAAATCCGGATCGATTCGGCTCGTTTGCAGCCTTAGAGATAGGTGTTATAGTAGTCTTCACCATATTATAAAATAGTATGACAATAATTGTAAAAATTTAGTTGTGTATTATTGAGCACTATATTATTGTACGTTGTACTGTATTATAATAGTTGTTATTTATATTTTGACGATTCAAATTTAGGTGGTGTAGGCCCGAATTTGGGGGCGTCGCAATAAATATCTTTTTCTTTTTCTTTTTTCTTTTTTCTTTTTTCTTTTTTTTTGTGTGTGGCTAAAATAGCAAATCATAAAGCAAGGGTACTTTAATTTATATAGTTTTTGAAATTAAAGCGTGGGAATTTGGCATCATATCTCAGTTTTTAACAGACAAAATATTCCTTATCCTTGGCCAAAACAAGTAAAAAAAGCTAGAGTTACAACCTTCATGACGGAATATGAAAAATTTCCTGCACTTACACTTAATCATAGTTATTTTAATTTAGTTATTAATTAAATTGTGGTGGCAATTATTAATATTAATTTTGTAATAATAATGACTAAATATTTTCTTCTCTAAAAGCAACAAACTATGTTGTGAATTGGGATTCAAATGTTTAACGTGTTTTCTAAAAAGAAGACATATGTGCATTTTCTATTAAGACAGGACAGGACCACAAACTAATATATATATATATATATATATATATATAAAAGATCGGAACATTTTCATTCTCTCTCCCACCATTTATCTTTTTATATTTTATTATTTCATAATTTTCTTTTGCGGAGTTTATTACTCTATAATCCCGCTTTAGGGTATGTGATATGGTCCCATGTCCCAACTTTTAACACCTGGTTGATCAAAAATAACATAGGATTATTAAGCCATTTGCTCTGTATGATATCCGCAGTTTAATATTTGTGGGTATATATCAATGTCATGGTCCCCGTATTAGTGCGTGGAGTACTTCATTAAGATATTATCAACTTTTTGCCACCTAGTGCTGAGAGTGGGGGCCACTTTGATACCAACAATTTTCGAATTCACAGCAATATTCTATTCTAATTACTATGAAAACCTGGTTAGCCAATTTATCGGGAGATTATTCGGTGATTTTGAAGTAATTTTACTTGGTATCTCAGATTAGTAAAAAAATAATTATTTTAGTGGGTTCATAATTATAATTAATAAAATATTATTAAAATAAAAAAATTTATTAACCTAAAATATCATGTGATGTTATACCAAGACTACAAAACTATTGAATAGTTTTTCCAACTTATCATATAATCCCATTCCCCAAAAATAGGTATTATATTTATATACTCCCTTTTTAAAAATATAAGATAGCATTATGAATTTTTACTATTAATTGGAGTTATTTTTTAAAATTTTAAATTAATATAAATTTATTTAATCATAGTCAATATAATAATAAAATAATATTATTTATTTTATAATATTAAATAAATTATATCAACTTTTAAAAAAAATAAATCAGCTTGACTATAACAAATAATAATGGCCTTACATTTTGAAATAGAGAGAGTTTTTTTTTGGAGATAACTAGAGAGAGATTTAAACTGCTAACATAGTATAATAATATTAACTACCCCTCTGTGCTATAAAAATAGTAGTAATGAAATATTTTTATTTGAATATGTTTTGAAGGATAAACGGAAAAGAATTATAATAAAATAAGTTATAATAACAGAAGTGGCATACTATGAGATTCCGTACACAATACAATTACAAGTATATCCCGATACTACACTTGTATACCGGTAAGAGTCTAAGGAGTTGTTTGATTGAAGTTGAATAGTTGAATTGATTAAACTATTCAATATGTTTGTTTAAGTCTGAATGATTGAATTGATCGGATTTTTGGACTAAATAATTAAGTTTAATTTTTTTGGCTGAATAGTTTAATCCCAGCTGAATGAAGTAAAAAAAAATATAAATTTTTGTAAATTTTTTTAAATTTTATATTAAGTAATATTAAATAAATTTACAATAATTTTGAATTTTTTTAGAGGGATAAAATAAAAAAAATATATTATTTAGATATTTCAGACATGTCACTTATCAAATAACTTTTTTCATTCAGTATTCAGAAATCTACTTCATTCAACTTACTTAAACATTCAAAACTATTTCATTCAATTTTTATTAAATACTCCTTAAATGATGATATAAATGCGCGCATTACGAAAGTAATTTTAATTAATTAACAAAGCAAAGGATGCAGTGGCGCATCAACTTAATGAACAAATATATATAGCTATACCTACCTTAATGTGACTTTAACCAAAGGGAGTCTACGATAATGGTAGTCACCTAAATAAATAAATAAAGGCGCACTATGTAGAATATTATAAAGTGGTTGGATAGTATATATATCTATGGAAAACAATTATGGAGGGCCAAAATAAATATGTCAATAGAGTAATGCAGATTTAAATTATAAATACATTTATTTATTTATTTGTGAAAAGATATGTAATACTTGTATTTTTAAGTTATAAAATAATGTGAATTATATATATTATTTATATTTAAAATTTACCGATTATTATCATATCATCACAATTATATTTTTATGTGGATCAAAATTATACTTAAAAATCGGTTATTTTTAAATTATATCCCTCATTAAATAATCTAAAGAACACTAGATCAATTTTAAATTTAAAAATAATGTGATTTATTTAACATTTTTTATCTTATACATAGTTATATTATTTACATATTTTACAAATTTCAAAATTGTGTCATTTAAAATTAAATAAATTTATAAAAAATATTATAATTTAAATATTTTAAATTAACTCCAAATAATCACTACTCTTATTTTGAAATGGAGGCAGGAGTTTTAGTAACTTAGGTTGGTGCCACAGCGTAGGCATTAGGCATTAGGGACCTTGTACGGCTTTTCAAAAATCTGTGGACCAAAACGAGGCTGCAAAGGACACAATTAAGAATATAATAATCAAATATTATATTTATTGTTATTATTAAAAAATAAAATATAATATTAAAATTTATATTATACTTTAATTTTTAATATTGTTATTATTAAAAAATAAAATATAATATTAAAATTTATATTATACTTTAATTTTTAATAATAAAAATAAAAATATTATTTAATATAGTGTTGGATTACAACATGTCTAAACTTATTCGCTGTAATGACTACCTAGTACTTTCACCAATCGCTAGTGGACAACACATCATCCCAATCCCATCTTGATTTTATTAAGAACAATTTTATATACACTATAACTAAATGTTATTTTAAATATTATATATATTTTAATCATTAAAAAATAAGATTTGACACAAATTTTTATATTAAATTTTATCTTTCAATAATTAAAATCAAAATATTATATTTAATATTATACACTTATACTCATCTTTTTATTAAACCCTTCACATGCCTCTCTCACTCTCTTTCCTTTTTTTTTTTTCTCTTTATCTCTCTCTCTCCTTTTTTTTCCTCTCTCACTCTCTTTCCTTTTCCTCTCTCTCAAACTCACACTACTAATTACTTGGGCCATAGCCATTCACTTCATTCATGATGTAGTATATGAATAATAAGGAATGAATTTTTATATATATATATATACTAGTTCTGTATGTATACATGTCCATAAATATGCACACAACCTTTTCTAGTCTACAACTGCTACCCATCTCAATTCTCAACCTCACAAAAATAGAAACCCACACACAAATTCATACACCTGCAATTTTTTTACCAATTCAGGATATATATATATATATATATATATATATATATATATATATATATATATACTAGTTCTGCTAATAATAGATACCTAGCTTACCCCTCCATCACTCACTTACTCGCTTTATTCCTTATTTATTGTGCTATATATGAGTAAAGATTTAGGGTTTTTTGAGCTATAAGCGAAGAACAATTTATATATCTTGTATAAGAAAAAAGAAGAATAGGAGGAGGAGGAGGAATTAAGAAAATATAGAAATAAATGGGGAGGGCTAGGGTTCAGCTGAAGAGGATCGAGAACAAGATTAGTCGGCAAGTGACCTTCTCCAAGCGCCGATCCGGATTGTTGAAGAAGGCTCATGAGATCTCCGTTTTGTGCGATGCTCAAGTCGGTCTCATTGTCTTCTCTACCAAAGGAAAGCTCTTTGACTACTCCACTGATCCCAGGTCTATATCTATTCCTTTAATTTTATTCCCCATATATAAATTTCCCTAATTAATTATTTATCTTAAATTTCTTTTCCTTCCTTTTATTCTTCTGTGTGTTTCTTCATATGCAGTAACAGTTATTTCATGTGATTTGATTTTTATTTTCTTGTGAAATAAAATGGCTATATATATATTTATATTGCATCAACCTCTTTTGCATTACATCAATTTTCAAAAATATACTAGCCAGTGCATATTTCTTTTGGTCATTTGCTCACACAGCTTCCTTCCAGCTTAATTCCATGCTCTTTCTCTCTCCTCCTTCGTTTAGACTTCAGAAAAAAAACTGTATGTAGGGTATATCCAGCTCATCATGGTAGCTGCAGCATATTATCATTCAGTTAGTAGTCATGCATTAGTACGTCGTACTGAGAATATTGAAGTTTTCTGGCCGGATCAATAAGGAAAAAAGTCTTGAGCGACTGGTACTAAAGACCGGTCCAAATTTTTATTTTTTTTAAATCTCTTTTAATTCTTAAAATATTTATTTTTGACAAAAATTTTTAATAAAATTTAGTGATTTAAGTGTAATTTAGATACATGTAAATAATAATGTTGTACTTATTATAAGTTTTATTATTTCTTAATTTTTAATGAGTCGTCTCAATTTTGAGTTTAAAAATATTTTAACTTAATTTTCAAAAGTCAATAATGATCATATAATTTAAAATGAAAGAATATTACCACTTAGGCCAATGACCTTCCGTCAAAGCGTCAATTTCTGTCCTTAAGGAATATTGTGGCCCTTCTTAGACAATGTCCGGATCGATGCTCGTAAGTCACACCAGTAATATACCTCAAGATTCAGTGGCTATCTTCTCCTAATACCGGTACTGTATCGATCGTAGTACAGTAATTAACCTTTGCTCCTTAATTTGTCTCAGTAGAATGGAAATAACTATACCGAAATAGTATTATACGTATGGATCAAAGGAGAAGTGTATATAAAAAGAACAAAGAGTTTTCTTAATTGGTTAGTATATCAAATTTTGGTAAAGAGAAAGCTATCTATAATACTAGGAAACTAACGAAGCAAGTTATCAGCCTCAAGGATCATGGGAATTATTTTCATAAATAAAGGAATACATGCTTGCATGGTATAACAAATTAAAACCACATATCCCACAATTTATGGAAAAGTACCATCCTTCGATTTTCCAACGGCTAAAAGACTTTGCCGAACTTTATTTTGTAATCTACATATACATATACTAACAACCAGGAAAGTTTAAGAGAAATTAGTCTCTCTCTTGCCAAATTAATTAATTCCTCCTAGCTAGAGCTAGCCGTACGTTTGTCTTGGCCGGCCGCCATGCTTTTATCACAAATTTTGTGAGTGCCATCGTGTCACCTCCATTCATGTTGATAGCCCCCTAATACATTTGTCCGTGTGTTCACTTGTTGTTCTAGCTAGTAATATATACATGTATTATACGAGGAATTGAGTGTCCATTTGGTAATGGTGGTGTGATATCAAAATTAGAATGAAAATTTTAATAATATTATGTTTTTTTTTACTACTATCAAGTAAATTGTTTATGAAAAAATAGCAAATGTAAATAGAAAGAATAATATAGATGTCGTTATGTAGATAAATATATATTATCCTATACAAGGGCGGAGCCAGGAATATTTTTCCTCCTGGGCTACCATGAAGCAAACAACCCCCGCCAGGCCGCCACCACTACACCATGTTGGAAAAAGATTGCGGCCACCACGATGAGGAGCAAAAAAAACTCTACCGCCGCCTCTTCGCTGCCTTCCTAGCCCTGATAATCCTAGTCCTCTTCATAATCCTCCTAATATGGCTTAATTTACGTCCCAAAAACCCTCGCTTCGTCCTCCAAGACGCCACCCTCTACGCCTTCAACGTCGCCACCACCGCCGCCCAACTTAACTCGATCAGCCTCTTTCCTCCTTCACAGGCCACAGCTTCTTTCCTTCTTCACCCGGGCTACAGCCCACCCAAGCCACGGTGCCTCCGCCCTTGTTTCCACCGCACAAGGTATCAACCTCTTGAAAACCGACAGCCTCGTCGGACTTCACCCGGGCTACAGCCCACCCTAGCCCCTACGTGCCTCCGCCCTTGATCCTATAGGTTTAAAATTTGTTGGTACGTAGTTATTTAAATATCATAATGCCATAAGAATGCAATAACAATTTTGGTTGGAACGACTAAAGCTTTTTATATATGCAACATTAGTTAGATCATAGTTATGCTTGCACCTCTCAATGCTCATATACAGTAGGAATATCATGTGCATGGCCTGCGAATGTGCATGAAAAAGTAATGAGTCAATATTGTGACAGACTCATTAGTACTTCAGCAAGTACTAGGGCAAAAAATGAAAAAGTTGTTTGTGCTTGCATTATAAGCAACTCAGGAGGACCAAAAAACTAATTATATTGAAATTAAATGACAGTCCTAATTCTCTTCTACTTTCTACAATCTTACAAGTTTTTTAATTCGTGCAAACCACGGTAACCTTAAAAATAACTTCTGATAAATTTTAAATATTCTATATTTGAGCAAAAATATTTATAATTATAATAGCCGGTTTGTTTAATTTCAAATGAAATCATTATAATATGTCATTTTAATTCACTAAGGCTATGTTTGTTTACAAAATATATACTTGGGATAGGACTATTTGTATTAATTTAAAACTATTTCCGACTTTTTTATCCCATGATGAGGGATTATTAATCCCTTCATGTTGAAATATTAGTCTCATAAAGTCATTTAATAGCTTAAAATGAGAGGGACTATTAATCCCAAATTCATCATGGGATTATATAATCCCTCATAAATAGCCTTAAGAATGATAAAAAATAGTTCAAGGACTATTTAAAGGACTATTAATCCCTCATCAAGGGATAAAAAAGTCGGAAATAACTTTAAATTAATACAAATAGTCAAATCCCAAATATGCATTTTACAAACAAACATAGCCTAAGTTATAATTAAAAAAAGATACGTATCTCTTTATCGAATAGGATAGCATTGGTATTAACAATATTATTTGCTTTTGTATTTATACATTTTAAATTCTAGTGACTCTGACTATGCATAGTGAAACCATCTTTTTCTGAAAATAGTTGATTCCAAAAAACACATAGCTGATACGTGTAACTAATCCTATTTATAATGAATTATAGCAAGTCGAATGAGATAAGTTATTCTAACTATTTAGGGTCATGAATTATGAAAACTAATAGAAAATACTAAGAGTAAACAAAAGTATATCAATTATTAATTAATATATTAAGATTTTTGCTTAATTTTTAATGACAAATGATATTTTATTTCTTTCATAGTAGATGTGTACTAAAATTTTGTGAAAATCTTAGAGCTTGTTTGGCAACTATTTTTATTGCAATTTTTTGTTTCTTTCAGTACCAGACAATGTTCGCTAACTATTTCTGCTTTTAAAAAAGTGGAAATAGAACCTCTTTTGACAGCAAAAAAATTTAAAACGCCAAAAACTTATTTCTTTGATTTTGGCAACGCATAGAGCCATTTTAACTTTAATGAAATTCGGACATTGACTCTCATTAACAACAAAAATTAGAAGTTTATTTATATATTAAATAAGGTAAAATCTAATGCTTAAATATGGTTACCAACAGTGTTTTTTAATTTATATTTTCATTTGTGAAAGTAGACATACGAAAACAGAATTAAGAAGTAGAAACATGAAAATAAAAAAAGTTACCAAACGAACTCTTAATTTTTGAGCTGTTGAGTCTGCATGTTTTCGAGAATACCAAAATTTGTGATGAGGAAGGTAGGAAAAAAAATTAGGCTATCAAGTCACAACTGCTGAGCTGATTTGGGACCAACTAAAATAACTTAGTGTTTGTCAATTGTTAAATTTTTGTATTGATTTGTCAATTTTTACCCAAAAATAGTTTACTTTTTAGTGTTAATACTATAAATGACACAATATCCTCAAATTTGACGTTATAATTTCATTATCATGTCACACTACTAAATTAACAACTTATTATTTTATAAATATATATAAAATAAAATTAGATTCCTAATATTTGTAAATTTTATAAATTAATGAGACTATTTTTGTTGTGGATTAGAATACTGCGAATTAAAAATTAGTTAAGCAAATCTAAATTGATTGATACAATTGAAAGTATTGAAATAAGATACCCGCGTCTAGACGGATTTGTTCCAATACTAGAAGTTAGACTATGTTTGGATGCTAGAATTAAGGTGGGAGTGAAATAACTTATTTTTATCAAATAAAAAATATATATATATTTAGTTGTTCTATTAGAAAGGAATAAAACATTCCAATTCCTACTAAATTCCTTGGAGAATGGTATGGGATATTGAATCATTTCATTCACCATTTTATTTTGTTTCCTATTTCATTCTTTTACCAGTTCTATTCTTTCAATCTAAACGTAGCATTTAATGCTATGTTTGAATTACAGGAATCAAGGTGAAAATAGAATGATTCATTCTTATAAAAAAAATAAAAAAATCGTGTTTAGTTGTTTTATTGGAATGAAATGAATTATTCCTATTCTTACAAAATTTGTAAATTTTATTTCTTAGAGAATGGTATAAAATAACTTATTCTTGTGTTGAATGAATTAAATGAATCATCTCAATCTTTATTTCATTATGATCTCTATTTCATTTTTTTCACAAATTCCATTCCTCAAGTCTAATTCCATTCCACATCCCTCTACCTAGCAAATTTTATTCTTTTATACCAAATTTGTGAATTTTATGTCACATTTGGATTGAATGAATAAAATTGATAAAGGAATACAATATAGAAGGGAATGGAATGGAGAAATAATTCATTCCATTCAAGCTGAGTAATTTCACACCCTTTCCTAAAATATATAATTCACAAATTTGAGAGAAATGAAACTAGTTCATTCAATTTTAATGAAACAATCAAATATAATTTCTTTCATTTTATAGAAATAAGTTCTTTTATTCGAACCTTTATTCATGCAATCCAAATGTAACCTGATTCCTTCTTGATCAGTTGGATGGGGAATCCCTCTACCTAGCAAGTTATTGCGTGCTTAATTTGTTGCTGAAGCTACCATGCATGGATCCAACTTTTTAATTTTCTAGTATTCACAGTTTTTACAAACATACCTAGTAGTAAAGTCAAAATATATGACAAATGTCCAATGAAACCTTAAGAATGAATTTATATTCGGAACCAACATCTGTAAACAAGAAAAAACTTAGAAGGTCTATAACTCTCCAATGGATTTGTCAATAAATGGGAGAGATTTCCAGTGTATTCTTCCTGGGATTTATAAAAGGAGTAAATATTACTATATTAATTACTACAACACTACATTAATTTATTCCTCAATAATAATAATATAATATAATAAGCGATCCCAAATTTAATTATTTCGAGTCAATTTCGTTGGTGACGAGTTAATTTACCGAATTTGGCTTAACCCAAATTGAATTCTAAAGTCGAAGGGTCGTTCCTTCCCAAAACATTGAGCTGCATAAATACTACTCCCTCCATCCCACGATAAAAGTCGAATGTCAATTACTATCCCACTAATAAAATGTTTACCAAGTCCCTATCAGCTCAAGCTATACCATTAATATTGAAATAAGTATTATATATATATATATATATATGCGCAAATGGGTATTACTAATTGTGCATGCGCAAATGGGTATTACTAATTGTGGGACAGTCATCGAAATGTCAATTGGCGACAAAAGAAGAATTGATCAGTGTTTTACAGACATCTCTCAACTCAAGTTATTCAAGACATTGAAGCTACAAAATATGTAATCACCATACAATTAATATTAAAATAAGTACTATTATATATATATTATCTATAAATGCATGTATTTATAGTATGATTTATTATATGATATTAGATCACCTATATTCTATATTCTACCTTTTAGACATTAGAATTGAAATTATTACTTATGCGAGAGGTGATTCACAATTCAATTTTCTGAGTCAATATCATTAGTCATGAGTTAATTGTAGTAGAATATGTTAAACTAAATTATTAAATATTTATAAAAAAAAAGTTATACAAATTAATCCGTGTCTCGCATGGACTATCAAACTTATAATAATAATAATAAAAATAAAATAAGTGGCACCACACATTAATTCACAGCTCAATAAATAAATAAATAAAATTGTATATGGTACAATGAGGATAAAGTAAATGAGAGACAAACTGAACGTGTGGTGTCACTTGTCTATTTTTAATTGAGTGGTGAGTTAGTACTTATTCTTATAAAAGTATCTTTTTGAATATTAAAGTAAATAAACAAAAACAATGTATACTGATTAATTCTGTATAATTGGAACTTATACTGATTAATTCTGTATAATTGGAACTTACTTAAAAGTTGGACAACGAATTCAACGAAGGAAAGATATAGAATTCTATGGAACAAAAGAAAGATTAATTCTAGCTAAACAAATTCTATATCCTTTTACCAAATTTGTATAGTTTTTTCATATTGAATTTGTTTAGCTAGAATCAATCTTTCTTTTGTTCAATAAAATTGTATATAGTAAAAGTAGGTTTGTGTAGCATTTTATTGACTTCAATTTATATTGTTGATTTTGACCAAAATTTTATTTGAATTAGGGTTTTTGACCCTTAATGATTAGTCTATCATATGATATCGATGGAATTAAATATCTTTTAATTAAACCCTGTTGATTCTTTTTAAGACACATGGCACTTTCAGATTGGAAAATATTTTTACCCGCGTCAATATAAAAATCTTGTAACTTGAAAATTACAATTTACCAATAAGGTTTTGCTATTTTTACTTTTGAAATTCCTAATATTGAAATGCTAAAAATTAAGTAATAGGCTATTAAAACTTGTTTTATTTTTTTTTAGTTTCTATATTTCTTGTTCTTTCTTTTAACTTGGACTTATACGGTCTCTCTTTTTTCTCTAGCAAAAAACCTTACCCTCCAAAACCTTAAATTTAATTCTGAGGAGGGTCCCTTTTCTCTTTTGAAAAGACTCTCCCCTAGATCTTTTTGTTTATAATAATCTATTATTTGGTTATTATTTTTCTCTTTTTGTGGTTTTGTTTTTCTCTTCTGTGCGATTTTGTTTTCTCCTAACTTGGGGTCAGATCTTTTGTTCTTTCTTCATTCTTATGGGAGCCATTTTTTTCCTTTTAAGAGTTTGAATTCTCTGTGTGTAGAGTTATTTTCGGTTACAGTGATCAGTGATTACAGATATGCTAATTGGGCACGGTATGTGTTCGACAATTATTTCCTGATTGTTTTATTTTTCTTCTTAGATCATGAAAGTTTATAATTCGAATTTTATTTTTGATAGGGTAAGTGTCCTCTCAATTCTTTCATATATGTATTTCCTATATTTTTTGATTGAATGAATTAATCTTCCTGGTATTCCAAATTTCATATAAGGCTGAACATATAGACGATATATTCTTTTTTACTTTGTTATATAAGTCATCTTCACGAATTGGGATCACCGTAGATATTTCTATTTTTTTCTCCATACATATATTTGCCAAATTTAGTATGTTTAAAGTCCCATTGCATGATAGTAGTATTAGAGACTAACAACACAATGAAAATAATAATAATGAGAAAATAAAAAGAAAACAATTACGCTAAATAAAAAATTCACATGGTTCACTCAAACGTTGGGCTAATCCACTGTCAGCGACTGATCAGTTTCACTAACTTTTAAAAATTCGTACACCTTACAATTATAAGATCTCCTCCTTATATAATACAATATATAAAAGCTTAATTTATCCACTCTGGACTTACTAACCTTCTGCTCATCTGCTCCAAGAACATGCCCAATTATCTTTTAGGTAGTTTTACAACCACCTATGAATTAAATTTTAGATTAAGCTTCACTAATAATAATCTTTCGTTTGAAGACTAATATTTGTACTTCTCCTTTAAACAACTTCACGTTTAACCGCCAATACTTTCAATGATTACTTGAGATTAATTAAAGTTGAGCAAAGGCTCAACTTCCCTCTATCAACCACCTTCATCAATATGTCAACTGGATTTATACTCCCATGAACTTTATCAAGTTTAGGGTCGGCCCTGAATTTTTAAGGGCTTAAAGCGACAACAAAAAAAATGGGCCTTTTGCGAATTGCTATTAAGATAGGTATAAAAAAAACTAATAACTTTCCTTGAACAAAAATGCATCAATACGAAAGAATACCAAATATAATAACCAACTATTTCAATATTTCCAAAGCATCATTTAGATATCACATTATCACTAAGTCAAAAAAGTAATCAGTTCAAAGACATCACTTGAATATCATCCTTCTTGCAGTTTTAGCAGCAAAAGTATTAATAATATCTGCACAATCAATCTTATCTGTCATCTCATGTTCAATGGATAGGATGGATAATCCATTCAACCTTTCTTGTGACATAGTTGAGCGAAGGTAGTTCTTAATTAACTTCAACTTCGAAAAACTTCTTTCTCCTGAAGCAATCGTAACAGGAATAGTCAATAATATCTGATACACAATCCACACATTTGGATAACCCCTTTCCAATGCTCTTTCTCTTTGTTGATTTGATCTTGCACACTTTTGTCGATTGTTTCATTCTTTTTCAATCTCCTCCCTAATTCAATCCATTTGATCATGCAAGCAATATGTTCATTACTACCTTCATGACTTTTGAGCCTTTGACCAATATTTCTCCAATTTCTCAAACCATTAGTAGCCAACAAAGTATTGTTTTCACCTTGCGCAAATAATTTACAACAAAAACAAAATACTTTGTTGGAAGCACTTGAATATACAAGCCACATCCTATCTTTCTTCTCTTCGTTTGACAAACGACGGATGTAGTAAAAGGAAGTGAAATGCCTACCCTTTGCATCCTTAAGAAACTGATCTGATCCTCATCTCCTTTTAAAGGCCCTATTTCTACTATAAAGTCAATAAAATTTTGATCAATCTTGTCCCAAATGCTTGGATCATCAATGTTTGTAAGTCCATATTCACAATCCAAGCCTTCATTTTGACCCTTATCATTCATATCTTCATAGTCACTCTCATTCACGCATTCATTTGGTTCCTTTGCAAAGACATCCGTATCTTCCACTAAATTTCCTTGTTCTTCATTCCCCGTATCTACTATTTGTTCTTCATTCTCTGACTGTTCAACCACACTAGAACTCTCTTTTTGTTTCTTACTACCAAAAAATTTATCGAGTGAACCCGCTTGAGATTGAACGAATTCATCCGTTTTTTTCTTTCTTTTTCTTTTTTCAGATCCAGACATATACTTTTTAGGAGCCATAATGAATTAAAATTTTAAAATCTGCAAAAGTCAACCATAATGTTGTGATTATCTATAAATTAATTATCAAATAGGGCTTCCTTTATTAAGAGTCTAACACTACTCCCAAACAATTAAAAAAAACAAAAGAGATTAAATTTTTCACTGGATTCATAATAGCATAAACAAATCCATAATAGCATAAACAAATCTACTCAATCAGTTATGAAGCCCAATTAAATTAAACAATGCTTCTAAATCTCAATATCTCATAAACAAAACAATTAATTTTAAAACCCTAAAAAATAGAATTAATACCTTAAATTAGCTTGAAATTTGTGAGAAGGAATATCATTTTCATTTAACAGTTGAGCCTTCAATATGTCAATCGGTCCAGCGGGTCCACTTAGCAAACTTCTTCTTCATTGTTCTTCTCAGCTTTCTGCATTTCTCTCGATTCTCGAAAAGTCACCGACTCACCAGATGGAGATGGTCCAGATTGTTTATTTGCTTTTTAAATGAAACTATGGAAGCAAAAAGCCAAAAAGGTTTGTACTATATATAATTGTTGTTGTGTAGGTGTAATATAAAAAAGGGGTCTCCTGATTCAAAAACTACAAGTCTGCCATTGAAATTTGGGGGCCCTAAAAATTTACCAATTTTTATGGGCCTAAAGCTGGGGCACCTTGGGCTTTAGCCCAGGGCCGGTACTGATCAAGTTTCAACTTACCATCTTCCAAAACCTATCATATGAAGTGATATACCTTAGCTGAATATACTTCGGTCTTTCATGAAAAGCTAAATTCTTTGCAAGATAAGTAACACTTTAACTGTCACTCCATAAAGTACTATTTTAGTCCTTCTAACCCAACTTTCCTATAAACCCTTGAAGCCAAATCATCTCCTTACTTGCCTCAGTAGCTACAACATACTCTGCCTCTGTAGTCGAAAGTGCAATTATCTTTTGTACCTTAGAAAATCAATTGAATGTAGTTCCACCAATTATAAATACACAACCAGTAGTACTCCTACCATCGTCTATATCCCTTGAATGATCATAATCAACAAATTCTTACACATCAACCTTATTTATCCCAAAATATAAATAATAATTGGATACAGCTCTAAGATACCTCAATATCCACTATATTGCTTACTAGTGTTTCTTGTCTATATTCTGCATGTACTTGCTTACTACTCCCACTACTGTGCAATATATGACCTCGTAATAACCACCATCATATACATCAAACTGCCAAAGAGTAAGGAACTATTTTCATGTACTCTTTTTCCTCATCGGATGATGACACATCTTCTTAAAGAGTTTGAAGTGATTCGCCAATGAACTACATTTGCTTTATCTATGTTGAATCTTTTTTACACCTTTTCAACATAATCTTCTTGAAATAACCACAGTTTTTTCAATTTTCTATCTCTTTTTATCTACATGCCAAGAATATACCTCGCCTTACCCAAATCTCGAAGCCTTTCGATAAGTTCTTCTTAAGATCATTAATTTTCGGCATACTTGTACCTACGATTAGCATATCATCCACATACAATGCAAGAATTATATAATCTCCATCAACAAACTTATGATAATAAACACAGTGATCAGAATAACATCTCGTATAACACTCCTTGCATAAAACTATCAAATTTCAAATATCATTGCCTAGGAGCTTGCTTAAGGTCATACAAGCTCCTCTTCAATCTGTAGACCAATTTCTCCTTATCTTTGACTTCAAACCCCTCAAGTTGATGCATGTAGATTTTTTCATCCAAAGTCCATGAAGAAATGTTGTTTTCACATCTAACTACTTAAGATGTAATTTCTCTACTACAACAATACTCAACAAAATACAAATAAAAGTCTTCACAATAAAATAAAATATTTATTTGAAATCAATACTTTTCTTTTGCGTATAGCCTTTCACTACAAGTCTTGCCTTATACCTCTTCTTTCCTCCAACTTCATCTTTTACCTTGTATACAAATGTTAACCTTTTTCTCAACCAACAACTTTACCAACCCGCATCATCCACGTCTTTTGGTTTGTCTATCTGCAGTGGCTTATACAAATCCTTATGATACATGACATCTTTTAACTGCAAATTCCACCACGCAAAATTCTACCCATTGACTTCCTTTATCTGCGATTTTCCATCTTCTGCCATCGCTCCTACTCAAACGAAAAACTTCTACTGAATTCGTTTAGAACCCTAGCTTTGATACTAGTTGTTAGATAATAATAACACAGCAAAAATAATAACAAAGAGAAAATCGAAAGAAAATAATAGCACAAGACACAAAATTTGCGTCATTCACTCAAAAATTGGGTTAGTCCACAGTCGACGATTAATTAGTTTCACTATCTTTTGAAAATTCCTACACCTTACAATTGTAATTAGGGGTGATTATTCGGTAAAAATCGAAAACCGAAAATCGAAATTGCATAACCGAAAATCGAAATTTATCCAATTTTAATATCTGAATACTTACCCGAAATATAGAATAACCGAATTACCGAATAACCGAATTTATTATTCAGTTATTCGGTTAATAACCGAATTAAGAGTTTTCACTTTTCATATGAACACACTCAACTACACTAGAACATTACATAATTTTCAATGAATTTAACCCCATAATTTTCTCATACAATACAACTTTATTTTACTAAAGAAGGAAATACTCATCAACTAGGAATCCAAACTTTTCATTTACTAATTTATAAAGAAAAAGCCTTTTGAAGCCTCTTGCAGTCAATCAAATAAGCAAGCCTTTCGGTTATTCGAGGTAACCGAAATGTTTAAAATTAAAAACCGAACCGAAAACCGAAAACCAAAAATTAATTCGGATATAACCAAATTTTTAAAAATAACCGAAAATTTAAAATATTTCGGTTAAAATAATTCAATTTAGTTCGGTTATTCGATTTTATCCGTTTTTTGCTCACCCCTAATTGTAATATCTCTTCCATATATAACACAGGATAAAAAAAACTCTAATTCACCTAAACATACTACGGGCTCTCCACTCTAGGAAACCCAACTACCTTTTGGATATTATTATAACTTTGAATTGAAGTTTGAATAGACTTCACCAATAATAAGTAGTCTATCATTTTGTTATTTTTAATCAATAAAAATATATATTTTTTTAACATTTGATCTATAATTCTTTTGAAATAGGGAAAAAATTATCAAGTTCCGTGCCAATGCTACAAAGCCACAAAATGTTATCATTATTCCAAGATGTTTGAACTGTAGTAGTGATCTTACATGAGAAAGTCACATATTGATTCATACTGAAAGTAGTTTAAATATGTCTTATTATGCTCAAGTTATAATTATGAATGGTCTCAAATTTGTTTCTCAATATAATTTTCAGGTACGTTTTTAATTAATATTAATTTAAAAATCTTTTGTAAATGTAGTGATCGAGACGGCCAGAAATTGTTTTAGATCATGGTTTAAATCTGGCTTACTCTCAAGCAGTTATTGAAAATGGTCTCAAATTTGTTCCTGAATAATATTTTCATATATGTTAAGCATGAAATATTTCACACTCGTCAATTATTGTAGAAGCACACTAACTTTCTTGCCTGGCGGAAGAACATAATTTTGGATAATTTCGCAAGTTAGTAAAACTTATGAGATTCATCTTGAAATGCCACGAAAACCTAATGACTACTTGTTTCATATGAGGCAGAGGCTCCATTTAGTGCTATATGAAGTATGGCAGCTGGGGGCTTATACACAGGCATTAATGTCATTCCAGTGAGAACACTGGTATATATGGTGAAACATGTTCCATTAGATAACAAATATTAACTTCTTTAATATAGGTAGGAGACATGTCATATATACCTTGTAGCCATTATTTGGTTTATACAGGTTTTTTTCCGCTGCTGTCGGTTGGTTGTAGTAGTATATGCATTCAACTTTGACAAAAAAAATAAAATTGCAGCAATTATCAATGTTATCTATTGTGGTAGTACTGCATGTTAATCTTTTTCTTGTGTAAATTTCCACCTAACATCAATAACCAGAACTGATTTATAATTTTTGTGCATTGAGCTAATTCATTCAACTTGTACATGAAGTTTATGTAGATACCCTAGAGTTTAATTTGTGGCACCAACTTTACTCGATATGTATGTATGTTGTATGTGTGTGTATATATATGTGTGTGTGTGTGCAGCCTAAAATTATCTGCAGATGCAATACCTACACAAGAGGTCCCAATGATTCCATTTTAAAGTTTCTTGAGAACCCTTTTTCTATCTGGATTTAAAATTGGAATTAGTACCATTAGGCCTTTTCTGTTCTTCCTCTAAAGCTAGCTAATCTCTACTTTGACTGGTTTATATGCATCTATTTATTTATTTGTTTACATAGTGGAGCTCATCTTCTGATCTCTTTCCATTTGGCAGTATGAATACAATTCTGGAAAAGTATGAGAGGTACTCTTATGCTGAGAAACAACTTACTACTACAACTGATACTGAACCGCATGAGGTAAGTCATCTTTTCTATCCTCTGATTTCATTGGGGAAGATTGATCACCAATTTTTTCTTGTAATGTATACATTTGTATTAAATTCCTTCCATTGGGAAAAATCAATACAGTAACAGAAACGGCTCTCTTCTCTCTCGCGTATATATTTTAAAATGTGAACAGGACAATTGGTCACTTGAATTCGCCGAGCTCACAGCTAAGATTGAAGTCCTGCAAAGAAATATAAGGTACTAATCCTACCTCATGCTAGTTAAGCAAAGAAAGGCCACTGCACTACTCCTTTGAGCAACGAAGTTATCACATATATTCAGCCACTTTGGCTCCATGAAATGTGAATTTGAATATCTGCATATATCCTATATGCCATGCAAATAATTATGGTTAAAGGGTAAATCTACAAAATTCTTTTGAAGAAAAAGACTTGCATGGTTGAAAAAACCATTGAACTCTAGTCAAGTTATCAAAAAAATATACAAATTATTTTTGTTGCATGTACCAAAACAGAAAATATCAAAAATTTGACCATATAATATGTACACGTAAGCCCATATGGTCAAATTTTTTTTATTTTTTTTTGGTGATATTTTTTTAAAGGTGAATGATTTTTTATGCAACAAAAATAGTTTGTATATTTTTTTTGATATCTTGACAAGAGTTCAATGGTTTTTTCAGTCATTAAGTCTAAAAAAATATCTGGAATAGTGATGATGCAAATCACAAATAAACCTCTCAGGCACTATGGAGGAGAAGGACTGGATCTCTTAAACCTTCGAGAGCTTCAAAGTTTAGAGCAACAGCTGGACACTGCTCTCAAACGAACACGAACAAGAAAGGTTAATTAGAGAGATTGTTTTTGTTTACCGCAATTTTCTTTTTGGTGGATTCTTTTTTCATGTGATTTGAAAGTGCATACATATATTTCTCAGTTTTTAAGCCATTATATCATTTTTATGCAATGCAGAACCAACTTATGCACGAATCAATTTCTGAGCTTCAGAAAAAGGTAACAGTACTACTACTATATGTATGTTCTTTTTTCGTTCCTATTGTTCGTGTTCTTATTATTTATGTGTGCGTGTGTATATACACATATGAATAAGTATAAGTACACAATATATAAGTATTATATCTATCTTAATCATTAAAAAATAAAATATAGTATTAAAATTTATGTCATGCCTTACTTTTTAATTATTAAAATGAATGTAATGTTTAATTTTGTATTTAAATGTTGTATATATTATTAACTTGTCCTAAACCTATTTTGATGTGCAGAGTTATGTATATTGCTACATGCATGAGTTAAAACTTTCTTACATAGTTGTTGCATATACTTTGACATGACTTTGAAAATCTCTTCTAAGACATGTTTATAACTCAATATTCTACTTCTGTATTTCACAAAAAAGAGTTCTTTTATGTTTATTCCAAAATATTTTAGGAGTAATTATTTTAGTAGTAATAATATAGTAGTGAAATTATATAATTATACGTGCAGACATTAAATCACTTTATAATTTATTCTATCATCAATGAAAAGATGACTATGATTCAAAATATATTTTATTTTTATTTTAGTGCAAATCGCGGAACAAAGCGAGTATTATTAAGTGGTCAAGCTTCAACTCCTAATCCTATCAAATTAATTTGTTATTCTAACCAATATATATATTTTTTATTTTTTATTTTTTACTTTTATTTTTTGCTAAATTAAAATGCATTAAAAAGATAACCAATATATATGCTCGTCTCTCTCCCAGCTCTCTCTGACCAGTCAAAACAAAATACAAGCAATAGGGCCACATTTAATGAATAACGATAGAACGCATATGAACTCGATCTAACATCGTAGTCTTTGGCAGGAGAAAGCATTGCAGGGCCACAACAACCGGCTGGCAAAAAAGGTTGCGATCGATCGACTTCTTTTATATTTCCTCAATATATATAACGGTTCCGCGGATGTATATATGTCTCTGCTGATGCAAGGAGTGTACACCGTTGTATAAGAATAATTTGCATTTTAAATTTAAATAGTAAAAACTTGCCGAATTAACCTAATTATAAATGCATGCTATTCAAATGCAAGTTTTTTGCTATTCGAATGCAACTTATTCATGTACTATATATATAAGTATACAGAATGAATGGTTTAAGCTCCTTGCGTAAGCGGTTTTCACAATCAATAGTTAAACAAAACCTTGGTTCTCTTTAGGTTTCTTAGTTCTTGCTGTGCAAGTTAAGAGATCATGATAATAGTATCTCAATTGAAGCGATTAAGCACCTTTTTGTGCTCATGTGTGTTTTGTTTTCTACTCTCTTTCCAACTTTTTGTGCTCATGTGTGTTTTGTGTGATATGTAAAACAGCTCAAGGAGAACGAGAAAACAATGGCTGAGCGTGAACAGCTGGAGCAGCAAAATCGAGGCCAATCGTCATCAACCTTAATTTTACCGCAGCCTCCACCACCATTTACTTCTTTAACAATGGGGTACTCTCTCAATCCCCCCCTAATAACAACACTAAGCTAGTATGGAAGAATTAAATAAATAATGCTTCAGCGGTCTCATTAATTAGAGTAACTTGCATGTAATATTGGTTATGGAAAAATAAAACTTATTTTTATATACAAATTTCAATTTTAAAAGTGAACTTTTAGTTAAGAGCAAAGAGATCTAGTATCATACAGGTCATATATATTGCTTGCATCGAAATGGGAGTCTTACATTTTATTCTTAAAATTTTAAGGTTTCCAGAAGACGCACAACGTAATTATTTCAATAATACGTACTGTCATCCTGATATTAATCCCTTTTGTCCATTTTGAGTCTAATGAAAATTTTCAACTTCCTGAGATAAAACATGTTATTAATTTCAATGTGTCCTCCCAAGCAATCATAATGCCGGTTTTCGATAATGAGGTCCAAATTAAGTTGTTCTGCTGTTAAGGATCATCATGAAATGAGAATCAAGAAAATTAACAGCAAGTCTGTAATAATGATGGATTTCTATTCAGGACGATAAAGTGAGATTATTAAAGTCAAAAGAGTACTATGTTGTCGTTTGTCATTTGTTTTTCAACAAAAAGGTCACGAGTTTTATTGATTTGTATGTTAAAATCTGCAGCGGGATGTTCCAGGTAACAGGAGATGGAGCTCAAGCTCCACCTTGTAACACTTTTCTCGTGCCGCCCTGGATGCTTCGTCATGTTCACCGATAAGGGAATCGAAACACCATTATCTCTGATGTATTTCCAGTGTGATAAATGCTATATTGTTATATCTATCAATGTTGTTATATAGCATGGGCTTGTGTGAATGTCTACTAAGATAATCATAACACTTTCCCTACTCCTTCCACCATAAGTTGCCAATTTATATTGGCATGCATCTAAGCTAAACTGTACTTGTAAATGAGTTAACAAAAGTTCTCTTTGGACAAGCTTGCAAATTGCAGTTGCTTGTGCTCATGGAATCTAATGGATATCTTTCAGTTTTGTTCTAAAAGATAATGCAGACTAGTGAGCTCCAGTTCTAATTAACTTAGTAGTTAGTACCCCTTTAATCCCTAACATCCCCTTAAAATTCAAACCTAATGATACGCTTGGATTCCGAGAATGAAAGTGAAAATACTATGAATGGCTCATTTCAATTGTTCAATTGAAATGAAATGAATCATTCTCATTCCTACCAAATTTGTAAATTTTATTCATTGAAAAAGGGTATAAAATAACATTTCAACTAAAATAAAATAAATTATTTCATTCTTCATTCAATTCCCTTCTTTATTCCATTCGTCAATTCTTTTTATGGCACTTCATTCATAACCTCGTAAGAGGTCTAGTTTTTGTAAAGTCGATGTTGGGTTCTATATCACTCTTACCCACTTTGATAATGAATAATAAGAAAGTAAAAATAAAATAAAATAAAATATGGGAGAGGTCATGCAGTCCGTGCTTAACAATTTATGGGAATAAGTTGCAGCACAATCATTTCAGTGAGCAGTCATTTATAAAAACTAACACATGGACACACGCATTGCACGTCTAATCAATTCTGCGGGGCAAATAAATATTTTTAAAATTTGAAAGTGTGAATAAAAAGATATAAAAAAATTAAATTAAAAAAGACAAAAAATAAGAATATAATTAAAATTGTAGGGTAAAAGAATTAAAAAAAAACATGGAAAGCCGTTTTATAAGATAGAAGATGAAAAGTTGTTTCTTCTCCCGGCAAACTTAACCATGTCCATGAATCATTTGAACAATTTGCATTTGAGGTTTCTTTCTATGCTCATCCCAAGTAAATTAGTATTGAATTGCAAGCAACTAATTAAGCATTTATTGGTTGTGAGTTGTGACACCAAACATAGTAGAGCAGAAGATTTGTATATCATGAGCATGTTCAATTATGATAAATTATATTCATATGATTATGACCAACCTATATGGAGTAACTGTTACTTATAATGACTATTATTCAAGAAATAATCATAGATTCAAGAGGTTCCCTCTTCACTTAAATATGATAGTCCCCTGTTCTTTGAGGTCAGCCAGGTACAATAATTAAGAGATAATGATCTACAAATACACAACAACTGAATGATTGGCAATCTCTGGATTTTTACCAGTACCTTCAGTCACCAAACTCATCATCTTCATAGTTGCCACCGCCATCAAGCATATGCTCCCTGTAGATACAAATACTGGTTGACATAATTTCTTGAATATAGTAAAGTGCGTCTCATGTATGTGGCAATGTATGTGTATGAGCATAATATGCACACACAATAAAAACAAATGATAGACACAGCCAAAACCATTAAGGAGTTTGCTATACATGTAATACAACCAACTAGCTGTTTACCAGGCGAGTTAGAAGTTACATAACGATCCAGATTCGCAAAGCCAGTTCAATGACTGGGTGAGTGAAAAGGAAATGAAAAAAAAAAAAACACAAGTTGAATTTCCAGATGACATATTAGATTGATGTTTGGGTACAAGAATCGAGAAGGGAAAGTCAAGATCTGCTACTTGCATACTACTCTACTACCCAAAGATTTATTAAATTTCTAAGTGAGCTATAAGCACTTCATAATTCTAAGTGAGCTATAAGCACTTCATAATTCTAAGTGAGCTATAAGCACTTCATAAACACATAAAGTTCAAGTCATCCATTGAAAGGGACCATAAAGATGGTTATTATGACCCTTCTTAGTGTCTAGTTTTCATTGTTAGCCTCTTCAGCAAATATTTCGTTAAAGAAGCACGGATCAAGTGACAATTCAGTTAATAAGATTAATAAAGCAACTGGCCTGCTGAAGAAGCGTAGGTGATCACAAACTTAAATGTCGTAGGTGATCACAAACTTAAATGTCGACACAATAATTTCAAGAGCAACAGAAAAAGATATCGAAATAAAAATAAAGGAATTTTTTTTTTTTACATGAAATAGCTTTGAATAATCACAATCATTAAGGACTTTTACATAAGGACAACCAGGAAAATAAATACCTTATTCTTTCACAAAGGCGAGCTAAAGCATCTGAACCAGTTCTGGACGCTACATCCCCAATCTCAAAAGCATTTGATAGAGTCACACCTTCTGCAAGCCTAAATTCACACAACTCCTTTAAGGAACATGCATCTGTCAACACTGCTGAATGGCCCCCACCAGCTGCCAGTTTCCGTATTTCCCCAACACACCTATATAATGATGTTCCCATCAGAAAGGTTGTTTTTAAGGAATTGAAGACAAGCAAAGAAACAATAATTTTCCTTTAGCATACCAATCAACTGGGGATGGATACCAAGCATATGTAGATTTCGCATTAGCAGCCTGGCCATAATTATTGTAACCCCAACCATGTATTCTTCCATCTCTAGTAGAAATAAGAGTGTGAGAATGTCCACAGGCAACAAGTTCCACTCCAGTAGGGATGACCAAAACAGGTAGGTTGCGCAGTAAAGTTTGAGAATCATTAGGGACACATGAAAAGAAGCCAGTTTGAGGACCAAGGCCTAATTGCCCTGCCTGACTACTGCCCCACACATAAAGGGCTCCTTTCAAAGTCAAAGCACAAGTATGTACACCACCACATGCAATATCCTTGATGAATACTCCATCAAGGGCAACTACACGCCTTGGCAGTAGTTCCTTGTCCCCTGACTGAAGAGAACTATGCCCAAGTTGACCCATATTTCCTAAGCCCCAGGTATAACTGTCAATTCAAAGATAACTGCTGTGAGTGTAGAAATAACTTGTCAGAAATGGTACGAGAATCATAATGGAAAAGTGAAAGAATGATAATAAGGAACTATAAAAAATAAAACCAGAAAAACCGAAAAACTACAATGACAAAAGCAAAGCCTAGGCATATGTGGCCTAGTAAAACTGGAATTATTCGCAGCAGGGAAGGAAAGATAAGAACTGAAACCAAATAAATAATTTTTTTGAAGAAAACACTAATAGGTTAAATAAAGGATGCAATAGTATAAAAATGGAAATTGAAATCGAGTGAGTGGACATAACAACTGATAATCACATAAGCAAAGCTGAATTGGGTATCATCAACTGAATTATCCACTAAAAGACCAAAAATAACAACAGAAATTTACACATAAGAGACAAAATAGAAAGATGACATCTCCGGCTATTGAAAGTTAATGGTCACGCTGCAAGATAATTTCAATATGATGACACACCTAGATTAAGTAGGCTGATATTTCACCTAAATAAGTGGTATATAAGGAGTCCAACCCAGAGAAGCCCCAAATTTCCGTGCTAGAGAGAAAGAGAGAGATCCAGAAAAGAACATGTGTACTTTCTGCATGCTCGTAATGTAGCAAACAAAAACCACATTATCTGCAATAGATGTTGGCGATGTGCAATGCTCATGATATGCATAAGTACAGAAAAAATTTCTATGTTCTCGGAGGTAGTCATTTCTTTAAATGGGTGGTTAATCTATATTACTAAGAGTATTTCATATCTTCCCAAGTGTACCACGGCATACCGATCTTGGTAGTTGCTTTATACAGTATAAATAAAGTAGTTTATTATTTCAAAAAAGGACAAGAAACAATAAAGCCGAAGCTTCTGCACACATGTAATTTAACAAAAGAAATTTGTAATAAATAAATAAAAAGGCAAATACAAGGAGAGAATAAAAGAAGGAAAATGAAAGCAAAACATATTACTCCAGTCTCGTAGTCTTCTACCAGAAACCAATTGTCAGATGGAGACTATCAAACTAAGTTCAAATTTAATAACCATTATAAAAATAAAAGGGGAAAGAACCTCTGAAATCATGCTTGTATTATGCACAAAAGGACATGTGAAGGTGTAACATGAAAGTGAATATAGGATCACATAGCACATACTAGCAACCAGAACAACTGAAAATTGAGGACCAAGTATTTTGTGTTCATGTATAAAGGGGTAGGAAAGCTAAGGGGACAAAATGGACAATTATTCCCAATGCATCCTTTGTCCTGATTAGATATAAGGTTGCCAGTTTTCTAGACCTCCCATCAATTTCACCTGTGACGATAAACCAGAATTCTCATGCTTAACATAGAACTTAGTCTCCATCTAACAAAGGTCCTTTGGAACACTTACGCCTCGCCTTTATCAGATATAGCTGCTGAGTGATACTCCCCGCATGACACTTGGGTAATCTTCACAAGCTCAGGGGCTTCGTCAAGGAACTTAGCATATGCATTTATAACACGAGCCCCCTGAAGGCCTTCACAAGTAACACCTCTCCCAAGCTGACCATATTCATTATAGCCTGGTTTGTCAGAACAGTGATAAAATTCTAATTAATAATACAGGGTACGGCACCAAAGTGTAGATTTGTGCCTAGGTTTCCTTTTTCTTAAACTGTATGATTGATGTGGTGTTAAAAATGAAATCTTATAGTAATATGCAAAACATGTGTGCGCGGACTTTTTATTCTGAAGGGAAAAAAAAGAAAAAGAAGAAGAGGGAATTACATAAATTATAAGACACTGAAACACATAATTGACTCAAACTGAAAAAGGGATATTAAAATGAGTTTTAATTTATGGTCTAGAAACATTACCCCAAGCCTGTAGTAGGCCGTCCTCAGATAAAGCCACAACATGAACAGATCCACAAGCTACTTGACAGATCATCTGCAGTAAAATAAATGTATTAAAATTTTATTTTACACAAATGTGGAGATGTGTCTTCACGTTTGAAGAGAAACTATAAGTATACCGGACAAATTATACACTTTTAAAACAAAGAACTTGCAGTGAATCAGATAAAAATGAATATTTAATTCACCCTCTTCCATACCAATTCTCCCAGTTGAAGTTCTAGTGTCCTCATAATGTCATACACCCCACTAGTGAGATTCTAGACTCAAAAAGTGACTGAGTTTTTGTCACTAGATGAGAATCACCATATCAATTAACCCCCCCACCCCACCCCACCCCCCTACTCTTCTCACCGGTGAGGTTGTTTCCAAAACAACATGGTATAAAAAAATTATAACACAAGTTAAAATAAAAGGCTAATTTACAATAAGTAGACATATAACTGCAATAAAGCAGATATTAAGTCACTTATATATCTTAGTTTTTCTTTTCAACTACCTGATAAAGTTCCACTAGAGAAACAACATTTAGTAACATCCTCCCAAAGGATTAAAAAATAAAAAATAAAAGATAAATTATTACCGTATTTGGAGTAAAGGCTCCCCAGTATAGACGCGGATAATTGGATCCCTGTAGAGACAGAAAAAAGAAAAGAAAACTAAGGACATACCATAGATCAATAATAGAATATGAACTAAGCATATAACAAGTATAACCTGATTTTGTCCCCAAACCCAAAGTCGTCTAGTTGAAATGGTTCCATCATTATCACGTGGTTCTGCGATAGCAGCAGTACAGTGTGCTCCACATGATACAGATTTCACACATTCTGTCTGCAATTGCTCCACCCTCTTTGGGTGATTTCTACGGTTCTCTGTTCCATCCCCCAACTGACCAAATTCATTTCCTCCTGTTCAAAACCATGATTACATTACTAAACGTACACAACAACTACATCTATAAACCAAAAAACATCAAATCAAATCATATACTCGATCTTAGTACTTTCTTCTTCTTTCTCATTCAACGAGTTAGTAACTTTTTTCCATAATAAGATGATTCTCATCCATCTTTTTCTTCTATTTATTAGATTCAAAGGTGAAAACTCAAACTTGTTATCAACTTCAAGTCGCTGCGGCAGGTAAGGAGAAAAAATGATATATTGAATACAATGAAGAAGAATTCAGACATTATATATAGTTCTAAAATGGGCTATGTATAATTTCCAAATGGCTTTCAACACATAGTAAAACAATCGTGCACATTAGCATCAACCAATTAACAAGAAAAAACTTGGTTTTATCTGCCACGATTAGAAATAGTATAATATAATAGCAAACATGTAGGGCACAACATTATGAGATAGAGCTAACATAAAGAGACTAACCCCAAGTATAAAGCGACCCATCAGAGGCCACTGCTGCCGTATGCTCTCGGCCACAGGCAACATCCAACCATCTAGAATTACCTCCTGCAGGACATCCAAAAAGCTTGGGAGGAAGCTGCTTTGGGATCCTCAAATTCTTTTCTTTACCCTTCCTCCCTGTTTGCCCAGATTGGTTATATCCCCAGACATAGATTGCACTCTTCGTTGGAAGACTTGCAGCTCGAGATTCGCCAAAAATTTCATCAATACCCATTTATATATTAATCAAATTAAACCCTAGAATTAAACAATTGAAGCATAAAAATGAAATTCAGCATGTACAAAATTGTCAGCCAATCTAAAATCATAATTCAGTAATGCTTGGTTTGGTTACTGGGAATTTAAAGGAAAAATATACAGTTTATTAAAAGTTATCATTGGTTAAGAAAAATTAGGAGCCGAAATTCAATAATTATATCAACTAAATATCGAGAAAGTAAACGATATAGAATGATAATCCATTAAAAGCGGATGATTCTATCAAGGAAATAAGAAATGCACCTCCAATCAAAGGCAAACAATGGCGATAAGCTGTGTTGGTGGGCTTGGGTTTTCCGGGAAAATTGGAAAGAATATCTTTAGGTGAGAGAAAATGATGTAATGGCTAGCGTGGTACCGAAAACCTCGTGCAAAATATCAACTGTTCGTGCTACAAAGTTTAACTTCCCTGGTCTTTCTGGAACATCAAGGATACGTTCGGTAATAATTTTTTTTTAATTTAAAATTAAAATTTTAATAAATTTATAAATAAAAATATTCGACATCATTTTTATTTATAAGTTAAGAATTATAAATAATAATTTTGAATGTATTCGATTAATAATGACTTATAAATTAAATAAAATATAAATATTATTAAAATATTATTTAATAAAAAGAATATTAAAAAAATAAAAATAATAATTATGTTCTTTCATAATGATTGATAGACTTAAAAAAACTTATAAATTATTTTTTTTAAGCAACAAAAATTTACTTATTTTTTTTAATTTTTTTAATTTATAAATAAGTAAATAAATAATTTCTGAATATATTTTTTAGCTTAACTATTTATAAATTAAATTAATTAATTTTTAAATAATTCCCGAACACCACCCAAATAAGGCCACTCTCTACTTTCTTATCTTTATTTTTCATAACTAGAACATCAAATAAGTTTCGTTGTGATGCTAATTTTAGGGCTCATGATTTAGTTAAATTGGCATAGTAATCTTTTTTTTCTTAATTTATTAACTTGAGAATATTTCTCTTTATATATTTTTTTAATTGATAAAAAATTTAAGTTTAATAAATGGCAGTCAATTGACCGACTCTATTTAAAAAATAAAAAAAAAAGGTATGTGTAACCTCGCTCATAGATTAATTATTTCCTTTTGTCTGGTCTGCTTTTGGTCAACTTACATTTATTTACATATCTACCCGCTTTTCTTGACGATTATGTCCTTGCGTGAGAATGCCGATGGTCGGTAGTTGGAAATCTTGACAGTTTCAGCCTAATTTTTTGGTTTTTTATTTGGGTCTCTTAGCATGTGTCCTCAGCATACATGCTGAGCGCGAAAAATAATATTAAATTTTATTTATTTATATATTTATATTAAATTTAATACATAATGTTCATTAGTATATTATTATTTTATGTATTAAATTTAATATAAATATATAAATAAATAATATTTAGTTGATCATGTTTTTTATTTTTCGCGCATAACATGTGTCCTTAACGCACGTATTAAGAAAACCCTTTTTATTTTTATATAAATAAATAGACAGCCATGGCCCATGGGAAACAAATTTTGAGCTGGTATGCTATGCTTGGTTTCTCAGTTTCTATCTCCGAACTACGGAAAATATTCACAGGTCAGAGCTCTATTCCTTACCTCATCGTCTTTTCTTTTCATGTTAGTATTATTTTTTGATTCTGAATATCTAAAACTTTTAGTTTAGTTTTATCTGAAATCTTGCGTCTGTATTGTGACCAATTTTGTCTCGTCGATGGGAAGACAACTGAAATTTTATTTTGTTTCTAACTTCAAATGCCTCCAATAAGACTTTCTCGAGACCGGAAAGGAAAGATTGATTTTGAACATTAACTGTTTCCTTTTTACTCCATTTCTTTCCGTTATCTTTATTCAAATCCAATTTTTCCTTTCCCTTCCAATCTTCTGAACACAGTCTAAATCTATTAGCCGTTAAAAGATTGATGGTTTTGATTGCCGATTAGAATTTGTATTTCATAGCTATATATGTATATACTGGTATTTTAAATTGATAAAACCTTGGTTTGCATCTAAACTAGTTCACCCCAAAAGAATTTTCTTTAGGTTTTGTATTCTTTTCTCATCTTTGGGGACAAGATATTTATTCAGGTGGTAGACTTCGGAGCACAAAACTGAAAGTAAATTGAAATTACTTATCACAAAAAGTTAATTTTTAAATATCTAGGATGCTGGTACTGCTAGATCCAAACCTTTTTCAGAGAGGGATCTAAATTATCTATTGATCGTTATAATATTCCATCTAATTTCCTTTTCCATAGAGCTCCTGAATGACAATGCCTAAATTGACTACCATCACCCTGATTGCAAAGTTTATGAATTTCGTTTGAAACGATGTGGGAGAAAGAAATGTGACCAAGAGCTGGTCGTATCTCTAAAAGCAAACCTTGTTGTTTCCAAGAAATATATAAAGAATTTGAAAACTACTTCCATTCAGTATAAAGTTTATATTCTCATGTTGTTCTGAGCTAAACTAGTAATAGCAGGTACGTAGAAAAAGTTCCTGCAGGTTCAATTCTTTGATGTTTTCCTGTTTATTTATCATCTTGTAAAAATGCTTAAACAATAGAGAGTACACGTACTCTTTTGCATCAGAATGTAAAACTCCAAATGACTAATGTCAGAGCAACTGCAGATATCCTTTTCGACTCAATCAATACGTAACAACATGGTGAAGAAGCTTATTCAAATTGATGTCAGTTCAGACACTGTGTGCCCATGGTGTTGTGTGGGCAAAAAAAATCTTGACAAAGCTATAGCTTCATCAGAGGATCAATATGATTTCAAGGTTCTTCTGCTCTCTTTTTATTTTATACCAAGATGAATGAACATTTAGTATCTAACTTTCACCATTTTGCAATTGAAGAATCAGTGGACCTTAATTATTTAATTAAGTCATTAAAGTTTGATCTTGTTTGCGGTCATCATTGTTCGATACTGGGGTTTTTAAGATTGCTGAGTTAGAGTCTGATTATGATATACATTGTAAAACAAACATGAAGTGGTATCTGAATGTATTTTGCTGCTAATTTAATTGTTGAAGGCTGCGTCTCAGATTACCTATGATGCAACAGTTGGGGGAATATAAGACAATGATGTGATGCACCCCGTCGTCTAATTTTACCTTTATCATAAATTCGCAAAATATGTCCCATTTTATTGATGGGATTGTGTTTTTCATTGCTCCTGTTGGTTTCCCCAATTATAATGTTCAACAAGGTGCTGTTATTGGCCGATTAGTCTTGTAAATGATATCCAGATAATAGCTCAACATTGAAGGCCTCTCCCTTGTGAATGATGAAAGTTAAAGCTATAAACTACAAAGAGCCTTCTGAACCCCTAGTATTGCATACAACTCCTACAATCAAAGATCCTTTAGTTTCACCCAGTTTTCCAGGATTTGAAACTCTAATGGTGTGTTTGTGAGTTTTATTTTGGTGGAAGGGGAAGGATGGGAAGGAAAACTTGAATGCTTTCTTTCCAATTTTAGAAACAAAGTGTCCTAACTTTCCCCTCCCTTCCCTTCCGCTTGAAATAAAACTCACAAATACACACTAAGTTCCTCTAATTCTGGAACCCTCAACTTAATGAAACTCTTTATTTTTCCCGTTCGAATAATTTCTGCATGACTACAGTTACTAGACTTGCATCAGAGGTACCCCCTCTCTTGATGGATTGAAATCCAACCCAGATGACACATCACTAGAGAAATCTGAAATCTTTTATACATGCAGTACTGGACAATTACATTACAAACAAGTTACAAGTTTATTGACTGAATTTCAAAAAACTGGGAGTACTACAACTCAGTTTGAAAAACTAGTGCAAGTTTAGTGACTAACTATGCATTTTAGCCTTCTTTAAATTGTAACTTTCATTTAGTTTTAAATATGATCCATTTTGATTTGGCTAAAACCTATTTTTGCAGATTTCATGGCACCCCTTTTTCCTTAATCCTTCAGCCCCTGCAGAAGGCATTGACAAGCAAGAGTTTTACAGGAGTAAATTTGGGTCCCAAGCTGAACAAATGCATTCTCGAATGACTGAGGTTGGTTAATTTTCATTTCTCAACTAACCAGTAAAAATGTATTTATCTGCCTTTCATTCACTCTCAGACCCATGTATGGCCGTTATGAAAATGCAGGTGTTTAAGGGTATCGGATTGGAATACAACATGTCTGGACTGACGTAAGTCTGATTTTTACTTTGGTTATGGAGCTCTTCATTGAAGAGACGAAGCCATAATAATGAAGGGTCTTTTTTATATGGAGATGCCACTAAAAGTTTAATGTGCAGGGGAAATACTATGGACAGCCACAGGCTTATATATTTGGCAGGTCAACAGGACCTAGGTAAGCAACATGAGCTTGTGGAGGAGCTATTCCTTGGATATTTCACACAAGGAAAGTATATAGGTGAGAGGTAAGATCAGATTGTGATTGATTTTGATTACATCATTTGCTCTTATATATATATATATATATATGTGTGTGTGTGTGTGTGTGTGTGTTATGCTATGTTTACTGGAAGGTAGGAAATATATAGTATTTTTCCATAAAAGATTAAGCGTTGGTATTTAATTTGAGAAAAATCATTAGTTTTTCTTCAAGTGTCTCTGCTAAACTTTAATACAAGTAAATGAAAGTCATTTTTGGGACAAATGATGTACTTTGGTTTTGTAGGTATGTATATTTAAATACTGAAGAAAATAGTTAGGATGTCACTTGGGAAAGACATATGAAGTACTGTATAAAATGAACTATCATGAATATATTTTAAAAAGAGTAGGTTTTGTGTCTTCATAAATCCTTACGGACCAATGTAATAACCAACGTTTTTATAATCTGCATGCAGGCAATATCTTTTGGAATCTGCCAGGAAGGTTGGGGTAGAAGGAGCAGCAGAATTTCTTCAAGATCCAAACAATGGACTGAAGGAGGTAATTCCTTCCAACAAGATATCATGCATGCTCCTTTTCATTCTCAAGAAGATGATATAAAATAAACTAATAAAAATAAGTCTGAAGAATTCTTTTAACTGCTGAGACAGCTGTTGTAAGATACCAAATACTTCTTTTTTGCTTACATTTTTTTTTGTTACAACAAATCATTATACTCTTAACAGAGAAGGAGATTGAACCCTAGACCATGGTCTGTTTGTTTTGCGTTTTTTTTGTGGGGGGGGGGGGGGGGGGGGGGAGATTTTAATTTTTTCTGAAACTCCTTTAGTTACCAAGAACACTGAGAAATGTTTACTTGGAATCCTAAGTCACCTTTAAACAAACATAGGATTTATTCTTCTTTCCCTTTTTTCTTACTTGGGCTCTCAAATTTTCTTAAGAAAAATTATCTACTATTGTACTGATCATGCTTTTTATGAACCATTGAAGGTTAGTGAGGAGCTTCAGAAGTATTCAGCACATGTTAACGGAGTTCCGAATTTCACGGTAGGTTGTAAAAGAACAGTGCATTTGCTCTATTTTCCAATATTTCTTAGGTGAAACCTTCTCCTTCCGGTGTGATCATCATATTGACCAAGGGTTATTTTGGCAGATTAACGGGAAGCACAGATTGAGTGGTGCTCAACCCCCTGAGGTCTTCCTGAGAGCTTTTCAGGTAGCTGCCACCAACAGCACCTAATACCTTCAGTCATCAACAGAACTACATCTTTCCTGCCCTGGAGACTTTTCGTCCTCGTAGATATTCTTAATAATGGGTTTGTGATTAGTACCTATCTTTCTTTTTCTTGCCAACCAAAAAATAAAAAAACTAAACGAATATTAATATTACGTCTTCTTTGCATATGGGTGTGTATAATGCATGTATTTTCTCTCTTATAGAGAGAGAATAAGCAATGATATGAACAAAGTTATTTCCTGTTATGTATAATATAATAAATACGTTTGGAATGCCATCTATCCTTTGGTTGATAAATTTGAATCATAATAATCGTGTACAAGTACATCAACGCAGGAACAGGTGGTAAAAATAAGAGTTATTTTTGATAAATTTGAATCATAATATGATCAAATACTGTTTTTACCCTAAAAACGAGAAAAGAAAAAAATTGTACAAGTAGTGCAATACCATGACAAACCTGGTGGATTTTGAATAGGAGAAATCTAAGTAAACAATAACTAAATATTATATTTATTTATATTATTAAAAAATAAAATATGACGCGAATTTTAATATAATGTCTTATTTTTTAATAATATAAATAAATATAATATTTAGTTATTGCACATATAAACGTGTTCTTTTGAATATAGGAGGAACAAAAAAATGGCAGTTAGTAATAAACAAATTCATCATTTACAGCTACTATAGACCTAATAAACAACATTATCGATCATACTCGAATCATCCTATAAACAGATTTTCAAATTACTAGTAACTGAATAAATCCGAGACATCTTTCTGTTTTGTCATAAATTTGTTTATTCATTGTCTATACTGATAAATCAGAAAGTGCACTAAGAAGAAATTATTTACTTGACAAAAAGAAAAAGTAAGAAGAAATTATTTACAAGCACTTCACATACTCCACTCATGTCCTTGATTCACTCCTTAATTTAAGCACAGTTTCCACTCCCTGCTTGAAAGTTGAAACAAAACCTTACCCAGAAATTTTCCTGTGTTGAAGATGAGAGATACAATAGGAAAAGCAACACATTCTGGATACTAAAGTAGTAGTCATGGATTTGAACAAAAAAAAAATCACATTTACTATTTTATATGGCAAAAAAACTGTTATTCACAAGGACTTTACAATTTTGCTATCCACTTCTCTTTTATCATCGCCATTCTGTTGTTGGTTTCGTCCACAACGGGCTCCTTCGAAGTATTAAGTCTCATCAAATACCATCACCTAGAAAAGTCAACAAAATAAATTTATGTCCAAAAGTTCGTTATGATTCATTCATATAGCAAGATACTAAATCCCAATGCGGGACAGTGGGCGACTTTCAATATGGAACTGTGGAGTAGATAAATGCTTCATAATGGAAAAAATATGTCTGACAGCTCAGTATATAAGTAGAGAATAAATAACATGAGCTAATAAACCTATTACAGTTAAGGTACATCTTCCATTTTATCCAAAATAATTCAAATCATGTCAACCGCAAGGGGAATGTAAAGAGGATAACATCCCACATTAAACAAGTGAAACTTTCAAATGGTAGTTCATAAAATAAAACCGATATGCTACTCCACTCCTTACCAATTGGTTTTTGATATCATCATTCAAAAATAATTATAGTAATTCATATGTGCAGGTCCAACCATGCTTCATTAAGTAGGGCGTGACCTTCAAAAAATCACAGGGCCTATATAATGCAGTACGCATAAACAATACTCATGGTTTTTGTCAGTGATTCTAGATTACTATGGTTGAAGAACTGGGTAAGAATGAGAACCCATGGAATTGGTTTCTTAACAAAGAAAGTTTTCCCAAAAAATGCAATATAACAGATAAATGCCATTAATAAAAAAATAAATAATACAATATTTTTTGTGAAAACTATGGAAGAAATATCACGTATGAAAAAAGCAAACCGGAGCTAATGACTTTATTACCTTGCCACACACTGGGCAGTTTTCACTTCTCTCCATCCATTCATATATGCAGCCAAGGTGAAAATGGTGAGAGCATTGTGTAATTATCTTGGGGTTTTCAGTGGTATACTCTGTATACAAAGAAATACAGAGGACATGAAAATCAACATTCTAAAATCAGGATATTTATCAATAATAATATACAGGAATATCAACATATTGAAAAGCAGAACAAGAAGCATCAACACATATATGTCAGGTTGACATATATGTCAGGTTGACATACATGCCCCGAAATAAAGTTTTCTTCATCAACACAAATGTCAATCATCTTTATTTCTTTTTTGCAGTTTGGCACCACAACAGAGTAGGCCAAAACTTGATTTACCACATGGAAATAATTAGGGAGGCATTAACCAAGTTGCACTCTTACAGGAAAATGGAGATTGAGGAAATCCACCCTCAAACTTCAAAGACATTTAGTTAGACCCAAAACCATCAAGTCATCAACAAAAGGTTTAGATGGAACACCACATTCTGGAAAGACCAAGCCCACTCAGTTCTATCCTGTTCCCTTATTTTCAGGATTAGCAAAATTTTCAATTCCTGTGTATTTTTTACTTTTCTTTTTTATAATGAAGAATGTATATAGTTTAAAAATAAGTGCTATAAAGTACAGCTTGTATCCAGACTTTTGATTCCCATGTTGCCATTAATCAGTATGCATCTTTAAACATAAAATAAATCCAATTCTCCATTATTTTACCATTTGGTACCAACGAATGAGCAAAAGTGAGAAAATGTATCTAGCACTTTAAGCATAACGATATTCTGAAATGCTAAAACCATTTTCTGCAAGTAAGGTGAATGCGGCAACAGCCTCACCAGTAACAAATATCACAAAATAATATAATATAAAACAAACAAGATCTGGATTTGCTAACACATAAGTCAAATTAATATGACTCTCCTTGAAAGACATAAATGCAAGACATGTTCAGAATGTCCTTAATCCATATATCTCTCTGCATGTTAGCAAGCATATAGGTAGACACACACTTGAACATGTTGATAATTGAGGGAACAGGTAAGACATCATAGTTATAATCAAATGGCATATGTTGACCTGAATGAAAAACTAAACTCTTATAATTTACCTTCAAGACACGTTGGGCAGACATCTTCATCTTCTGAAGAAGAATAAATATGAGCAAAACCGGTTGCCAATTTTCCAGTTGAAAGCTTCGCTATAGACTTGGAATCGTGTACTTTTGATCCTTCTTCACATGTAGACTCATTCCATTTGCTGGCAAAAACTAAAGGTTCTGAATCTGCATCGGTGTCACTTCTTCTCAGTGGATCAGATTCCTCTTGCGAATGACTTGAGCCTTTCTCCTGTCTTGAGGCCAGTCCATCCCGTTGCAAGTGGAAGTTCCTAGTGTCAGCGTCATAAGGCAAGGGCCTTGAAGGAAATCGGTAAATTTCAGACAGAGAATTGTCAGATGCAGTTGGACTGAAAGATGCTGTCCCCTGAATGGCTAAATTGTTGGTTTGTTCCTCTCCTCTTCGACATAATGACGTATACTACATAAAGTAGAGAAATATAGAACAGGTTGTTTTCAGATTAGGGACACTGAAGCCAATTCCAATAAATAAGTTGCAATTCTCATTTTATTGAAAAATAACCAAAGCCCTTGCAAGTTAATTTGCTCCACCATTACGTATATGTTGTCCATATTAATATATACTTCATGTGCATGTTAATGAAAAATTAAGTATGCACGCCTACAAACTACAGTTTAAGTGTGAAACTACAGTTTAAATGTGATTAAGGCATTCCTATGGAGAAATTAGAAGTAGGAATATCACATCATCACATTGGTTTTTTTCTTTGTTCTACAAGAAAACATGCCTCTTGGACCTCTCCTATTAGAATCTATAGCTAAATAGCCAACCCCTTGGAGGAAGAACATACCAACAACAAAAGAGGGAGTAAACAAGAAATCTAAAGGAGCTGCACAAAAAGTAAACCTCCAATGTCTCCAAGAAGCTTGTAAAAAAAATCCATGTAATTAGGTGCACAACGTTCAGCTTCTTTTTCTCTTCCCTATTATGGATTGGTGAATTGGTTCATATATTGTTCAATTTTTCATTGGGAACATTTTGGAATGAAAGTTCACAATCCAAGTACATCCTAATTTCTAATTTTTCAACCTCAATTGTACATATTTGACATGTAGATGATTATTCTTCTTGTAAATTTATTTCCCATGTATTTAAAAATTTACAAGTATTGTTCTACTTCCCAAATCATGTTGATTACTTAAAAGGTAAAGTATAACTACAGTGCTTAAAGATAGAGATCAATAACCAAGATGAGTTACACTTTGATGACAAGAGAATACCTTTACCATGAATTAATCCTTAATTTTTAAAAATATATAAACAACACTCTTAACCCTTGTGATTCGGCAATAGTTCCTAACTTTCTAGTTCCTACACTTCCATCCTCATTCAGATCACCAATGTACCACTTACAACCACTCCCTGACAAATTTATCAGTTTCCAACATCCATGGCAATCAGAGTCATCAGCTAATCAATTCAAAGAAGCATTATCAATCAACCATAAGCTTCATCAACAGAAATTCTAGAAACTACATGTTTCTAACTTTTCGGCATTCAAGAGCAAGGTTATGTGATGGCGATGAACTTTGACTCTTGGATTAAAAATATAATTTTATTATGTACATATGTATGGATGTGAGTAGTGCATACTTCATTTTCATGATGCTCTCAGGGAAAATATAATAGAACATCAACCATCTCAGAGTAAGTAACAACCAAGAATTATAAAACATACCAAGCAACGAAGACAAATGCAGTTCCTATAAAACGAACTATTTAGATTAGCATAATCTTCACACTCGTCGCCCAGACAGCAACAAACAGAACCCATGATATCAAACTCAAATCAATATCAATCACTTTGGATATTCACTGTGTCTCTCCAATCTCATCGACAAAACCCAAATCCCGTAGACATATACATTAAGCAATTGGTATTTGAAGCATTAAGAAATTGCAGATAAATAGGGAAGATAAGAGAGGACCCTAGGCTCGCAGGACTTCGAGGGGCTCCATGAACCAGTACCCTCTCCCTCTCTCTCTCTCTGTCACAGACGCAAACTCAAAAGGTCTTTTTCTTGTATTGAAACCTGAATTAAATATTAAATATATTTTTCACCTGGAAAATAACAGCAATTCAATAATAAGAGACATCAGAAAGCTGATAATATCATCATCCTCAAATACAATTGATAAAAACACCATCTTAGAAACAGTAAGCATTACATAAAACCAGTGTTGGTGTAATCAGAGGTCATTCAGAAAATCCAATCCACATGCATATACTACTTTTTTTTCAAAAAAAAAAACATGAGTACATTTACACAAAAGAACAATTTTTTTTGGGCGCAATCACACTAAAGCTCACAAGCATAATAAACTTACAATAATGTATAAAACAGATATTGGAAGTGGTTTTAATCAATACACCTACCAAATCGATAAATTGGAGTAATAAAAAGATATTTTTTTTCCAAGTTCCTTTGGAATCAGGCAAACAACTGTCTCCTCCAACGGCAAGAAGTAGCTTAAATATATAGAGTTCCCATTCGAGGGCATAATAGAAAAACATGCAAGAAAGCATCAAGCAAGCCTTTTTCAGATTATCGAATAAAGAACTGCAATGAAACCCATTTCCAAACCTATATCTACCGACAATATTTCCTTTCATCAATAAAAACAAGGAATTCCCATGTCAGATTGTAAAATTAAAAAGTGATCAGAATCATCTAAATACTATAAACGCCAATTAAAAGAACAGGGTTGACATTGAAAACAAAAATTGGTAACAGAGCAAAGTACCTTTGGAGTTATAATAAGTGAAGAGAAAAAAGGGAAGATAATCGATAGATGATTTGATTTTTCTGTAGTTCGACAGAAACCCAGAAATCCTAAGTCATATGCTCCGGAATCTCCAGTGTATTATCAGTGTTGGAAAGCTATGGGAAAGCGGAAATAAAGCGACCTGTGTCACAATTTGGTGGGGTGAAAGAATAAATTTTATTTTAATCAATTACATTCTTTGATTAATGTAAAATATTCGCGACAGAATAATTATGGTTTAATTATATTTTAGGCCCTAAACAATAAGGGATGGTTTATTTTAAAATAACCTATAAATTAAAATTTAAAATAACTTATAAATTTTATTAAGTTATGATTTATAAATAAAAATATTTGATATTATTTTATTTTATAAGTCAAAAAATAAATAAAACTAATATGTGAAGTAATTGGCTAAAATGATTTAAAAATTAAAATAAGGACAAAATAGTCTTTACATTTAGTCAAATTTATTTATTTTAAAATGACTTATAAGTTATTTTTTGAAAAATAAAAATTTTGTTACTTTTAAAAAATTACTTATAAATCAATTTATAAATTAAAAAATAAATCACAAGTTCGCAACCAAACACGTAAAAAATAATTTATAAGTTAATTTGATCAATTTATAACTTATGGCCGAACAGACCCTAAATATAGTTTCCTTCACATACCGTTGTTTTTTATTTTCACAATTAAAGGAGATAACTTCATTATTTTTACACTTCAACATAAATTGTTATAAGTGAATTTTTACGTGATTTTTTCTTTATTAAAGTGGAGAAAATAAGATCAACGATAATAATTTATCCAATAATACCAAATATATGTATTTGTAAGAAAAAATTCTCCTTTTTTATTTATATATTTTCGTATTCTTATCTTCTAAATCATCATTGATAATACTAAAAATTATGATATTAGAATAACAACGAAAGTCATTACAAGTTTGAAATATCACTCAAACAAATGTAAATTTTTTTTTAAATACATATTTATCTTGACAAAATAAATATTACTCTAATCTTATTTAGTTGTCCTTTAAATATATTGTCATCATTAACTATTTTTAAAATGTGTTGCAATCACATCATTCTTCCTCCTCTTTTTTTTTTTTGTTTATAAAGAAAATCATATTGAACATAGGAACATGCACTAAATTATATGCGAACAAATACATCAATAAAATCTTCAAATTCTTTATAACCAAATTATAAACGAGATGATTCGTATGTTTGACATTCACGACAATACTAAAAAAGATGAATCAAGACAAACAATAAATTAATTCATCAATGACTAATTTACTTTATTTGAAATCAATAATTTATTACTTTTTTTAGAGGACATTATTAATAAGCTGTATAGTTTAAGTTTAAATTAATAATATTTGTTACTCATTTTATAAATTATTTTGTTAATTAATAAGGTTTTATAAAGTTTGAATTTTTATGTACCAAAAATATGTAATAGTCGAATGTATCCGGGCTAGCGACTGGCGGGACCTTGTATTTGAACTCAAGTTAACATGATAATTGGATATAAAAATTAAATATAAATATTTATATATATTTTTATTTTTGTTAAAAAAAATATATTAATAAATAAAATTATAAAATATTTATATTCAATTTTCATATTCGTATTGAATTTGAACTCGAACCATCCGGTCCAGCAGGTAATATTCGTATTTCATTCATCGGTGAATAATTGATCCGCATATACTACCTACTATCTGGAGTAACACAGTACGCTGAATCGGTGGCCGGTCAGAAACATATTCTACGATTGAGTTTCTTGATTATTCAATTCAATAACCTGTTTTATCTTTCTCTCTTCGCCGGCCAAACGGTCCAAACCCCAGGATCCTTGTCAGATCTACTTGTCCTCTAATTATCCCCTTCCCATTTTATATCTCTCTTGAAATCTGGGGCTTTTTCTTCGCAATCCCCATTTTAATTGCTATTCGGTTCATCGCTCACACAAGCACATACTTTGTGGTGATGTTTTAGTGGTCAAAGAATAATGGAATTTTAAAGATTCAGTTTAATTTTAAAAATCTTAGGGTTTCTGCATAACCCTAAACAATGCAGAGCTCGACGAGCTCGTCAGTGGCTCAGCCGGATGCAATACTCGATTGGCTTCAGAAAGAGATGGGATATCGACCTCTAGGCCCTTACATTACTTCAAGTAAGGCCTCAATGCCGTCCATTGACTCTCTTCGGAGGATTTGCCGTGGAAACATGATTCCTGTGTGGAACTTTTTGCTGAAGAGAGTGAAATCCGAGAAGACTGTGGACAACTTTCGCCGGAATATACTCGTTCATGGTGGTGGCGAAGCTAGCAGTGGCAGTGATGATGTCGGGCTGGTCCAAGAGGTAAAGAGGAATAGAGGCAGGAGGAAAGAGAAATTGGGGCTGGGAGGGGAAATTTCCAGTTCTAGTTCTAGTTCAGTGGTGGGGGAAAATAGTAGAGAGATTGCATTGCAGGAGAGAGAAGCTGCTGAGAAGGAGGTAGAGAGGTTGAGGCATATAGTTAAGCGACAGCGCAAGGAGCTGAAGGCACGGATGTTGGAGGTATCCAGGGAGGAGGCTGAACGAAAGCGGATGCTTGATGAGAGGTCCAATTACAGGTTGTGTCTGTATATTGATTTTGAACCCCAATTATGCTCTCTCTTTTTTTTCAAATAACTTGTGAAATATACATTTTAAGCATTTGAAGTGATTTGAACGGTACTGTTAAGTAATTTAGGTGTCATTCTATTGTATGCTTGGACACTGGGTATCTGAATTTTGAACTCACGTAGTGTTTGTCACATACAATTCATGAATGCAACTAGTAATATCAACCTGTCTCTGTATGGCTCATTATCTTGCACTGGAATTTGTAGTTCAGGTAGTTAGAAACAAACAAGTAGTTGTTATTGTTTGGAAAATAAGTAAAAGGTTTGAACTTAGAAATAAATGCAGATTTCCCAGGGGTGGTAAGTTGAACACATTTTGTTGCTATGACTCAACGTTTGGTAAATGACCTGATACGCTCAAGGTTCTTGTGAATATTTCATATTTAACTATGGTATGCAATTCTGTGAACTTGGCTATAGTGTATGCTGAATATTGATTTGGTTTGTCTTTATCTTTCATCCTACATATTATTAACTTTATCTTTCATCCTACATATTATTAATAAGTTTGGTTTACAATCTCAACTAAATTATGGTGAGGTAAATTTTATTTATACATTCAAATTCATGGTGCCTTAAGAGGTAAGTTCAGACTGTCTGCAAAAAGCAATAGTTTCTTATAAGTTAATATTGGAGTTCATGATTGACGTTGTTGGGCGATGAGAAGAAAGAATGGTTGACTAGGTCAATTTGATTATAGTTTATATGTAGCTGAATTTTCATTTGTACAGGAAATTTACATACCCTTACTTATAGTGCAGGCACAAACAGGTTATGTTGGAGGCTTATGATCAACAGTGTGATGAAGCGGCAAAGATATTTGCAGAGTATCATAAGCGTCTTCGTTATTACGTTAACCAAGCAAGGGATGTTCAGAGATCAAGTGTTGATTCTTCTGCTGAGATGGTTACCAGTATCAATGCAAATAATGAGAAGGATGCTGTTTATTCCACTGTTAGAGGCTCAAAATCCGCTGATGATATCATTCTAATTGAAACAACAAGTGAGAGAAACATCCGGAAGGCATGTGAGTCTCTTGTAGCACAAATGATTGAAAAGATTCGCAGCTCTTTTCCGGCTTATGAAGGAAGCGGTATCCATTTGCATCCTCAGTTAGAGGCTGCCAAGTTAGGATTTGATTTTGATGGGGACATACCTGAAGAGGTGAGAGATGTTATTGTAAGTTGCCTGAGAAGTCCTCCGCAGTTGCTTCTGGCGATTACTGGATACACTGAAAGGTTGAAATCACTGATTACTAAAGAAATTGAAAAAATTGATGTTAGAGTTGATGCAGAAACCTTAAGGTATATCAGATATCTGTGCCTTCTTTTTGTGATACTTTAGAGTTGTTGTAACTCTTATCAAGTCCTGCAACTGAGGGATGCTCTGATACAGAAATCAACTGAGCTGCTTGAGATGATCTGAACTACTGGTGTATCAATTACTTGGCTTCTTACCCTCTTACATTACCATAACTTCACATGTAGCTTGCAGAAAAGTAATGTTTGTGAGGCTTTTCCTTCAGTTTTCTTGTACATGTGCTAGAGAAATATTTAGAAACTGAATTTCCCCCTCTTATTTATTTATTTGGCTACTTAACAAAAACAATTTTGATGTTTGCACAAGGAATGGAGACAAAAGGCATTGCTGTTAAATATAAAGTACACTTTCTTTTTCATGGTTAGGAAATCTTCCATGGAGACCATAATTTTAATGTTTCAATAGATACACATGCTTGGTTGTAATTTGTCAGCAAAATGTACTCGGTCATTTTCATTCAAGTTATCTGTTAGGACTTGGGAGATGTTATCTGCAATCCAAATAGTTCTACTATACTCCATATATTGGGTGCATTTCTAGTCTGGATTCGTATTGCATATGTTAGTATTATTTAAGAGCTCTCACCGAGTGGGTTTATATTAGGTCGGATGCTTTACATGTCAGTCTGGGATGAGACTAATCAAATACGACTAGTCAATCTTGAGTGAGTTTCACATATTATCATGTCACTGAGATGGAAAATAATAATTCAGTCTTCGTAATAAACATTTGATTCGTAGTCATTGATTTCTAATTTTGAAAGTTGGACCTTTTATTTTCCCCCAACTATTAATTTTATTTTTTAATTTCATTATTTTATTTCCTCTATGAATTACCATCACATTGGTTGTGATTCTAGTGTATTTCTATTGGGTCTGACCCTATGTAACTTGAAAGGAAAGATACCTTTTATTGGATAGTAATTTAATTTTTCTTAACCAGGTACAAGTATGAGAATAACAGAGTCATGGATGCTTCTTCTTCCGATGTAAGCTCACCATTACAGTATCAACTTTACAGTAATGGAAAGGTTGCAAGTGACGTGCCTTCAAGAGGGAATCAAAATCAACTTCTTGAAAGACAGGTATTCTGCTTTTCTACTTAGTAAATTTTACTTAATCTCCTCATATCCAATGACCTATGTAAATTAGTTTATGTTTTTTCAATCTAGTATGCTCTTGCAAGTCATAGTTGAAACCTTTTGGTTTTAGCAACTCTAGCGATCCCCCTTTATTTGGGCTGACTTTCTTTTCATGTGCAACTGTGAGTACTAAGCATTTCACACACTATCTCACTGAGCTCATCTATATTGTACTTAATTTCTTTACACACACATGCATTCGTTTCTCAGTCAATTCTTTGCTATTGGTATGTTTGTGCTGACAATATATTCATCAGGCCTTTAAATTTTTTGATATCTTATACCTCTCAAGAAAAAAAAGGCTATTAAAATATTATATTTTTTATTGCTACAGAAAGCGCATGTTCAGCAATTTGTGGCTACTGAAGATGCACTAAACAAAGCTGCAGAAGCTAGAAGTAGGTGTCAAAAGCTTTTGAAGCGTCTGCACGGCAGTGGCGATGTGGTTGCATCACACTCACTCATTGTTGGAGGCACGTCCCAAAACGTGAGCAGTCTCAGGCAATTGGAGGTAATACTTTATTGGTATAGGGACAAATAGTTATACTGATTTATCAATGATTTCATTGGTTCTTGGGAAGATTTTTCATTTTTAAAAGTAAGTAAATTTGTACTTAAAGAGGAACAAATAAGCAGTTGCAACCAATGTACATGATAAGTATGTAAAGTTAACTAAACATCTCAATGTTGATATCTTCCACAATTTTTAATTATGTTCTTGTCTTTGCTGCTAATATATGAAGCGTAGGTTTAACTACTCTAGACAGAATGGAGTGCTGCCGCTGTTTGTGCAGTCGTATCTGCTTGAAAGAAGCATAATTGTGTGATGTCGGGCTTGTGTTCTGAATTATGATTGTGTACTCTCTCTCTCTCTCCCTCTGCACCCCAATTGAAAAAGAAAGAAAATGAAACAGCGAGAAAATTCTACTGATATCCTACATATAATTGCCTTGATCTTGTTGATATACGTTCTCCCTGATACAGCCAAAGTTGAATTGCTGTCTCTGGTGCTAAGTAGTCGGGTTGGTGCTGACTAATAGAGGCTGCAGACTGCACTTGCTGTAATAGCCAAAAATAGAGAAAAGTTTATTTAGTCCGTCTCTGAATACTGGGATTAAATTTCTCCCTGGTGCAACAAGGAAAATTTAATCCTTAGAGCTGCCAATCTGGTATAGTACGTCTTTAAGATTTAGCCCTGGGAGTTTTTTTTTTTTAATAACATGGGAGAGTAATAAGATGCCGAGGTCTTTGTAGGATGTTTCTCTAGGACAGTTACTATGTGTATTTGGTAATTATTTTATCCTATCGCGATTCCAATGAGTAAAGGAATGAAAAAAAAATGTTAAGACAAAAATGTCCTCACTTAAGCCATATAATATATATATAATATTAATAGGTATTATATTTATTTTGTATTATCTTATATTAATAGAATATATGATATATATGTTATTATATATTAAATATATTAGATATATAATATATATTTAATATATAATATTATCATAATATATATTAATATAGTATTATAATATTAATATCTATTATACTTATTTAGGATTATTATATATATATGGTTAGTTAGGGATATTTTGGTCATTACATTCTATTTAGTTCCATTCCAATATAATTTTTAAGTAACGTACTAAATACATGAATAAAGTGTTTGATTCGAATTCCTGATTCCGATTCTAACATCATTCCATTCCGTTCCAAAATGATTCCGTACAACCAAATAGCCCACAAGTGTTTTCTCCTCTAGCTTGGAATCTATTATGCACCTCTGCATCTAGCATTTTATGACTGTAGCTTGAACCTGTTATTCCAAGTACCTGCAAGATATTCCTTTGGTGATTTTCTTTTTTGTCTATGCAGTTGGAAGTTTGGTCAAAGGAAAGAGAAACTGCTGGATTGAGGGCTAGCTTGAATACATTGATCTCTGAAGTACATCGCTTGAACAAATTATGTGCGGAGAGGAAGGAAGCTGAAGATTCCTTGAGAAAGAAGTGGAAAAAGATTGAAGAGTTTGATGCTCGCAGATCAGAGCTTGAATCCATCTATACTGCTCTACTTAAGGCAAACTTGGTGAGATTGCCCTGCCACAAGTAATTTTTGTGAACTGTTTCTTCTAGTAAAGGATATGCTCTGTCATGGCAAAGGATTATATTTGATATTGCAAAATCAGTAGATGATCATTGATTATTCTTATTACTCAACTACAATTATGCAGTTTTTATATATGTGGTGTGAAAATCAGTCACAAGTAGCCTTACCTCCAATCAAAACGAGTACCAACATTCAAATTACGAAATGAACTGAACATACTGGTCAAGGCTGGTAATTTTTTTTAATTTTTTTTTGAATACTTTGTAGAGAAACAAAACAAATCAAGATTTAGAAATACCTGGAGGCAATTTCCACAATGGAAAATTTTATTCCATGTAAAAGAAAATTTAGGAAACTCCAAGGAGTTAGCTTAGTGGTAGTCAGCTTGGAATAGTTTGCCTTAAAAGTTGGCATGTCTTGGGTTCAATACTCCACAACAGCAATGATTCGTTTTGGGGTGCCACACATAGTTTACTATGGGCTTGACTAGTGTGCGTGGTTTGTGGGGTGTTGTCATGTTGTGTGCACCCAGTGGTTATATCCAGTTCACCAGAAGGGTAGTGATTGCAGGTCCACCGTGATTTAAAAAAAAGAAGAAAACTTAGCAAAACTTCATATAAAGGAAAAGTAATTTAGACAAGCTAACGATGTGTATGAGAATAAAATGCAGAACATATAAAATAAGAGAGGCTAGAGATGGCTGTGTTCATATTCTTCCCCACCTTATCTATGGCTGTTTTTAAAAACTTTATCCCTTTGTTGATAATCCAAGAACTTGCCCCTCTTAAAATCAAATATTGACTATACCCCTGGGTACACTGAAGTTCTTCATCACTCTATATTATTAAGTTGAGATTCTATCTGAACTTGTAAGGTAGTTATTCAGGTGAAATTGACAAAAATTTTAAATCTACTAGTTGAGAGCTCTTTGTTTGAATTGTTGAGATATAAAAGATACATGGTTCGCATGTCATTCTTTCTTTCTTTCCCTTGAAGTTGACCTTCTCTTTTGTGTTTGTCAATCTGTATTTATTTTGTTTACTATTTATAAGTTATAAAATGCTTAACTTGGAAACTTTAATATGGAAAAAAACTTTATATAAATTATGTTCTGTCAAAGGGCCCCTGCTCTAACTAGTAGCTAAAGTAGTTTGAGGTTGCGACTTCATTTCATTCTGCTAACGGAAGGAAGATATTGGAATTTATCAATGAACCATCATGAAGGGAACACATTGATGTTTGTTGCTGATTATGATGCCATATTTGTCTAATTCAATTAACTATGACAATATCATGTTAAGTGGTATTCTTTAACAATTGACGTATGCAATGATGGACCTTATTGTTTTGACGCTTGCCACTTCTTGTAATGTTTATCATTCTGTTGTGCATTATCTTCTAAGCTATGTAATATATGTTTATACTTATGCTTCACTTCATAAAACATTTTTCGTTAGCATTATCTTAAATTGACTTCTCATTCTGAATTATAAAGCATTTTCTTCTTGGTTCTTGCCACATTTTAGGATGCTTCCACCTTCTGGGGTCAGCAGCCATTGGCTGCGAGGGAGTATGCATCAGGCACCATAATTCCAGCATGTACAGTTGTTATGAACATATCAAATGGTGCCAAAGATCTTATCGATAGAGAAGCGTCAGCTTTCTACCGAAGTCCTGATAACAGCCTCTACATGCTTCCATCAACTCCACAGGTGATTGAACTTCCTAATAAGATTTTAGCATGATATATCATAACTGCCTACTATAGTTTTTAGCAAATCTAGCTTTCTGATGATGCAATTTAATTGTTTTGTTTGTAAGGAATTATTGTCTTTGTTATATGTTTGCGTGGATTACTGGATTTTAAGATGTTACTTCAATATTATTTTCTTCATGGAAATATTTGATTAGTCTATGTTGAATGCGTGTTATATTTGCTACTTAAGTTGTTCCACTATCAAATTGTTGTTGATGTTATAACTTGTGAAAAAAGTTCTCTGCTGCATCTTCTTTTTACTCATAATTGTTACTTGTAATAACTAGAGTCACCGGCTGGTATACCCTGGATCTCAATTGAGTGCTTATTTGCAGAACATATCTGCAATCCTCTTGTGCTCTCACACATCATTAAATCTTTGATCAGGCACTCTTGGAGTCCATGGGTGCTAATGGATCTACAGGCCCTGAAGCAGTTGCTGCTGCCGAGAAAAATGCTGCTATGTTGACTGCAAGAGCTGGTGCTAGAGATCCATCTGCCGTTCCTTCCATATGCCGCGTTTCTGCTGCTCTTCAATACCCTGCAGGTTTGTTTTAGTTGATGTTTACAGATAATGCTGCTTCAATATTTTGTTTTTTCTTGGATAGCCTTAGCATGTGAGAGGTTTAAGCCAACATGGCTATAGGAAAATTTACCTTTCATATATATTTCCTCATTTTTTGACAAGATTTTAACAAATTTTACATCTGGCATATGTCCATTTTACAGTTGTTCTTCTTGAGTTTGCTGTTCATTTATAACTCCAATAAATGGTTATTTTAGGGAAATGAATGATGACACCTTCTCCAGACAATCTGGAGATGAATTGCGAGAGTTGGTGCAACCCTTCGTATGCCATAATAAATAAAGAAACTTGTGCTTCTGTTGGATTGAGTCAGGAAGTACATTAAGCTAGGATTGCTAATTGTCAAATCAATAAGATCATTTTGAATATGCAAAAGTATCCCAAGTGTACACCTAACCTTAAAATTTGGGAGTCTGTTCTCACTTTAAAAGAGTTTGGCCATTGGAATGTCGCCGTATTCCTGTTATCATTTAGCTGGGAGTAACAAATTTGTGGATTGGTGGTCATTGAGGCATTGCTGATGATTTGTATTTTGAGTTATTATGTAACTGGATGTGAGTCGAAGGAAAATTCACCTAATCACCTCTATTTCCCCTTGTTTGTCTTGGATATATTATGCCTTCAATACGTATGTGGCATGTGTGTTGGGTCACTCTACCAGGATAACAAATTTGGTGAATAATGGGTTAGTTTTTTGTTAATCAAGCTTGTATACATCTGTTCAACATTGAACCCTGTGTTGTTGCCATGTCATACAGGCATGAATTTCGTCTTTACCTGAAAAATATGTGATATTATTGGGAAGGTTGATCATCATATCTAAGTTCTATATCATAGTGTTCTTTCAAGCAACCTTGTATTTAGATAGTACTGTCGGTTTATCTAAATAAATTTGATAAGTGATTTTAAACAGGCAGTACAGCAGTGAATTGGATTAAAGCTTTGTGTTTTCTTTATGTACGAACTTATCCTTCGACAAGTTTCAAATTAAGTATTGCGTGATCTGTTAGAAGTTTAGAGTCGTTAGACCGTGCAGGGCTCTTTAAAAGCTGAGGGGAGTAAAATTGGAATTTTGGTAAAATTGTAGTTTCTGAGTTTTTACATGGTGATGATTTTAATAATAATTTTCAAACATGTTAGTCGTTAACCGAAATTCTTACTAAGAGAAACTTTTTCACTCCAATGGTGGTTATTATCTTATTTGCTTTTCCTTTTTTACTTCAAACTGTTTTCTCTAATTTGGATTGTCAACACTAGGAGTTATTTTTGGCTATGATTAACTGGAAACTGAATTGTTTACATACCTCTCTAGTTTCTTCTTTTGTGTTAAATTTTATTTATTTAATTTTCAAATAAACTTTTTATACATGTTTTATGCAACTGCATTGCGTTGTTTTAGGTTTGGAAGGTTCAGATTCTGGTTTAGCATCGGTGATGGAATCAATGGAGTTTTGTTTGAAACTTCGCGGTTCAGAGGCTTGTGTATTGGAGGATTTGGTGAAGGCAATCGATTTGGTCCATATACGTCGGGATCTAGTTGAAAGTGGTCATGCTTTATTAAATCATGCTTATCATGTGCAGCAAGAGTATGAAAGGTGCAGCTGATCTTGTTCCTTTTCCTCTTTTATGCTGGACATTAAGAAATATTACTGCCTAAGAATTGTTTTCCTCTTTTATTGCCTATTAAAATTTCCATTAATGCTGAGATAGTCCAGTGAAAATGGTTTGTTTTGTAAATTCTGATTTGAATGCCTTCTTCATCCCACGAAAGGGGAGAGAAGGAAATGGTCTTTTCTGGAATATTTGTCGTTAGCTTGATGCTAAATCGTCTTTCCTGTCTGGAATCTGTTCTTATAACCTGTTCTTATTGCTTGGAGGTCTGATGTTAGAAGGCTTCATTCTTCGTGTGGAGCATACTGCTTGGCATGAAAAGACTATCACCCACTAGCCTATCTCCTCCTTTCCATCATTATAAATACCTTGTGTGTTTTAAATAACACAGTTTTCCTGACATTCAGTTGCTGCATCTTGCAGAACAACAAGTTACTGTTTGACTTTGGCTTCTGAACAAGAGAAAACTGTCACGGAGAAGTGGTTACTTGAACTGAAGAGTGGAGTTGTGAACGCTCAGAAATGCCAGGAAGATTGTAAATATGTTGGGGGTTTGGTAAGTAATCACCGATTCACCACCACTGTAATTTGTGAAATTTCAGTCTATTACTTGTAGGTGTCTGGCCATCCATTAAATATGTATTAGTGTCAAGATCTCATTGATAGTTATCCTAAAACACCATGCCTTCAGTCAAATATCATTGGGGTTATTTTTGAAAGAGCCCACCCAACTATTGAATCCTGTCCACTATATTGTTTTCATTTCCCCCCTTAAATATAACTTGGTTCACTTTGTAAACACTTTAGGTACCACATATATGCCTGTGGACTGGTTGTTTTATCCCCTTAGTCCTTTTCTTTTTAGATTGCTTTCTCCATTTTATTCTGCTGAAGGAAGAAGGCTGAAAGCTGTAAAGCACGGACCCTCCATTTGTTTTATCCCTTAAGTTATTTCTTTTTTAATACTTTTTCTAGATCCTCATCTCGTGACATTTCCGTGCAGCTTGATGAATGGTGGGAACAACCAGCATCAACTGTTGTTGATTGGGTTACTGTTGATGGACAAAATGTTGCTGCTTGGCATAATCATGTGAAGCAGCTTCTTGCATTTTATGACAAGGAACTTCTATAAAATAGATCCTTTTGGCACTGAGCACGGTTGGAATGTCTCCTTAGAATCTCTGTCTTTGGCTCTGCATTTCCCACTTCTATGCCACTTGAAACATTTGCCTAAACTGGGTATATGTTTGGAAATCTGCTAGTGCCAATTATCTCTTGACCTCTACCAAGCACAATTTGGTTTTGGGAGAGAAGATGAGGTAAAAGCAGGAGTGAGATGGGCAGCTGGTTTCTATATTTGTTGGAAGCCTAGGTGCAGCTGGGAAATATTCTCCCGTGTGTATAGATGGTTCTTCCAGTTGGAAGGATCTTTTGTATAATAAGATGCTTTCTCGGGTTTTGGTGTTTTCTTTTCTTTTCTTTCTTTCGCTTTTTTTTTTTATTTTGTTGGTATCGTTTGAGCTCGATTAAGCCCATCTTGAGGAAGGTGATTAACTGTAGAAGATTGTACATGTAGTTTGATACTTTGATTATTCATCATCTTAAGTATCCATGATTTGGTTCAAGGAAGTGTATCCGTGAGATATGAAGTTTAAATTGATATTCAGCTTATGAACAGGGAGTGATAGATTCAAACAAGCCTATTGTAAGTTCTTCTAAGCCCTCATAGGGAGGGACCTTGCTTTGTATTTTTTGTTTTAGCATGGTATGATTTACATACAAATATTATTTTCTTTTGTATTGCTTTAGCACAGGTCACCTTGCTTTTAGTTTTGTTTCTTCTGAATCATGTCTATGCATTGGCTTGAGTTGGTTTTTGTTTTTTTTATTATTTGAACTAGTATACTTTTATAGATTGATCTTACAGTTTGTTTGCCATTTTGATCTTGATATTTGAAAAGCGAAAAGGGATGGTGAATCCTTACAATCTATTTTAGCAGGGATGGGTTGCTCTCACAACAATAAAAGAGTTCTCTTTGTCTTGATTTGATTAGGGAGTATAAAATGACATCATATCTTAATTTTATATCATATCATTAATACTAAATTAATAATTTACTATTTTTAAGGGTCAAAATGAAAAATAATTTATTTTATTTTTTTCATTTCAAACTATAAGATCGGTGTTCACTTCTGAAAGTTAGTTTAAAATATTAACTCAAAATTTAGATTATTCATTGAAAATTATAAAATAATAAATTTTACAATAAGTAATATTTTTTAAATATTTTACATATTTCATCCTCTATTGACTAATAACACGGAAATTTATGCTAATTTTGAGTTTAAAAATATTTTGATTTTTAAATCTTATATTTTGGTATAAAGGGAGTATGTTTTAAATCTTATATTATGTAAAAATTAAGCAGACAGCAAAACTCATACATAAAAACCAAAGCTTGAACACTTTTAAGTTCAAAAATTATTAGGAAAGGAAGCATAAAACTTAGGTCAATGAACTAGAATAGGATTTAGCTCACGGATATATAAATGCATGTGGAATTGCAATATAAGATTCGTGGATCAATTGCCTGTCTACATTAAATGGATGTGATCATTGCATGAAACTTTGTATGAGTGAGTGACCTAACTCTTTTCTTTTATTGAGTATATATATAAATTCTACGGAGCTTTCTTCTCCTGATTTGGGATTTTCTCATTTTGTGTTTTTTTTTCAAGTTTATGATATTTCGGTGAAGGAATTTTGATTTGGGTTAATGATATAAATTTCTTTATATTTATATGTAGAGTTATTGTGACGACCCCAAATCCGGGTTCCATAACCTCGAGTTTGGTTCTCACTATTCAACACATTACTAACAATTAAATACATACATTGCATTTAAATATCGCGGAATAATACATATTGGTTCCCTTCAAAAGGTTACAATACCAGGGTCTATCAACCTTAACATAATAACAGTTCCTATCACAAGGAATTACAAAAGGCTTAAAAACCGTAAATACATAATTAAAGATCTAATTAGCATGCCTAAGCTAACTTAAGCTCTGGCTTTTCCTTTTCCTTTATCCTTCTTTGAGCAATCAGGATTATCTGAAAAATGGTTCATGATATAGCAAGAATGAGCAACTAGTTTGCTCAGCAAGTTTAAAACAATCATATAGATTTAATATATCATGAATGAATGGGAAATATCAACAATGATTCAACAATAGATATAACAATTGTGAATGAAACAGGATTCAAATTTTAATAAACAGAATATTTAAATCTTAAAATGCTGAGTGGTCACTGAGGACCCTGAACTAACTAGGGTATAATAGAGTTTCCTCTGACCCTTTGAGTTGTTTGGTTTTCAAGGGGATCAGCCTATTCAACCCGCTGTATATGCATTACATTTAGTCACTGGCGCCCAAAGTCGGTTTCCCGACACAAAATCCCCTAATTTAGGGTTGTTCAATTCTCAGACTTAATATAAGAAATCCGCACCCAACAATGGTTTGGATAAGCTTTTAAAAGTATTCAAGTTATTGAATTTAGAAACGCAATGTCTAGCTGAACTATTAGCTTCAGACATTTTTAATACAGTTCATGAATCAAGAACTAACAAGCTTCAAATGCACTAAGTGCGATTGTATAAACAATATGGATGTGGAATAATTTTAAATAATTAAACCACTTCAAGCTTTAACAATAAATACAAGTATGGAAACTTGTTCAACGATAATAATTGAGTAGGGTTAGAGAACTTGCCTGTTTGCTCAGCTACAATAATTGTCTAGCTTTAACTAACTTGCTTTGAAAGACCTAACATTAATAAAGTCGGTCTAATAATTAGTACGACGTATTTGCATAATTATACGCTTAATAACGAACTTATTTACCACATAAGTACTAACACATAAATTACATTAGTCAAAACAATATTATTAACCTTATAGACACTTAATCATTTTAGGTTAATAATTTAATAAGTTAGAAAATATTTTTCTTAAGTGTTGGACACTTATTAAACCCTTAAACAACTTATTATAATTGTTTAGTTCAATTCAATTTATTTTATTAACTCAATCTCTTTTTAATTACTATTTAATATTGATTAAATAGAAATTAATTAATTAACTCTAGTTATTATAAATAATAACTAATTGTACCTACCTATTATTAAATAATAAATAATTATTAACTTAATTTTAACCTTCTTTAATTTAATGTTAATCAACCAATAATTAACCAAGTAATTAACCTTACCTATTATTTAATTAAGGAAATTAAATAATAGTTTACTAATCTTAATCCTCTTTAATTATTATTTAATGTCAATTAAATAATAATTAATTGTTTAATTAATTTTAATTATTATTTAAGGTTAAATAATAATCAAATCATTCTTATTTATTATTTAAATTAAATAATAAATTATTACTCTAATAACTTAATTTCCATTAATCGTTATTTAATGTTAATTAAATAATAATTAATTGCTTAATTATCCTTATTTATTATTTAATAATATTTAAATAATAAATAATTAATTTATAAATTTTACCTCTCTTTAAATATTATTTAATAGGCATTAAATAATAATTGCTAATTTATCATCTTTATTTATTATTAATATTTAAAATAATAAATAAATAATAAATTTATTTAACCTAACCATGGTTTAGCTAACTAGATTAATATTTAAAATATTTAAATATTAAACTTTATGAAAAATCTCCTCCCCAATATTATTTTTGTATTATTATTATTTTTGTTATAATTTTAAATTAATTTTTAAATATTTAAATTAATTAAAATTAACCCGAATGGCATTTTCGTAATTAAGTTGAAAAACCGGACCGATGGCAATTTCGTAAATAATTCGAAAACTGAACCGAGGGCAGAATGGTAATTCTGCCGAAAAAAACACGGAGGGGCAAAATGGTAATTTCCCCGAATTTTTCCTTCCGCGCATGGCGCGCGTTTCAGATTATACGGCCCAAAACGACGCCGTTTTTGGAAACGCGGATACGGCTTCCGCGCGTACGCGCGGCGTAATTTTTTTCTGAGGCAAAACGACGCCGTTTTGTCTCCACGTCCGACTGTGCACAGTGGCCGCGCATTGCGCGGAAACCTTTAGTTTTTTTTTCCCTTTCACAGATTGTGAACAGTGTTCCGGCTATACACACTTTAATTAAAATTATACCTTCAAGTAAGCTTTAAATCATCAATAAAAATCCAAAAAAATTACCAATCACCTTATATTAATTTATAACATGAAAAAATAATTTTTCATGATTTAATATCAATATTTTTTTATAAAAATTTTTACATCACATAAACTACCATAAATCATAACTTTTTGTGTATAACTCCATTTTAAGTGATTCAAACTTTGTTTTTCTCATGATTTAATGTTCTATAATATTATAACATCAAACCTAAGTTTTACAAAAATATTTTTGGTAATATATTTCAAAACTTGTTTACACACTACTAAATACATATTTTAGCATATAAAATATACCAAAATACAAACCAAACATATTAAACTCAAGCATGGCATAAATATTACCACTACACATTAATAATCATACTAACATGTTTATATTAACATGATGATTTATTTAATTTAAAAACAACACTTTATTTAAAATAACTATTACCTTGATTTAATGGCTATTCTTCTTTTTCTCCCAAAGTATGTTGTGAATCTTGAAGGCATAAACTAGCTTAGCACTCCTTCTCCTTCTCTTGCTCTCTCTCAAAATATTTTGCTCTCAAACTCTCTCTTTTGATTTTTGGAGCAAAATGAAATAACATCTATCAACTTTTCAAGTATACTTGAAAAATTAGTAGATACACATAATGTATCTAATAATTTTGACCACTACAAGCTAGCTATTGGATACTTACACAAGCAATTTAGTCCATACATAGTTGGTGAAAAGAAGCATGGTTTCATGTACTACAAAAATTAAAACAAGCAATCCTTAATTAAATAAATGGAAAATAAAATAAAATATCAAAAATCACTTTTTCTCTCTCCCAAAACCAACATGGTCGGCTGATGATACATATTCTTGTCCCAAATTATTAGTCACATTTTCATTTTTAATAATTAATAAGTTAATTTAAGTATTTTTCAAGTGGGCCAATCATTGGGCTTTAATTTAAAATACCAATTGGGCTTCTATTAAATTGTTTGGGCTACTAAATTGTCAAATTTTATTATTCTACACTTGGGCTACTAATTGACCCATGTTGGGCTAATTTAATAATTTATACATTAATTATTCAATCCATGATTAAATAAATAATTAAATTGAATAAATAATTAAATATTCCAACCCATTAGTATTAAATTACTAAATGGACTAATAAATATTATTATTAATATTTCACATTATTTACATTAATTAATAATCATATTAATTAATTTATTATATTTAATTCACTCATTATATTCAATTTAATTAAATATTTAATTAATAGGAAACTTATCAATTATTTTGATATTAAAACTTTAGGGTTTGTTCACCAATTTAATAACATATTAGTGACCCCCTTTAATTAATTTTAGTAATTAATTACATAATTATTTAATCACATAATTAATTAATCACATAAAAAGATTTAAATAATCTCATAAAACTAACTCGTTGGAAATTAAATTAATAATTTAATTAATAAAGATGTGGAAATTCTAGGACATTACATTCTCCCCTCCTTATAAAAATTCCGTCCTCGGAATTGTAAAATAAGGTTACTCAAATAAAAACGGGTAATTTGTCCTCATTTCCTCCTCTAATTCCCACGTAGATTCTTCAATGGCGTGATTCCTCCAGAGTACTTTGACAGAATGAATTATCTTATTTCTCAGTTTCTGTTCCTTCCTATCGAGTATCTGAACAGGAACTTCTTCATATGATAAGTCCTTCCCGACTTGAATTGGTTCATAGGAGATAACGTGCTTGTAGTCTGGTTTGTATGGCCGCAATACCGACACGTGAAACACATTGTGAATATGTTCCAATTCAGGAGGTAAAGCTACCTCGTATGCTACTTCACCCACTCTTCTCAATATTTCGAACGGTCCTATGAACCTTGGACTCAATTTCGCCTTCTTCCCAAACCTGATCTTCCCTTTCCAGGGAGATACCTTAATGAACACAAAACTCCCCACCTCGAAGTCTCGTTTCTGTCGATGTAAATCGGCGTATTTCTTTTGACGGTCTTGAGCTGCTACTAGCCGAGCTCTTATTACCTTGATAATTTCTACCGTCTGTTGAACCAATTCTGGCCTCAACAGTCGGCGTTCTCCTACCTCATCCCAACATAGAGGTGTTCTGCATTTTCTGCCATATAAAGCTTCGTAAGGCGGCATACCTATGCTCGCATGATAACTGTTGTTATATGCAAACTCAACTAGTGGTAGATGGATTTCCCAACTGCCCTTGAAATCCATTACGCAGGCCCTGAGCATATCTTCCAATGTCTGAATTGTTCTCTCACTTTGCCCATCGGTCTGCGGATGATACGTTGTACTCATTCTTAACTGTGTCCCCAATCTCTCCTGAAGACTTCTCCAAAATTTTGACGTGAAGCGCGGATCTCTGTCTGACACAATCGATACCGGCACCCCATGTCTTGAAACTATCTCTTTGATGTACAGTTTGGACAACTGATCCAAACTGAACCTAATCTTGATCGGCAAAAAGTGTGCTGACTTTGTTAGCCGATCCACAATCACCCAAATTGCGTCATATCCCTTCTGTGTTGCTGGAAGTCCTACCACAAAATCCATTGTGATATGCTCCCATTTCCACTCAGGAATTTCTAACGGCTGTAACAATCCACTTGGTCTCTGATGTTCGGCCTTTACCCTCTGACAAGTTAGGCATCGGCTGACACATTCTGCAACCTCCCTCTTTAAATTCGGCCACCAAAAATGCTGACGTAGATCTTGATACATCTTCGTACTTCCCGGATGTATCGAGTATCTAGTACTGTGAGCCTCTTGCAAAATTTCCTCTCGTAATTCAGGCACTAGCGGTACCCAAACACGATTTTCAAATCTCAGCAATCCCATGCTATCAATTTTAAACTTGACCTCTTCTCCATCGGTCATCCTCTTCCGGATTCTGTCACATTCCTCATCTTTGTCTTGAGCCTCTTTCACCCTATCTAACAAGGTTGGGCTCACCTCGACTTCTATTGACTCGTTTGGACTTCTCACTTCCAACTCCATTCGAGCCATCTCTTGAACCAATTGTTCTTGATCTGTCAATATGAACAATTTCTCCCTGCTCTTTCTACTCAGAGCATCCGCTACTACGTTGGCCTTGCCGGGATGATATAGAATTTCACAATCATAATCTTTGATCAATTTCAACCATCTCCGTTGCCTCATATTCAGCTCCTTCTGTGTGAAGATATACTTCAGACTCTTATGGTCTGTGAATATCTCACATTTTTCTCCGTACAGATAATGTCTCCAAATTTTAAGGGCAAACATTACCGCTGCCAGCTCCAAGTCGTGGGTAGGATATCCCTTCTCATAATCTTTTAATTGTCTGGACGCATACGCAACGACTTTGCCGTTTTGCATAAGCACACAGCCAAGCCCCTTGTGCGATGCATCACTGTAGACCGTAAAACCTCCTGTATCGTCTGGTAAGGTCAATACAGGTGCTTCACTAAGTCTTTTCTTTAACTCCTGAAAACTTTCCTCACACTTCTCTGTCCACACGTATTTCACCGTCTTTCTTGTTAAGTTGGTCAACGGTGTTGCTATCTTTGAGAAGTCTTGAATGAACCTCCGATAGTAACCCGCTAACCCTAAGAAACTTCTTACTTCTGTCGGCGTCCTTGGTTGCTCCCAATTCATTACCGATTCAACCTTTGCCGGATCAACCGAAACTCCTTCCTTGTCAATAACATGACCTAAAAATTGAACTCTTTCCAACCAGAATTCACACTTTGAAAACTTAGCGTACAACCGCTCCTTCCGTAAAATCTCCAACACCAATCTTAGGTGTTCAGCATGCTCCTCCTCCGTTTTGGAATACACCAGAATATCGTCAATGAACACGACTACAAATTTATCCAAGTATTGCTTGAATATTCTGTTCATCATGTCCATAAATGCGGCTGGCGCATTCGTTAGTCCAAACGACATCACCAGAAACTCATAATGCCCATTTCGAGTTCTGAATGCCGTCTTGGGTATATCCTCCTTCCTGACTTTCAACTGATGATAACCAGTCCTTAAGTCAATCTTTGAAAAGTACTTCGCCCCTTTCAATTGATCGAAAAGATCGTCAATTCGTGGTAACGGGTACTTGTTCTTAATTGTCACCTTATTCAGCTCTCTATAATCCATACACAATCTCATCGATCCATCCTTCTTCTTTACAAACAGCACCGGTGCTCCCCATGGAGAAACACTTGGCTGAATGTACTTATTGTCTAGCAACTCCTGCAATTGCACCATCAATTCCTTTAGTTCTACCGGAGCCATCCTATATGGTGCTTTCGATATCGGTGCTGTCCCCGGTACTAAATCAATCACAAATTCTATTTCCCTGTCCGGCGGTAAACCCGGCAGTACATCTGGAAAAACATCCGTAAACTCCCTAACTACTGGTATTTGCTCCATCTCGGGACTCACCACTTGTGTGTCAACCACATGAGCCAAATACCCTACACAACCTTTCTTCAATAATTTCTTGGCCTGCATCATCGTCAGACAAGAAGACTGTCTTGACGATTTGCTGCCATAAAATACGACCTTAGACTTATTTGGTGTCTTAAGGTGTATGCACTTCTTCTGACAATCAATTATCGCCCCGTGGTTAAACAACCAATCCATCCCAAGTATTACATCAAATTCCCCCAGACGTATTGGAATTAGATTCACATTTAATTTCTGACCCCTGATTTCAGCACAACAATTTCTATGTATGTACTCTACCGGAATCACTTCTTTATTAGCAACTTCTATGTTCATTGAGTTTTCTAGTTTGTCCCTAGGCAACTCTAATCGTCTAGCGAAATCATCAGACACAAATGAACAGGTAGCACCCGAATCAAACAATACATATGCATTTATATTATTGATCGGAATAATACATGACACCACGTCTTTTGACCCCACGGCATCCTGTACCGTCATATTGAAAGTCCGGGCTGTCGGCTTGTTCTGTGGTACCGGTCCCCCGATAGCCAATTTGCTGTTATTGCCCCTGTAGCCGCTACCCCCGTCATTCTTCTTCTTAGGGCAATCCTTTATCAGGTGGTCAGATGCTCCGCAAGAAAAGCATCTCACTTTCTTTGGGAGGGGACAATTTGGAGAAATATGTCCCACCTGACCACAATTGTAGCATGTATTCTTCCCTTTCCTGCACTCTCCGAAGTGGTTCTTTCCACATATATTGCATGCTGGCTTTTTCTGAACACTTCCTTGTTGATTCCCCGAGCTCTTGTCGTTGCTGTTGTTGTCCCATTTGCGCTTGTTGTTATTATTGTTGTTATTATTGCCTCCACTGTTGCTGTTCTTGCTTCCCCCTTCATTTTTCTTTCTGTTTCTCTCCTGGTTGTACTTGGTTAATGCGTCGCTTCCTCCTTCAGCAATGATTGACTTCTCCAACAAAGTTGCGAATGAGTCAATCTGCAGTACCGCTACCTTGTTGAATATCCAAGGTCTCAATCCATTTTCGAATCTTCTGGCCTTGCGTTCCTCCGTATCCACTTGATGTGGAGCGAACCTGGCCAGCTCATTAAATCTTGCCGCGTACTCAGGTACCGACATGTTTTCCTGCTTCAGTTCTAGAAATTTCACTTCCATCCTACTTTTCATACTCTTCGGGAAATAATTCTCATCGAATATTTCCTTAAATCTTGTCCATGACACCACCCCCTCGCCAGCCCTATTCTGATTGGCTTCCCACCAGAAATTGGCCTCTCCCTTCATCATATAGGTAGCAAAGATTGTCTTTTGCTCCTCAGCTACCCTCGCGATAACGAACGCTTTCTCTATTTCCTTTATCCATGACTGGGCCTCTATCGGGTCCGACGTTCCCTTAAACTCTGGCGGTCCCACCGCTTTAAAATCTTTAAAATTCGCCAACTGATTTGGTGGTGGTGGCGGATTTGCTACTACAGGGTGGCGGTTTTGCATTGCCTCAGCTAGCATGTCGACAAAGTTTTGCATAGGGTCTACGTTGTGTCCCCCCGCGTCGTTGTTAACTGACTCTTCTACCCCCTGGTTCCTTGGTGGTTGTCTACGTGGCGGCATTTTCTGTTATAAACAAAAATTTACATTATTATACTGGTTTCATCTTTTTCATTTCATTATTTTGTATCTTAGACAATGTTTAGCTAAAATACAAGTAATTATTTCAACACGCATATAAACATAAATTCAACTGCATTTATACTCATATGCTAAAACAGGAGTGCGTAGCACTTTACATCAAAAGCATACTGCTATAAATGCTTCTATCCCAGAGAAGCTACAAAAGATGGGATCTGACATATTCTACAACTTCCTAGAGTTGGGATTTAGTGACATATTAACCCTTTAATAAAACAAAAGTTGGGTTCTACTGCATCTATTTACATACGAAATTAGAAAACAACTACTACTACTACTGACTGCGCATCCCCCTACGGATCGCGTCGTCATACTCCTCATCCCCGATGGCCATCACCACACTCCTGCTGATGGTGTGCATAGACTGGCCTTCCTCAGCTGGGTAGTAGTGCACCCTGCTCTGAAGCCTACCATATGAAGATCGGTAGACGTAGCTAAGTCTATCCGTCCTCACCCGCTTCTCGCGGACCTCCTCCTCTAGCTCAATTATCTGTCCATAAGCGGCATCCCGCTGTCTCTCCATCTCAATACGGTCCTCTATCGCCTCCTGCCAGTGTGCATGGATGGCGGCCTTCTCTGCCTGAACCTGCTGAACCTTCAGCTCAGCCTCGGCTAACCTAGTCTCAGCTACTGCTAACTTAGCCTGCAGCTCCACATCCTGATCTACTAGCTGATGTGTCAGCACTGCAAAGTGCTCCACCGAATCCTCGTACTCCTGTACCTGATCCTCCAGTCCTACTATCCTCTCCTTCAGCTCTGTGTTCTCGCCAGAGAACTGGTAAGCCGCATCCCTATACTGATCCTCCATGTGCTGGTGGGTCAGATTCTGCTCCTCTAGATGCTGGACCCTTGCCTCCAGCCCCTCGTTCCTATCGGTCAGTCCCTCTATGATGTCAGCGGCAGTGGTGCCCATGCCATCAGCTGACTCCTCCTCCTCAGACTCCTCTGACTCTGCCTCATCCTCACTGTAAGGCCTCATGACTCCGCCCCAGACGGGCTCCACACGATCCCCCTCCTCAGGATCTGACTCTGGCTCCTCTACGGGTGCAGCCACCAGCGGCTGTGCAGTATCCATATGGATATCAATATAGTCCTCCTCAGCAGTGCGACTCGACTGTCCGATCTCTGCCATCCTATAACATAAAACAATAACACACGTTAGTACAGCAATAAAATATATTCATTGATGAAATGAAATGATATTTTATCATGTACATCTCGGCTCGATGGATTTTCTCAATCCATCTCCAAAAATACACAACATGATGAATCTCCCCGATTCATCCCCTAACGCACTCGATATGAGTTTAATACTAAGGTTATAACTTAGGTTTCGCAAATCCTAACGTTTCTAACCTACGGCTCTGATACCAACCTGTGACGACCCCAAATCCGGGTTCCATAACCTCGAGTTTGGTTCTCACTATTCAACACATTACTAACAATTAAATACATACATTGCATTTAAATATCGCGGAATAATACATATTGGTTCCCTTCAAAAGGTTACAATACCAGGGTCTATCAACCTTAACATAATAACAGTTCCTATCACAAGGAATTACAAAAGGCTTAAAAACCGTAAATACATAATTAAAGATCTAATTAGCATGCCTAAGCTAACTTAAGCTCTGGCTTTTCCTTTTCCTTTATCCTTCTTTGAGCAATCAGGATTATCTGAAAAATGGTTCATGATATAGCAAGAATGAGCAACTAGTTTGCTCAGCAAGTTTAAAACAATCATATAGATTTAATATATCATGAATGAATGGGAAATATCAACAATGATTCAACAATAGATATAACAATTGTGAATGAAACAGGATTCAAATTTTAATAAACAGAATATTTAAATCTTAAAATGCTGAGTGGTCACTAAGGACCCTGAACTAACTAGGGTATAATAGAGTTTCCTCTGACCCTTTGAGTTGTTTGGTTTTCAAGGGGATCAGCCTATTCAACCCGCTGTATATGCATTACATTTAGTCACTGGCGCCCAAAGTCGGTTTCCCGACACAAAATCCCCTAATTTAGGGTTGTTCAATTCTCAGACTTAATATAAGAAATCCGCACCCAACAATGGTTTGGATAAGCTTTTAAAAGTATTCAAGTTATTGAATTTAGAAACGCAATGTCTAGCTGAACTATTAGCTTCAGACATTTTTAATACAGTTCATGAATCAAGAACTAACAAGCTTCAAATGCACTAAGTGCGATTGTATAAACAATATGGATGTGGAATAATTTTAAATAATTAAACCACTTCAAGCTTTAACAATAAATACAAGTATGGAAACTTGTTCAACGATAATAATTGAGTAGGGTTAGAGAACTTGCCTGTTTGCTCAGCTACAATAATTGTCTAGCTTTAACTAACTTGCTTTGAAAGACCTAACATTAATAAAGTCGGTCTAATAATTAGTACGACGTATTTGCATAATTATACGCTTAATAACGAACTTATTTACCACATAAGTACTAACACATAAATTACATTAGTCAAAACAATATTATTAACCTTATAGACACTTAATCATTTTAGGTTAATAATTTAATAAGTTAGAAAATATTTTTCTTAAGTGTTGGACACTTATTAAACCCTTAAACAACTTATTATAATTGTTTAGTTCAATTCAATTTATTTTATTAACTCAATCTCTTTTTAATTACTATTTAATATTGATTAAATAGAAATTAATTAATTAACTCTAGTTATTATAAATAATAACTAATTGTACCTACCTATTATTAAATAATAAATAATTATTAACTTAATTTTAACCTTCTTTAATTTAATGTTAATCAACCAATAATTAACCAAGTAATTAACCTTACCTATTATTTAATTAAGGAAATTAAATAATAGTTTACTAATCTTAATCCTCTTTAATTATTATTTAATGTCAATTAAATAATAATTAATTGTTTAATTAATTTTAATTATTATTTAAGGTTAAATAATAATCAAATCATTCTTATTTATTATTTAAATTAAATAATAAATTATTACTCTAATAACTTAATTTCCATTAATCGTTATTTAATGTTAATTAAATAATAATTAATTGCTTAATTATCCTTATTTATTATTTAATAATATTTAAATAATAAATAATTAATTTATAAATTTTACCTCTCTTTAAATATTATTTAATAGGCATTAAATAATAATTGCTAATTTATCATCTTTATTTATTATTAATATTTAAAATAATAAATAAATAATAAATTTATTTAACCTAACCATGGTTTAGCTAACTAGATTAATATTTAAAATATTTAAATATTAAACTTTATGAAAAATCTCCTCCCCAATATTATTTTTGTATTATTATTATTTTTGTTATAATTTTAAATTAATTTTTAAATATTTAAATTAATTAAAATTAACCCGAATGGCATTTTCGTAATTAAGTTGAAAAACCGGACCGATGGCAATTTCGTAAATAATTCGAAAACTGAACCGAGGGCAGAATGGTAATTCTGCCGAAAAAAACACGGAGGGGCAAAATGGTAATTTCCCCGAATTTTTCCTTCCGCGCATGGCGCGCGTTTCAGATTATACGGCCCAAAACGACGCCGTTTTTGGAAACGCGGATACGGCTTCCGCGCGTACGCGCGGCGTAATTTTTTTCTGAGGCAAAACGACGCCGTTTTGTCTCCGCGTCCGACTGTGCACAGTGGCCGCGCATTGCGCGGAAACCTTTAGTTTTTTTTCCCCTTCCACAGATTGTGAACAGTGTTCCGGCTATACACACTTTAATTAAAATTATACCTTCAAGTAAGCTTTAAATCATCAATAAAAATCCAAAAAAATTACCAATCACCTTATATTAATTTATAACATGAAAAAATAATTTTTCATGATTTAATATCAATATTTTTTTATAAAAATTTTTACATCACATAAACTACCATAAATCATAACTTTTTGTGTATAACTCCATTTTAAGTGATTCAAACTTTGTTTTTCTCATGATTTAATGTTCTATAATATTATAACATCAAACCTAAGTTTTACAAAAATATTTTTGGTAATATATTTCAAAACTTGTTTACACACTACTAAATACATATTTTAGCATATAAAATATACCAAAATACAAACCAAACATATTAAACTCAAGCATGGCATAAATATTACCACTACACATTAATAATCATATTAACATGTTTATATTAACATGATGATTTATTTAATTTAAAAACAACACTTTATTTAAAATAACTATTACCTTGATTTAATGGCTATTCTTCTTTTTCTCCCAAAGTATGTTGTGAATCTTGAAGGCATAAACTAGCTTAGCACTCCTTCTCCTTCTCTTGCTCTCTCTCAAAATATTTTGCTCTCAAACTCTCTCTTTTGATTTTTGGAGCAAAATGAAATAACATCTATCAACTTTTCAAGTATACTTGAAAAATTAGTAGATACACATAATGTATCTAATAATTTTGACCACTACAAGCTAGCTATTGGATACTTACACAAGCAATTTAGTCCATACATAGTTGGTGAAAAGAAGCATGGTTTCATGTACTACAAAAATTAAAACAAGCAATCCTTAATTAAATAAATGGAAAATAAAATAAAATATCAAAAATCACTTTTTCTCTCTCCCAAAACCAACATGGTCGGCTGATGATACATATTCTTGTCCCAAATTATTAGTCACATTTTCATTTTTAATAATTAATAAGTTAATTTAAGTATTTTTCAAGTTGGCCAATCATTGGGCTTTAATTTAAAATACCAATTGGGCTTCTATTAAATTGTTTGGGCTACTAAATTGTCAAATTTTATTATTCTACACTTGGGCTACTAATTGACCCATGTTGGGCTAATTTAATAATTTATACATTAATTATTCAATCCATGATTAAATAAATAATTAAATTGAATAAATAATTAAATATTCCAACCCATTAGTATTAAATTACTAAATGGACTAATAAATATTATTATTAATATTTCACATTATTTACATTAATTAATAATCATATTAATTAATTTATTATATTTAATTCACTCATTATATTCAATTTAATTAAATATTTAATTAATAGGAAACTTATCAATTATTTTGATATTAAAACTTTAGGGTTTGTTCACCAATTTAATAACATATTAGTGACCCCCTTTAATTAATTTTAGTAATTAATTACATAATTATTTAATCACATAATTAATTAATCACATAAAAAGATTTAAATAATCTCATAAAACTAACTCGTTGGAAATTAAATTAATAATTTAATTAATAAAGATGTGGAAATTCTAGGACATTACAGTTATCAACGACAACCTTCTTTATTATTGTTCGTGTTGAAGATTGTATTTATTTTCATCAATCTTTTTAAAATATATATATATATATATATATATATATATATATATATATATATTCTCGAATTTTGTTTTGAATTTTAGTTTGGAAGTACCAGAGTTATCACTCTTGATTGTAGTATTTTTGTAATTCGAGTTCTTATTCTAGGAATTTGTAAAAAAAAAGGTGACTTTTGTGGTTAATTAATGACCAAGAAACTACTATATAATATAAGGCAAAATTTATATGAAATTATAATAAAAACTAAGAATTATGACGTAAAGTCGATAACTAATATATAAATATATATTTTTAATAATAATAATAATAAGAATAATTTATATGAATACAAAAGTGAAATGCTGTGTACAAACTAAAAATTCAAAAATTATACTAATTTATTTTAAATAAACTATAAATAACAAATCAACTATCAACTTGATTATAATTAATTTGAAACTTTAGTAAGACGTTGAAGATTTGTCAAAAAATGTAATCTTCCACGAACCAATCCAAGTCCAAATATATGTCGTTATATATAAATTTACGTGGAGACATAATGGGTAGATAAACAAAAACAAATGTGTGGCTTGAAAATTACTCCTCCGACTCAAAATTAAATATATAATTTAATTTTTAAAATTAAACGAGAATATATTAAATTTTAAATAACTATCAGTACAAGTATAATTTTTTTTTTATAATCAATATAAAATATGTTTGCATTGGGCCGATCCAAGATGGAATTGTTAAAAAAACCAATCAGAAAGATCGGATAAATGCCCGGCTTGATTCAAATATTCACATGAATAATCAGGCTTGATTCAACCTACCCATAAAATGCCCGACTTGGTTAGGCTAAAAACCCGGGTTGATAAAAAATAAACCAAAATGAAGCCGATCATAGCCCAATATCTTGTGCCTTACGCCCTTCCATCGTTTATATACACATTTTTGCTAATCATTTCTTCTCTCCCCACCGACGTGAGATAAGGTACCAATTTATATATTGTCACTTTATAAACTTAATCTCCTTACCGATGTGCACTCATCACTTTGCTGGTAGAATCAAACACCCAAATCACGTTCCACTGACTGGTTACTGCTTGGCTGGTGAGCAACGGATTGCCATTCATGATTATATAGAGAATGGAAATTGGCGGAATTTTCTCCGTGACCTTCCACTTGGGGTTCAAACCACAGATGATTGTAGTAAAGACACTTGGGAAGAAGATGATAATAATGGGATTCAAAATGTTGGTTCTGAAGGGTTGTTAACAACATGGAGATTTAGACACAAAATTGCACTTGGGTAAAATTGTAGTTTTCTGAGTTTCAAATTAAGTTCTGTGTGATCTGTTAGAAGTTTAAGGGGGTGTATTCAATTAAGACTTTTAAAAAATTTTAAAGACTCTTTTTAAGTGATAGATTTTTGTAGAGTTCATTGACTTTTAAAGATTTTTAAAATGACTTTTAAAGATTTCATGAAATAAGTGACATATTTTTATAGACTTTTTACTAAAAACTTTAATAGACTTTTATATACTTTTAATATACCTTGTAGCTTACATCATTAAGCATTTTGTTGAAGAGGTCGGACAATATGCTTTGAAGAAAATTATAGAAATGATTAACTGGATAGATTGGTTTGGCCTGGAAGCATCTCTATCTTTACACATTTGACATAATAGAGTATCGCATAACCCAATGATCACAAATTGATAAAAAAAATTAAGGGGATAACTGATTTAGAGAAAATTACACACTGTCCTATAATGGAAAAAGTTTATAAACCACATAAAACTTTAAAATTTTCTATTGTTTTTTTATTGCTAGTACCTAAATATTGTAATTACAATTTTAAGTCAACAACATAAAATGACATTCGCAACCAAATAAAATGAGGGGTTATTCATGAAAATTCTCCATAGAAACAGTTGCTAAAATGCGAACAATTCTATTAGACAGTTTACTTAGTATATCATTATTTATCAAAAGTTTTATATGAGACATTTTTAAATCACCAGTATAAATGACACTCAAAATATATTAAATCAACACTAACATGTAAGCTTACATAGCTGATGAGGATGAACTATGCTATATTTTTATTCCCTAAATGCTAAGTTTTTGTAATTATTTTGTACTTAAATGTATTAATATTTATTTTAATTTGGTTTTGATATATTTTGTGAGTTTTCAATTAATTTATATTATTTTATACTATTTTTATTTGTTAGTTTTTAAGTATTTTTATTATTTTATGAAAATTATTTATTATTATGTGTTTTTATTAATTTTATTTGTATTTATTTTATATTATTTTCATCTTCTCATTTTCTCAAATATTTGAAAGTTTTTGACAAATATTTGGAAGTCTTTGGGCATGAGGCCAGACTTTGGAAGACTTTGAATATGAATAAATCTTGTTTTAAAGTCTATCAAACTCCACCATTTGATATAAATATTTAAAATCTATGACTTTTTGAATACCGAAATACTTTTATAGACTTTGTAAAAGTCTTAATTCAATACCACATAACTTTTAAAGACATTAGAAAAATTGTAATTGAATACCACTAAACTTTTATAAACTCTTTAAATGTCTTGATTGAATACAACTAAATTTTTAAAGTCTTTATAAGTCCTTATAAATCCTAATTGAATATACCCCCCTTAGAGTCATTAGACCATGCAGGGCTTTAAAAGCCGAGGGAAGTAAAATTGGAATTTCGGTAAAATTGTAGTTTTCTGAGTTTTTACGTTGTGATGATTTTAATAATAATTTTCGAACATGTTAGTCGTTAACCGAAATTCTTACTTCAAACTGTTTTCTCTAATTTGGAATGTCAATACTAGGAGTTATTTTTGCCTATGATTATGTGTTAAATTTTTTTTTTTTTTTTTTTAAACTAACTTTTTATGCATGTTTTTTGCAACTGCATTGGGTTGCTTTAAGTTTGGAAGGTTCAGATTCGGGTTTAGCATCGGTGATGGAATCAATGGAGTTTTGTTTGAAAATTCGCGGTTCAGAGGCTTGTGTATATGAGGATTTGCCGAAGGCAATCAATTTGTTCCATATACGTCGGGATCTAGCTGAAAGTGGTCATGCTTTATTAAATCATGCTTATCATGTACAGCAAGAGTATGAAAGGTGCGGCCGATCTTGTTCCTTTTCCTCTTTTATGCTGGACATTAAGAAATATTACTGCCTAAGAATTGTTTTCCTTTTGTATTGCCTATTAAAATTTCCATTAATGTAAAGATAGTCCAGTGAAAATGGTTTGTTTTGTGTGATTTGAATGCCTTCTCCGTCCCATGAAAGTGATTTGGTACTTTTTAAGTTTTATTCATCACGGTAGCTCAGTTTCCCCTCAATGTTAATATGCTCTGGCAAGGTAGGGAACCGGATTTTGAAATTTTAAAGGAATAAATGATCTTTTGAAAAGAACTATATATGTGATCTGCTGTTGCCAAATTTATTTGTTTTTTTGTGAAGGCTATTCAAGTTAATTCATGGGCTGAAAATGCAACCAAAGGACTAATTAAAGAGCTTCTTCCCTCAGGGATCTCTAAACAGCGACACTTTTGCTAATGCACTCTATTTTAAAGGGGCATGGGATTGGAAGTTTGATTCAGAAAATACTATGCACAAGGACTTCCACCTTCTCAGTGGCCAGATTGTTCAAGTTCCCTTCATGACCAGCAAGAAAAGTGAACGACATCTTTATCGCTACATTAATGGCTATAGAGTTCTCAAAATCCCATACCAAAATGGCCAGGACACTAGATGCCATGTACTTCTTTCTTCCAGAGGAGCTCAATGGCTTGCAAAATATAATTCAAAATTTCAATTCCACTCCTGGATTTTTCAATCAAGATTTTCAGTTAAGGGAAGAGAATTTTCGTGATCGTTTTTGGATCCCAAGATTCAAGTTCTCATTCGAGTTTGAAGCATCCAAACCATAGAGGAAATAGGACTTCAACTACCAGTCATGAATGTTGGTGAGTTCACTGAATTGGTAATGAAGTCTCCCCACAGTGACAAACTTTGTGTTTCCAAGATTTTTCACAAGTCTTATATTGAAGTGAATGAGGAGGGAATAGAAGATGCAGCTAACACCCCTGTGCGGATTAGAAGGTGTTGCACGAGGCATCCAACTCCAGGCTTTGTTGATGATCATCCTATCATGTTCATCATAAGAGACGAGAAGTCTCGGATTGTATTCTACACTGGAGCTGTGCTCAACCCACTCCTGACGACTTGATTAATGTACTAGATGTGAAAGGCTTTCGGCTTTCGCTATGTTTGGCAACTCAATTTCAAGTGGACTCGACTAAGTTTTGATTTTCTTCAATTTCAAATGTGCTTTTAAGTACAATTATGAAGCTTGGAATTGCATTGCCAACACAGTAGTTGTGTTGTTGGGTACTAATAGAGATGGACTTGATTTGTCGTTTGGAGAATACATTTTTTGAATTAAGACTACACAAGTAGCTTTCATCCATGTTGTTTCTCGTCTGAGTTGTATGATTCGAGTAATTGTAATATTCATATACCAAAGCCTATTTTGTTATTGAGTTCAAATATGGTATCAATGTAAAACTTAGTCAGCATATATTTGATAAATAGACATTTTGTATAGTTAATCCATGGGTTTGGTCCGGTGGTCAATGAGGTTTTCTCTCAATTTTGAATTCTTGGGGAGTGCGTTTTAAGATCGCTTAAAGAATGATTTAGTCTCAATTGACATGTAGCCTAAGAATACTCTTACAATTGAAAACAAAATAATAAAAAAAATTATAATGCCCATCTTAGTTACTTTATCTGCAAAGTGTCAATCAATCCAAGGAGTCTTTTTTTTAGTTTAAGAAAATTTAACAATCTTGGTAGCCAAGATTGAATCCCCAACCTCGTGGATATAATGAATTAGGTATTACCATTCAAGTACCATGAGATAGGGGTGTGCATAATGAATTAGGTATTATCACTCAAGTACCATGAGATAGGGGTGTGCATTCGATAAAAAGGGTACCGAACCGGATTGATATCGAAACTATCAAAAATTCTGTATCGATACCGGTTGGACTGGTATATTGAATCGGTAATTTTTTTTCCAAATATATACCAAAAATTAATAATAATAATAATAATAAATAAATAAAAATCCGATATAACAGGTACAATTCGATAAATATCAAACTCTCAAAACTTTGAACCGATTAATACTGATATATCGAATCAGTAGTAGACTGATCCGATACACAATATATACCAATTGTACCGAAAAAAATAAACAGCCCTGCCATGAGGTGAGGTGAAAGGAGTTTCTTTAATGTGACTAGAAAATTAAATTTTATCTGAATTGATTGTGTTGGGAAAATGATAAAAGAATCCAATATACTGAATATCGGGCATTTGGCTTTAGGCTGCCGTGGTGCAGTGGTTATCTTGGCTTTAGGCTGCCGTGGTTATCACGTTAGTCTTACACACTACCGGGTCCCACGGGCGTCAACACATTTTCTGTAATTTCCTTCTTTTTTTCGTTTAAGAAATATCGAAACATATATACACTTTTTTCCATAATCTCCTCCTTTTTTTCGTTTAACAAGAAATATTGAAACATATATTTTTTATTAGTTTTTGTTGATACATTTTGGCAGGCTATGCTATGATACTCCTAATACATATAACTAACCATGCTGAATAGAGTGAATATATTTTTATTAGACGTTTTTTACACATTCTGACAGGTTGTGATAATTTTTAAAGCATATAATATTAAAAAGGTGATAAAAGAGTAAAAGAGGGCAAAAAGTAAAAGTGCCCCTACATAAAAAGCAAAGAACGGTGGCCGGTAATGAAGTGACTAAAGTTATCAAGTTGATTCAGCAAATTAGGGTCGGTACCAACATTAATAATATGATCGTCAAAAGCAACGACACATTCCTTTCTTTTTTCCCATGAGTTTTGCCTAGTATTGGTGTGTTAATGCTAGTTACACTTTCTACTTGTGAGTTATTTATACGTGAGTATGTCACATATAACTCTTGTTATTGGTGCAGTAGTTTAAACTTAATCTTGAGACGAATCGTAAACTTGAACACGAGCCACGGATCTTAAAAGACTGAGAAGATTAGTCCAACTACATTTAAAAAATTCTATATTATCAACAAAAAAAAAGATATGTCAAATATGCACATGGGAATTTAACAAATTTGAGGGATTCATTTTTTTCTGGATAATGTATTATAAAATTTTAAAAATCTTTATTTTATGTATTTTTTAAAATTCACATCTGTGTAGAGTAGATCATTCAACATTTGCGGCACAAACTCATTTTTAATCTATTCGTCCTAAAAGTTATGAAAAATGATAAGAGAAGAGATAATTTTATTTTATTTTTAAATTTCTACCAAATTGAGAGCTTAATGATATATTTTTTCTTCTGAGTACAAAAACCAAACCAAAGAGAGGCCGTTATACGTCAGCCTTGCATTATCAACCGTATCCCTTGGCACTATATACAATATTCCAACCGCGTCAAAAATATTCAAGAATGACTTCGAAATTAAGCAAATCCCCCGAACAGAATATAATTACAAATTTCCTTTCGCTCCCTATAAATACTTTTTCTTCCACTCTAAACCCTTTCCAATTTCCCACTATCAAAATCTCTCCCAAGTTTAGTTCACGTGCCTGTCTAAAATTCTCATTTCTTTCCGATCAAACAACTCCGGTAATGCACTGATTCATCAAATCTCACTACTCGGATCGCTATTTCTGTCTCATGGCCGAAATCGCCGTACTCGTAGAAGCTCTCTTCGGGGACAAGGCATCCGCCGATCTCCCTCGGAGACTTCGCTCTGATTCCTCACTTAAGCTAGGGCTGGAGAAGCTCTATTTGATACTCAAACATGGCGGCGTTGAAGATACTGGAGATGGTAAATTAGGGCTCGAATCCTGGGACCGCTCTCAGATTCAAGCTGTTTATTCGATCGCGAAAGCAATTGCTTCTGCTGCCAATTCTCTCTCTGGTACTGTCTCCATTTTTCATCTTCCGATCATGTATATCTATATATGTATGTAATATTTTAAATGTGTTGAATGAAATGGTGAAGTATGTATGTGGTTTTGTGATTTGACAGTGGAGCACGCGGAACCTATACTTGTTGCGGTCGTTCAGCAGTTGGTGGAGTTTGCGCTGTGTTACTTGGAGAAATCAATCCGGAACAGTGATGATTCCAGTTTTCAGGTTTGTATTTCTATGTTTAGGACAGATGGCTTGTTATGTTTAATTTCTATATTGATTAAAGTGATTCAGATTTGATTACGGTAAATACTTGTTGGAGCTGTTGTCAAAAAAATATATGCATATAGTAGTTGATGAAACTGATGATATCACGAAACAGTGATTACTACAAATGGAAATATGGGTTTCATTAATCCGTAGAATTCTTGAAAATAAACCCTCCTGTTGTGGATTATGGCGCAAAAAGGTTCAAGGGTTGGTAAGTAGACAGATTATTGTAGGGTTCCTAATATTTGAAATTGAATTTTTTTCCTGGTCTTAGATGTGAGTGATAAAAAGTTATAAAACCAGGTGTGCTGAAGTGTTGCACAACCAGTATCAAGAGAACTTGATTAAAATGTTCAATTTGCAGACCAAATGCTAAGCGAGCAGGTTACGTCTTGCATTGGCTAGTTAGGATATGTCAGTGGCGCTGATGTTAATGCTTATTTTATAAATGTAAATATCAATGGTCATCATAAATATGCCTCAATATTCATCTCTTGCATCACGGTCCATTGATACAATAATTTTCAGATAATGGAAGTTTTATTGAACTAGCTTGTTTATTTAGTAGAACCATTAGTTAAGTCTCGATTAAGTCACTGTGAACCAAAACATTTAATGAATATCACTTCCATATATATACATACACTCATACAGTCGTACATATATTTTTTAGATGGAGCATACACATATAAACTCTATTTTCAACTCAAATCTGTCTCACATTGTTTTGAAATCTCACGTTCCCTTGAACTTATTTTCTCTCATCATGATCACTGAGTGTAACAAACCAAGCCCACCTCACAACTTGTGTGGCAACATGCCTACTAGCACAGGCAAAAGCATAACTAAGTAGTATGCCAAAAAAAGGTACAAGTGGACATAAACAAATAGCTCAAAAGAGCGTATCTCTTACTCTGTCTAACTTTCGTGACAGTTCCCATAGTCCACAACAAGTTTAAAAAGTGAATATATCCAAAATGAATGGAAAGAAGGAATTAATGACCACTACAAACTCTTATTCACAACTCAGTCCTCTCCCATTTTTTTGATGTATTATGTAGCTGGAGTGTCACAATCAGGCTTTTAAATCCTTAACATTCTCATTAGAGTCCACTAGATCCATGTTTCATCCGTAAGTGGGACAAACATGAATACATTAGGGAATGAAAGTAATCATAAAGAGTGCCACTAGTAAATTTAGTTTTTAAACTAAGGGCCATGTAAGCTATGTGGAAGCCAGCATGAAGTGTGTTAATGTATATTATTGAACTATGTGAAAATAGTTCCAACTGAAGCACAAACTACATTAGATATTTAGCATGCCTTTCGTTGAACTCCCAAGCTGTGTCTTTCCATATTTTTGCTGTCGATTGATGAAAATTTGACATAGCCTCACCTAGCCTATATGTTGCTGATACTCCTTACTGTTATATTTTAAACGCTTATATGTATTTTATTCTCCACAAGAAGAAGGGGGGGTGTTCACGAAGTAAATGTGCTAAAATTTGGGTTAGATATCCTGCTAACCTGGTAAAGAGAGAGATACTCAATAATTACCTTTTGTTGCTTCCATAGAATTAGTTAAAAGTTCTCTTTTATTGTTACATGACATATTTAACATGTTATCTTTGTATGACATTTAAAATGTGAATCTGCTAGTAACATATAACTATTAAGAAGCATAAAAAAATAGCTCAATACCACTGGTAGCAGCTTACCTTTATGAGAACTAGCTTAATGTTGTCTTTGTACTGCAAACTTTGTTGCTAGATTCAGATGGAATTCTCTCTCTAACTCTCTCTCACATACTTGCAAACAAAAAATAAAAATAAAAATGCACGTGTTATATCTTTAATGATCACTGCAGATTCTCTGTGTGATAGAATGTGCAGCTACCTGTGTGCTTGTGTCAGCTTGCTAATCTGCCTGCCTGCATGTGTGACTACCATATCTAGTCTTACTATTTTTTCATCATTCAGGATAACATGGTACAAGTATTGGAGATAACACTAGTTAATGGCGTGGATAGTGAGTCTGATTTGTCACAGCCTTGCTCTTTGAATACGCTTGTAGACTCGTTGTCGATGTTGCCTGTTAAAAGTTGTAGTATTGAGTTGCAGGACCACAGCAAATGTTTGCTTCAAGGTATTGTTCTAAGTCAAACCATCGTCCTTTAATGATTTAGCTGTAATAGTTTTTGTAAAGCTGTGCTTTGCTTACTTGTTGCGAGAAGGGGGCAGTTGCTCAAAGGAAGAGAAACCAGTGGATCGTCTTCTTATGAAATTAGCTTCTGAGTGCATGCAACTTGAGAATGTGAGCCCAGGGCCAGTCTTCACTGAGAAGTCTTTCCACCATAATTTTAATAAGGTGGTTTCTCTATCCCAGCACTGGGCAATTTTTCATCTGGGATGCATTCAGCGTCTTGTTTTGCTCTGCAAAGAACTGCTTGAACTTCCGGATATGGTTGACGAGAGAATGGTTCAATCAAATTTACGGAAAAGATTGTCCTATTCAACGAGAATTTTCAAATTACTTGGAAGTGTTACAAAAGGTGTCTTATATGCTGGATATGATTCTATGTTGTTCCAAGCTGTTGCTTCATTTATCAGTGTACTTCCTAACTTGTTCAAGCCTGGATTTGAATTTGCAAACAGCAATGCTTCTGTTGATAGTAGTTTTGAAGGTCTCATATTGTCACTGTTGGAAGAGTTTCTTCAACTTGTTCATGTGATTTTTTGCAACAGCAATGTATTTCAAAACGTCCGGGCATTATTAATAGCAACTATCTTGGACAGTCTGGACTCTGATGTATGGAGGTACAATAAGTCTGCTGGTAACCTAAAGCTCCCATTGGCTTACTTCCCTCGAATTGTGATTTACATTCTGAAACTTATTGTGGATGTAAATAAACAAAATTATCAGGTTTTTGAGTTGAAGGACTTCAATGCAGAAGACGGTGGGGTTTTTACTGACTACCAGATAGAATCCCTTTCATGCCATATTCGTTCTGAGAAGTTTTTTCTGCTACAGAAGTACTCTGTGCAGGAGCTATTGAGAATAATATTCCCTACTTCAAAGCAGTGGGTTGACAATCTATTGCACCTTGCCTTTTTCCTTCACTCGGAGGGAGTCAAGTTGAGGCCAAAACTGGAGAGATCACATTCTAGTGGAACAAAAGCACCTTCTGCCGCAGAACCAGAAAATGCTGTTTGCCATGAAGATGAAGCGCTCTTTGGCGACCTTTTCTCTGAGGGTGGTCGCTCTGTAGGATCTGTGGATGGATGTGATCAGCCAAGTGTTGCTGCTAGTTCTGTCTTGAACATTTGCAATATGCCATTGCAAGCTGCTACAGAACTTTTCAGCTTTATAAAATTATGCTTCTTTTCCCCTGAATGGAATTCTTCCCTGTATGAGGATGGTTGCAAGAAGCTTAGTGGCAGCCATATTGACATTCTGCTTTCCATTCTCAACTGTCAGGGTTGTTATTCAGAAGACAGGACTTCTGCTAATGATCTAGCATTATCTGGACAGAGGAAAATTGGCCATATCCATGAACTTTGCTTTGAACTGTTGCACAACTTTCTTTCTCGCCATGTTCTCTCTAATTCACTGGAGGAATACCTTGTCATGAAAATTCTAAATGTGGAGAATGGTGTCTTTGTTTACAATGATCAGACTCTTGCTTTGCTAGCTCATGCTCTCATCTGCAGGGTTGGTTTGGATGGTAGTCAGTTGAGAACTAAAATCCAGAAGGCTTTTGTCGATTTCATTTCTGAGAAGATGAAAACTTGTTCAAGCTGTCAGAATCTCAAGGAAGTTCTTGAGACTCTTCCTTCTGTGTTTCACATTGAGATTCTTCTAATGTCATTCCATTTATCCTCGGAAGATGAAAAGTCAAAATCCGCAAACTTCATATTTTCTTCCTTTGGAGCTATCAATGCTCTTCCTGCTGGTTTTAATAGTATGCAATTGACATGCTGGGGTTTACTAGTTTCGAGGTTGATTTTGATTCTTCGTCATATGATATTTTACCCTCATGCTTGTCCTCCAACATTGCTTTCGGAGTTGAGATCCAAGTTAAGAGAAGCTGCAGTTTTTGGCCCACGTCTTTCCAATGAGGCAAATGATCATTCGCCTTGGGCATCAACTGTTGTGGAGAATGTGATTGCAACCTGTATCAAAGAAGGGCAAGTGGATAGCAGCTTTCTTAAACAACTGATTGACGTTGGATCGCTTTCTGCTTCAGTATGTAGAGATGATAGGGCAGTTGAATGCTTAGGTTTGAAATGGTCTGAAATATGGTCCTCCTTCTCACGGATTTTGGGGTTCTGGAAAGGTAAAAAAGCTTCAGCTGCAGAAGACTTGATTCTGGAAAGATACATATTTGTCCTTTGTTGGGATATCCCTACAGTGGACTCTAAATTGGAACACGTGCTTCCTCTTTGGACTGGCATGCAGGATCCGGATGCCCCAAATATGGAGCATCTGTTTCATTTTAGCCATTTCATTTTAGGTCATTGCGTAGCTATTCCTGAGAGCATCAATTTTTCAGATGTGGTGTTTGCTTCGTTGCAATACATAAATGATGTACACATATCAGAGGAAATCGGAGAACTAGGGTGGGACTTTTTGAGGTATGAGTCGTGGCTGTCTCTGGTAATGTCATTACTCAATGTAGGCGTCTTGAGATATGGTATAAAGAATACAATCATTTCTGAAGTTCCGATCTTGGAAGAGCACGTATCCAGAGATACTGAGTTTCTTACTCTTGCTGAAAGTCTGGTTTCTAGTTTGTTTGGAACTGATAAAGTTGCAATTCTAACGAGAATGTTATCATCTTTGTTGAAGAAATATTTACGAGTTTATCAAAAAGCATTTCTTTCTACCAATAGCAGCCAAAAATCTGATGATACGTTTTCAACTTTGTTGCTTCTCAAGCATACTGGAATTGACAAATCTGTGCAGGATGCTTTGCTGGAGAAGAGTGGATTGAATTCTTGCCATCTGGAGTCTGTTTATGAGCTTTTGTCAAAGTTGACTGTAACTATAGACAAAATGGCTCCTGGAATCCAATCGAAGGTATTTTGGGAATTTTTATTGCATGGTTTCCCCTGCCACCCTCAAATTTCTAGTGGAATTCTTTTGTCTTGCATCCTTAGCATTCGGATGATCATTAACTTTCTAGATGGGCTGCTTAAGGTGAAAACTGCTAGAAGAATTATCTGTGCAGAGACTGAATTACTTTGCCAGATTCTTGAATCAGTCTTGACAATAAAGTTTGATAGGATTTTTGAATGTCTTCATGGGAAATGTGATGATATCTATCATAGCTTGTCTGAAGGCTTAGAAGGCTTTGATTATAGTAGTTTATTTATGATGCAGAATATTGAAGAATTGTTAAGAGACACCAATGCCAGAGAAGTTAGTGATAGCAGTATTAATGAATGCCTACTTAATAAGGCCATCGATACCATGAACAGCCTCTGGAAAGATCCTTCCAAGAATGTAATCTTTAAATTCTTCCTTTCTGCGGAAGACATGTCTGAACAGATCAAGGATCTCTATGGTTCACATCGTGGTGATTTGTTGGTCCTTATTGATTCACTGGATAATTGTGACTCCGAGTCGGCAAATATAAAGGTTCTTAATTTCTTCATTGAACTTTTATCAGGAGAGGTTTCTTCAGATTTCAAACGTAAGTTACAGCAGAAATTCGTAAGCATGGACTTGCCGTGCCTTTCAAAATGGCTGGAAAGTAGGCTGTTAGGTTCCACGATAGAAACCCCAGGTGGGGTCACCTGTGTAAATGGAAGTTCACTTTCTCTCAGAGAGTCGACCAGAAATTTTATTGCATGCCTTCTGTCTCCTTCTGAACTGCAATCCCAGGAATTGCACCATCACCTTTTTGAAGCCATGTTAGTTTCACTGGACTGTGCATTTATGCTCTTTGATGTTAATACAGCAAAATCTTATCTCAATTCTGTTGTTCAACTTTCAAGATCAGAGCTTTCAATGAAATCACTTCTACGGAGAACCATAATGCTGATGGAAAAGATGGCTGGTGATGAACGTCTACTTCAAGGACTGAAGTTCCTGTTTGACTTTTTTGGGACTGTTTTAAGTGATTGTGGGTCTATCAAGAATACTGTAGAAAAATATTCTGGAAAGTCTTTGTCTAGCAATAGTTCTGGGGTGGGATCAGTTGCTTCTCGATCTCTTGCTTCGAGGAAAAATTCTGACACTTTAGTTCTTTCTTCTAATCAAGAAGGAAATTCCACATCTCTTGATTGTGATGCAACCTCTGTAGATGAAGATGAGGATGATGGAACATCCGATGGTGAAGTGGGTAGCATTGACAAGGATGATGAGGAGGATGGCAGCAGCGAAAGAGCCATTGCTTCTAAAGTTTGCACATTTACTTCCAGTGGCAGCAATTTTATGGAACAACACTGGTATTTTTGCTATACATGCGATTTGACTGTGTCTAAAGGCTGCTGTTCTGTTTGTGCAAAAGTTTGTCACCGTGGTCATCGTGTTGTCTACTCCCGCTCGAGTCGCTTTTTCTGTGATTGTGGCGCAGGGGGTGTCCGAGGTAGCAGTTGCCAATGCTTGAAGCCTCGGAAATTCACTGGAAGTAATAATAGTGAACCAAATCGTGGTGCTGGTAGTTTTCAGTCCTTTCTACCATTCCCGGAGGATGGGGACCAGCTCCCTGATAGTGATTCTGATGTTGATGACGATGTTTTGATGGACATAGATAACTCTGTCAAGTTGAATATTCCAAGAGAGGTTCAAGATGGCATCCCTCAGTTACTTGAAGACCTAGAAGTTGAAGGTCGGTTGCTTGAACTTTTCTCTTTGTTGATGCCGTCTATAACTAGCAGAAGAGACTCTAACCTATCCAAAGACAAGAAAGTTTCACTGGGTGACAATAAAGTGCTTTATTACAGTGGTGATCTTCTCCAATTGAAAAAGGCATATAAAAGTGGATCTTTAGACCTGAAGATAAAGGCAGATTATTCAAATGCCAAGGAACTTAAATCTCATTTAGCAAGTGGTTCTCTTGTTAAATCCTTACTAAGTGTCAGCACTAGAGGTCGTCTAGCTGTCGGAGAAGGTGACAAAGTAGCTATATTTGATGTTGGGCAGCTGATTGGACAAGCCACTATTGCACCTGTGACGGCAGACAAAGCCAATGTCAAGCCCCTTTCGAAAAATGTTGTTAGGTTTGAAATTGTACATCTTGTTTTCAATCCATTGGTGGAGAATTATCTTGTTGTTGCGGGCTATGAAGATTGCCAAGTTCTTACAGTAAGTCATCGTGGTGAGGTGGCTGATCGTCTAGCCATTGAACTTGCTTTGCAAGGTGACTATATCAGACGTCTAGACTGGGTTCCAGGATCTCAGGTGCAGCTAATGGTGGTCACCAACAGATTTGTTAAAATCTATGATCTATCGCAGGACAACATAAGTCCCTCACATTGCTTCACGTTGCCTGATGGCGCGATCGTGGATGCGACACTAGTTGCGGCTTCACAGGGAAGAGTGTTTCTTATTGTGCTTTCTGAATCTGGATGTTTATTCAAGCTAGAAATGACAATGAAAGGAAATGTTGGAGCCAGACCGTTAAAGGAAATAATTCATTTTCAGGACAGAGAGATTAATGCAGGAGGCTCCTCTTTGTACTATTCATCAACTTGTAAGTTACTTTTTATATCCTATCAAGACGGGACCACCTTGATAGGCCGATTAAATAACAGCACGACATCTCTAACTGAGCTATCTGCTGTGTATGAGGAAGAGCAAGAAGGTAAGCTCCGAGCAGCTGGGTTGCATCGTTGGAAAGAGTTACAAGCTGGTAGTGGATTATTTGTTTGCTTCTCAAGTATGAAATCAAACTCTGCATTCACTGTTTCCGTGGGAGAAAATGAGGTCGTCGCACAGAATATGCGGCAAGCTGTGGGATCAACCTCACCGGTGGTTGGGCTCACTGCTTACAAACCTTTATCCAAAGACAAAATTCATTGTCTAGTTTTACATGATGATGGGAGTCTTCAAATATACTCACATGTGCCTGTTGGGGTTGACACGTGTACAACTGCGATCTCTGATAAAGTTAAGAAATTAGGTTCTGGTATTCTTAACAATAAAGCTTATGCCAGTTCGAAGCCGGAATTCCCGCTTGATTTTTTCGAGAAAACAGTATGCATAACAGCTGATGTGAAACTAAGTGGTGATGCCATCAGGAATGGTGATTCGGAGGGAGCTAAGCAAAGCTTGGCATCTGAGGATGGGTTTCTTGAGAGTCCTAGCCCAGCAGGATTCAAGGTATATCATCACATAGTATAGCTTCTCATTATACATCTCTTTCCTTAATAATTATTAAATCTTTCTTTATTTTTTGGTTAGTTTCAACACGTGCTTCCTTCATATGTCTATCCATTAATAAGTCCTATAGATGCTACTGCGAGGTGCATTTATATATGATTTCCCATTTTTGAGTTGCTCTTCTTTTTCTTTGACTCAACGAAGTTTATTGTTTCATCCATGGAGTTATTGGAGGAGTTCTTCATGGGGAATCTTGTATTACTTTTGTGGAAGCTCCACGGTTTTTATATTGGGGAGTTGACGTTCTCTGTATACACTGTGTGTACATGGGCTTCAACCCTTTTTGGGGACTTTTTGTATTACTTTAATTGTTTTATTACTTATCAAAAAAGTTATAAAGATGCTTTTGCACATTTTTAGTAACTTCTTAATCTAGATCATGTCATATTTTCTTAGTATATTTTTCTTTGGTTGTGTTTACTATGGAAATATTACTTGCTTTTGGAATTGACAGTCCTACTTTTATAGTTCATTTTTGTGTGCGGATATTATGGTTTACACATTATTGCACACAAGCATAAATACATTATTGTTTTAATTAAAAAAATTACAATAAAATTATAGTCATTAAGTGATTTCAATTACAAAAAAATTGCTAATAAATTTTAGTCCTTAACGTAGTATTGAAAATGGATCATTAAAGAATAACTATGTCTAAGCGTGTGGGGAAAAAGTCAATTGGAGAAAGTAGGACTGTCATTTCCAGGCAGAGGGATTATTACAGTAAAGGACAAATATGCAAATGTTGAAAAAAAAAAATTCGACCTTTTTTTCGTTAGAGCATTCTTTGCTAGTGAATTAATGTTTTGATGGGTGCATTTCTCTATTCCTTGCTAGTTGTGCTGCCCCTTTTACTGCATATATGTACTAGTATGGTTGATGTTTTGAAACCTTGAGCAGCCTTCTGTATTTCTGTTAGCTGTACCTGTCCTTGTTGCATGTGGTGTAATCATTCTAATTGTGAAGTTATACTTTGAATTATACAAGTTAAGGTTGTAGGAGAATGATAAAATATAAATTCAAAACCTAAATCATTTCAAACATGCAAGTGCAGTAATATCGGAAGGAGAGATTGTAATTGAACATTAATGCTGTCTGATAGGGACTGGCAGGTAATAGCTTTACACCCATTCTGAAAGAGAGAGGGGAAGGTTAGAGTTAGAGGGAACTTGTAATCAGTCTAAATAAAATCAGTTGTCATATTGAACAGTTTTTATCTCTGTTTTTACTGATATGCTGTCACATTTTAAAGTTCTTCCTTTATTTATTTTGGGGTGGGGGTGGGGGGTGGTTTAAGAGACAAGAAACCAGTTATATCAACAAGTAAAAGGTAATGAGATTATATTACAAGGGAAGCATGATGATATCCTTTGAACTCCATAGGAGATGCCACTTATCCTGCAAAAGAGAACCAGAAAAAGAAAGAGGGAGGGAGGGAGGGAGAGGGGAGAGGGCGGAGGGGGGGTGGGGGTGGACAGAAAGAAAAAGACTGCAAATGCCAAGTGTACCTTCAAGGCTACAACCTACACTAAGCCACTTGAGATCTCCTATCGTGCGTTGTTACTTCACTACTTGTCATTGGTCGATAGTAAAGTTTGAAATTTTCTAACTTGTTTGATATTTTATTTGATAAGGTCTATAAAATCCATAACTATTTATGTTTTTCTTCTCAGGTAACTGTTTCGAACCCAAATCCTGACATGGTCATGGTTGGGGTTCGGGTGCATGTAGGTAACACATCAGCAAACCATATACCTTCTGATATAACTATCTTCCAGAGAGTTATAAAATTGGATGAGGGCATGCGTTCGTGGTATGACATTCCATTTACAGTAGCTGAATCACTTCTTGCTGATGAAGAATTTGCAATTTGTGTTGGGCCAACCTTCAATAGATCTGCATTGCCTAGAATAGATTCATTTGAAGTTTATGGTCGAGCTAAGGATGAATTTGGCTGGAAAGAGAAGATGGATGCAGTACTGGACATGGAAGCTCGTGTGCTTGGCCTTAACTCCTGGGTCTCAGGATCTGGGAAAAAGTGTCGTGCTGCTCAATCTGCATCTGTTCAGGAGCAAGTAGTTGCAGATGGCCTTAAGCTTCTGTCAAGATTCTATTTGTTGTGTAGGCCAACACAGGGATGTGTACGTGTCGAGGAAGTAAAACCGGAACTTAGCAAATTGAATTGCAAGAAGTTGTTGGAAACCATATTTGAAAGCGACAGGGAACCTTTGTTGCAGGCTGCTGCTTGCCGTGTACTTCAAGCAGTTTTCCCCCAAAGGGAAATGTATTACCAAGTAAGTACCTTATTCCATACATACATATGCTTGCAAGCAGCTTGTCCTAAAATATACTTGTGAGTGGTAGTGTTAATATGTTAACTTCCATCTATCATACCTTGCTGACAGCAACCTTCTTTCCTAGGTTAAGGATATCATGCGTCTTTTTGGGGTGGTGAAGTCGACAGCCTTGCTTTCTTCAAGGCTGGGAGTTGGTGGGAGTACAACAGGATGGATTATTGAAGAGTTCACAGCCCAGATGCGTGCAGTTTCTAAGATTGCACTTCATCGTCGATCTAACTTTGCAGCTTTTCTTGATACTAATGGTATTGTAGCAATTCTCATTCATCTAATCTTCATGTACTTATTTTCTATATTGTACTTGTAGTTGTATTAGATAAGGGACATATTAATCAGCTTTCTGTGTCTGCTAACATTTTGATCAGCATTGCATAAGTTCACTTTAGGTCTAGGTTGTCCTTCATATATTTTGAAAATAAAGATTGGTTATCATTATTGAAAGCTTCGGACTAATGATTTGGGAATAAATTCCCTTAATGTTTTTTGGGTCAGCTTGCTATTGGCCTGCTTTTTGTTACACGTGGTACCTCACAGTTTAGTTGAACTACTCCATGTTTCTGCTCAATTTGGTAGTATTCATAGCCTCTGGCACTGGGACATTAATTCACAAGCTTTTGTTATCTAAGTAGTCAAACTAATATTTTTTATAAGTAATATCAAAAGACTGTTGTTTACATGGATATCTCTTAGAGTTTGTTCTTCTTCCTTTGAACTGCCATATTTCTCTCTTTATGCTGGAACAAAAAATTTCAATTTTTTCTTTTGGAAAGATTTTACATTTGCTTCCTCGAATCCATGGTGCTAATAAAAAATGTTGTAGTTGGATGGTGTTATTTATGTGCTTATGTTGCTTCTGGTACCACCACATTTACAGATGCGATCCCTCTATGTGGTTTGTAGCAGAATACTCGTGGCACTGTTAAAACATTTACTTTTTGAAATATATAGGGTTTGTTTAATACTCGGTTGTTGCAACATGATGGTGATGGTACATCAGGTTGACTTTCTAACAACCGTTTCTTCAACACTAATGAGTATGTATTTTGGTTTTCAGTGATGTGTCATGTTCCTCAAGGATTTATTATGTGTGTGTGTGTGTGTGTGTGTATATATATATTGGGGGATAGGGGGAGGTGTGCAGTTGTGCTAGTGTTATCCTTTTAATTATGACTTATCATGACCGTAAGGCCGGACTCTAAATGCTAGGCAACATGAATACAGGCTGTTTACCAGCAACTGTTGTCTGCTCTTTACCCCTTCCCTCCTAATGAACTATCATCAAAATTTCTGCCTATTATCAACACCATGGAAGATTGTTATGATGGCCATGCTCTTTTGCTGAAAGGGTGGCACTTTAATTTTAATGGAATAAAAGCATTTTTCTTAATTATCTTGTTTGTACGTCACGTTTTGTAGGTTCAGAAGTGGTAGATGGGCTTATGAAAGTTCTGTGGGGAATTTTGGACATAGAGCAGCCTGAAACACAAGCTATGAACAACATTGTTGTATCGTCGGTAGAACTTATTTATTGTTATGCCGAATGTCTGGCTTTGCATGGAAAGGAAGCAGGGTTACAATCCGTTGCGCCTGCTGTTTCTCTATTGAAGAAACTTCTGTTCTCACCCAATGAGGCTGTTCAGACTTCTAGCAGGTAATTTTATCTTCTTAAAATGCTTTTTCTTTTCTCTGTAACATATTGGCCTTCATTTTTCTTTTTTGTTTTCTTTCCCCACAGCTTGGCTATATCTTCGAGATTGCTTCAGGTTCCATTTCCGAAACAAACTATGCTGCATACTGATGATGCAGTGGAGGTTGCAAGTTCTGTTCCTGTTTGTTCTGATGTTGCAATTGCAGCTGGTGGGACTACTCAGGTCATGGTTGAAGAAGACTCTATTAATTCATCTGTTCAATATTGCTGTGATGGATGCTCTACTGTTCCTATACTTAGGCGCAGATGGCATTGCACTGTTTGCCCTGATTTTGATTTGTGCGAGGCATGTTATGAAGTGCTTGATTTAGATCGGCTTCCTCCACCCCATTCCAGAGACCATCCTATGTCGGCAATTCCAATTGAAGTGGAAACTTTTGGGGTTGAGGGAAATGAAATTTTCTCAACAAATGATTTAACAGATTCAACTTTGTTGCCCGTTGCACCTGAGATTAGCATGCAGAATTCTGCTCCATCAATTCATATCTTGGAACCTAATGCATCTGGAGACTTTTCAGCTTCAGTAGTTGACGCTGTTACTATTTCTGCATCGAAAAGGGCTGTAAATTCCTTGCTTCTTTCTGAGCTCCTTGAACAGCTGAAAGGATGGATGGAGACCACCTCAGGGGTTCAGGCAATCCATGTTATGCAGCTTTTCTACAGACTATCATCTGCTGTAGGTGGACCATTCGTTGATGACTCGAAGCCAGAAAGCTTAGATTTGAAAAAATTAATAAAATGGTTTTTGGATGAGATAAGTATCAACAAACCTTTTGCAGCCAAAAATCGTTCTTCCTTTGGGGAAGTTACTATCCTTGTCTTTATGTTCTTTACTTTGATGCTTCGAAACTGGCACCAGCCTGGAAGTGATGCTTCTATTCCAAAATCAAGTGGAGTAACAGACACACACGACAAAAGTCCTATCCAGATACTGGCTTCCACCTCAATCTCTACCCCTTCCACCATTTTTGATCAAGAGAAAACTGGATTCCTCTCCCATCTACTTCAAGCCTGTGGCTCTGTTAGGCAGCAAAATTTCGTCAATTATTTAATGGATATTCTGCAACAGTTGTTCCATGTTTTTAAATCCCCAACTGCTAGTTTTGATGCCTCACATAGTTCAGGTAGTGGTTCAGGATGCGGGGCTTTGTTAACTGTCCGAAGGGAGCTACCAGCTGGTAATTTCTCTCCATTCTTTTCTGATTCATATGCCAAATCACATCGGGCTGATATATTCGCAGACTACCACAGGCTATTGCTAGAGAATGCTTTCCGACTGGTTTACAGTTTGGTTCGACCTGAAAAACATGACAAGGTTGTTGATAAAGATAAGTTATACAAGATACCTTCCGGAAAGGATTTGAAACTAGAGGGATATCAGGACGTTCTCTGTAGTTACATCAATAATCCTCACACAACTTTTGTGAGAAGGTATGCAAGGAGGCTTTTCCTTCATCTATGTGGTAGCAAGACGCAATATTACAGTATGCGGGACTTGTGGCAATTCTCCAGTGAGGTTAAAAAGCTTTACAAACACATAAACAAATCTGGTGGCTTCCAAAGTACCGTCTCATATGAGAGGAGTGTAAAAATAGTGAAATGTCTATCTACGATGGCTGAAGTAGCTGCTGCACGGCCTAGGAACTGGCAGAAATATTGTTTGAGGCATGGTGATATTTTGTCTTTCTTAGTGAATGGAGTTTTCTATTTCGGGGAGGAGTGTGTAATTCAGACTCTTAAGCTTCTGAATTTGGCCTTTTATGCTGGGAAGGATATTAGCCACTCGTTATATAAAACCGAAGGAGGTGATGCAGGAGCCAGTTCAAACAAATCAGGGGCTCAATCCCTTGATTCGAAGAAGAAGAAAAAGAAGAAGGGAGAAGATGGGACTGAATCTGGTTTGGAGAAATCTTATATGGATGTGGAGCCAGTGGTAGATGTATTCGCTGATAAAACTGGTGATCTATTGAGACAATTTATTGACTGCTTCTTACTGGAATGGAATTCAAGCTCTGTACGTGCCGAAGCCAAGTTTGTTCTTTATGGTGTGTGGCATCATGCGAAACAGTCATTTAAGGAAACCATATTAATGGTTCTTTTGCAGAAGGTAAAATTCTTGCCATTGTATGGGCAAAATATCACGGAGTATATTGAACTTGTCACCTTCTTGTTGGGGAAGTTCCCTGATAACAGTGCAAAGCAACAAAACATGGAAATTGTAGACCGATGCTTGACTGTTGATGTGATTAAGTGCATCTTTGATACACTTCACTCACAAAATGAACTTTTAGCTAATCACCCAAATTCACGTATATACAACACTTTGAGTGGCTTGGTGGAGTTTGACGGATACTATCTTGAGAGCGAGCCTTGTGTTGCCTGCAGCTCTCCTGAGGTACCCTACAGTAGGATGAAGCTAGAAAGTCTGAAGTCAGAAACAAAGTTTACTGACAACCGCATCATAGTGAAATGCACTGGTAGCTACACCATCCAGAGTGTGACCATGAATGTTCATGATGCTCGTAAGTCCAAATCGGTGAAGGTTTTGAACCTTTACTACAACAATAGACCTGTGGCTGACTTGTCGGAGTTGAAGAACAATTGGGCCTTGTGGAAGCGTGCTAAGATATGCCATCTTGCTTTCAATCAAACTGAACTAAAAGTGGACTTCCCAATTCCAATCACTGCATGCAACTTCATGATTGAGCTGGATTCTTTTTATGAAAATCTTCAAGCTCTATCCCTTGAACCATTGCAGTGCCCACGTTGCAGTCGCCCTGTGACTGATAGGCATGGAATATGCAGTAATTGTCATGAGAATGCATATCAGTGCAGGCAATGCCGTAACATTAATTATGAGAATCTGGATTCATTTTTGTGCAATGAGTGTGGTTACAGCAAATATGGTCGTTTTGAATTTAATTTCATGGCTAAGCCAAGTTTCACTTTTGATAACATGGAGAATGATGAAGATATGAAAAGGGGACTGGCTGCTATAGAAACAGAATCTGAAAATGCTCATAGGAGATATCAGCAGCTTTTGGGTTTTAAGAAACCTTTGCTTAAGATCGTGTCAAGCATTGGCGAGAATGAAATGGACTCTCAGCAGAAGGATTCTGTTCAGCAAATGATGGTCTCTTTGCCTGGACCTTCTTGTAAGATAAACCGTAAAATTGCTCTTCTTGGTGTCCTTTATGGTGAGAAATGCAAAGCAGCATTTGATTCTGTCAGCAAAAGCGTACAGACCCTTCAAGGGCTTCGACGAGTTTTAATGAATTACTTGCATCAGAAACATTCTGACACAACAGTCGCCTCAAGATTTGTCGTGTCGAGGTCACCTAACAGCTGCTATGGGTGTGCGACTGTGTTTGTTACACAGTGTCTTGAGATGTTACAGGTGCTATCGAAGCACCCGAACTCCAAAAAACAACTTGTAGCAGCTGGTATCCTATCTGAGTTGTTTGAAAATAATATTCACCAAGGACCGAAATCTGCTCGAGTCCAGGCTAGGGCATCTCTTTGTGCCTTCTCTGAGGGAGATATGAGTGCGGTGGATGAATTGAATAGCTTAATACAGAAGAAAGTTATGTACTGTCTTGAACATCATCGGTCCATGGACATTGCCCTAGCTACACGTGAAGAATTGATGTTGCTTTCAGAGATGTGTTCTGTGGCAGATGAATTCTGGGAGTCGAGATTAAGGGTTGTCTTCCAGTTGTTATTTTCTTCTATTAAATTGGGGGCCAAGCATCCTGCCATATCTGAGCATGTCATACTTCCTTGTCTGAGGATTATATCTCAGGCATGTACTCCCCCAAAACCTGATACAGTGGACAAAGAGCAGGCGGCAGGCAAGGCTGCCCCAGTTTCACAGATTAAGGATGAACACAATTCAAATTTATCTGGATCTTCAAGTGGCCTTGTCATTGGGAGTAACTCTGCACCAGAGCCAATAGAGAAGAATTGGGATGGGTCTCAAAAGACTCACGATGTTCAGTTATTAAGCTATTCAGAATGGGAAAAAGGAGCGTCATATCTTGATTTTGTGAGGCGGCAATATAAAGTATCCCAGGTAGTTAAAGGTGGTCACAGGTCTCGACCTCAGAGGTATGATTATCTGGCTTTAAAATATGCTCTCAGATGGAAACGACATGCTTCTAAGACTGTTAAGAACGAGGTAACGTCATTTGAGCTGGGGTCCTGGGTCACAGAACTTGTATTGAGTGCTTGTTCTCAATCTATAAGGTCTGAGATGTGCATGCTTATTAGTTTGCTTTGTTCCCAAAGTTCATCAAGGAGGTTTCGGCTATTAAATTTACTCATGTCTTTGTTACCGGCATCTCTTTCTGCCGGTGAAAATGCTGCTGAATATTTTGAATTGCTGTCTAAGATGATAGATTCAGAAGATGCTCGTCTTTTCTTAACTGTGCGCGGTTTTCTGACTACAATTTGTAAGTTAATTACCAAAGAAGTGGGTAATATTGAATCCCTGGAGAGGAGCCTGCATATTGACATCTCACAAGGATTTATCCTTCACAAGCTTATAGAGCTTCTCAGCAAATTCTTGGAGGTTCCCAACATCAGATCTAGGTATACATGCTTAACATGTTCTTATTTGTGGTCAACTTGTCTGTCTCCATCATATTTACATTCTCTCTCCTGGTGCCAGGTTCATGAGGGAACAGTTACTCTCCGAAGTCCTTGAGGCCCTTATTGTTATTAGGGGCTTGATTGTGCAGAAAACAAAATTAATAAGTGATTGCAATCGACTTCTGAAGGATCTTTTAGACAGCCTTTTGCTGGAGAGTAGCGGAAACAAGCAGCAGTTCATACAGGCCTGCATCAATGGTCTGCAAATCCACGGACAGGAGAGAAGAGGACGGACTTCTTTGGTATGTGGAAGAAAGTTTATGGTATTTATTTTCTTTATGTCTTTTATAGCAGTACCTTTTTGTTAATGGTTACTACCTCCCACACATTTTACTTGCTCCACTATTTTGGAGTGAGGCACTGATTTTGGGATGCGCCTGAAAGCTTGAAACATTTTTACATATTAATTTTATATATTTAATATCATTGAATCAATATCATATATAATTTATTAAAAGCACAAAAATAGTTCTTATTTTAAATGTGTTTTGGCATGTCTTTAAATGTGTAACTAATACAGCCTGAAAAGGAAGCAAGAGTATTGTTTTTGAATTCTTAAATATCTCAAAGAATTAACTAGTGTGAGTGGTAAATTAGCTCAAATTAACTTATAATTCTTTTGAGTTGCTTATTTTCCAAGTGGTCCTCAATTTATTTATACCTTTTCCCATCTAGAGCAAACTTGTGGTGGATCAATTGCATAGTCACTATAATATATGTATAAACAGACACACACACACACACGCCGGCGTATATATATTTCATCCAGAGCTTAACTATGGTACCATCAATTGCTCACCTTCAAAATAATCTTTATCAAATATGCAGTTTATTCTGGAGCAGCTCTGCAATCTGATCTGCCCGTCAAAACCGGAATCTGTATATCTTTTGATTCTGAATAAGGCACACACCCAGGAAGAGTTCATTCGCGGATCAATGACTAAGAATCCTTATTCCAGTTCTGAGATTGGTCCATTGATGCGTGATGTCAAAAACAAAATTTGCAATCAATTGGATCTGTTAGGTCTTGTTGAAGACGACTATGGGATGGAGTTGCTAGTAGCTGGAAATATAATATCCCTTGATTTAAGTATTGCTCAAGTTTATGAGCAAGTATGGAAAAAGTCGAATAGTCAATCGCTGAATGCAGTATCAGGTACTACCTTGTTGTCTAATGCTGTAACGTCAACCAGAGACTGTCCTCCAATGACGGTAACCTACCGTCTTCAGGTATACTTCCTCTGTTATAAATTTCACTGTAAAAGGAATATGGTCAAAACAATTAAAGTTCTGGTTTGTTACAATGCACAGTAAATTGCCTTAATATGCGCCACATGTTTTTACTTCTACCAACTGTTCTTCATCAAAGTTAATGTGTGGCAGGGTTTAGATGGTGAAGCTACTGAACCTATGATCAAAGAATTAGATGAAGATAGAGAGGAGTCTCAAGATCCTGAGGTGGAGTTTGCAATTGCTGGGGCAGTCCGGGAGTGCGGTGGTTTAGAAATTCTCTTGGCTATGATTCAGGTGTGTATGGATTATTGTAATGACCTTAAAATGTTTAGTTTTTCTCAAGGGTAGGTCCTTAACATCTACAGTGTATTGTGACGTCCCAGGACATTCAGGTGTTGTGAGGATTCAAGTAGATAGATATTTATGAGTTTTTTATTTATTAATTTATAAGCAAATGCTGCTCTTTTATTTTATTTTATGCGGATCCATGTGTAATGTTAATTTTTATTTATTTTGCTAGCTTACTGTGTTGGATTTTACCCTGTTTACTATCCATCCACTCTTATACATCGAGTTCTAATTATGCAGCTTCTGCGAGATGATCTGAAGTCCAACCAAGAGCAGTTGGTTGTGGTGCTTAATCTCCTTATGTACTGCTGCAAGATAAGGGAAAACAGAAGGGCCTTGTTGAGGCTAGGAGCTTTGGGTTTACTCCTAGAGACAGCAAGACGCGCTTTTTCTGTGGATGCCATGGAGCCAGCTGAAGGCATTCTTTTGATTGTAGAGAGTTTGACATTGGAAGCAAATGAGAGTGATAATATTAACATCACACAGAATGCTCTTACAGTCTCTAGTGAAGAAACTGGTGCTGGAGAGCAGGCCAAGAAAATAATTCTCATGTTCTTAGAGAGGTTGTGTCATCCTCTAGGTCTTAAAAAATCAAACAAACAACAGAGGAACACTGAGATGGTAGCAAGAATTTTGCCATACTTGACCTATGGTGAACCTGCAGCAATGGAAGCACTTGTCCAGTTTTTTTATCCTTACTTGCAGAACTGGAGTGAATTTGATCGGCTGCTGAAGCAGCATGAAGATAATGCAAAAGACGAGAGCATTTCTCAGCAAGCAGCCAAACAGAGGTTTGCCATTGAGAACTTTGTTAGGGTTTCTGAATCACTTAAAACAAGTTCGTGTGGGGAGGGATTGAAGGACATTATATTGGAGAAGGGGATTACTGATGTTGCAATTAGACATTTGAGGGAAAGTTTTGCGTTTACAGGGCAGGCAGGCTTTAAATTGAGTGCAGAATGGGCATTAGGTTTAAAACTGCCATCTGTTCCCCTTGTATTGTCTATGCTGAGGGGATTATCAATGGGGCACTTGGTCACTCAAAGGTGTATTGATGAAGGAGGGATCTTACCTTTGCTCCATGCCCTGGCGGGAGTTGCTGGAGAAAATGAGATTGGTGCGAAGGCTGAAAATTTATTGGATACTCTCTCAGATAAGGAGGGTAAAGGTGATGGCTTCCTGGCAGATAAGGTTTCTGGGTTGCGGCATGCCACCCGGGATGAAATGAGGCGACGAGCTCTAAGGAAGAGAGAGGAGCTGCTTCAGGTACTCTTCCTCTTTGAAGCCCTTGCATAACCAAAAAGGAAAATGTTATGTTGTTTGGAACATCATTTTACTTTTACTTGATCAGTAAATATTTTCGGCGTCTTGGTTAGTTTTCTACCATCTTTGGAGAAGAAAACATGGTGTAGATTTATTAGTCTGTCCAGTGTCCCCTAATGTTTCGGGCAACTTTTACTTTCATTTTCACCCCACGTTGGGGAGAGAGTCTTTAGGCTTTGTCGGGAACTTTTAGCCCCCACCGCCTTTAACACACTCAGCCCAATATGTAAATGGATTCTAGATTTGTAACGAAGCTTTTCTGCATGATTGTTAGTGGCTTGCACCAGTCCATATATATATATATATATATATATATATATATATTCACAAATTGGATTCATATGTGAATAATGCATGTCTCTCAAGATTTTTTCTTGCAACTGCTGAAAAATATTTATTTAATACAGAACTTTATCTTATATTCTTATCTTCAATTATATGGTAACAGGGACTTGGGATGCGACAGGAATTGGCTTCTGATGGTGGTGAGCGAATTGTTGTTTCTCAGCCAGTTCTGGAAGGTCTGGAAGACATGGAGGAAGAGGAAGATGGGTTAGCTTGCATGGTGTGCCGAGAGGGCTATAGTTTGAGACCTACTGACTTGCTAGGTGTATATACTTACAGTAAGCGGGTGAATCTGGGTGTTGGGACTTCAGGCAGTGCTCGTGGGGATTGTGTTTACACGACAGTAAGCCATTTCAATATCATACATTTCCAGTGTCATCAGGAGGCTAAGAGAACAGATGCTGCTCTTAAGAATCCTAAAAAGGAATGGGAAGGGGCAGCCCTCAGAAATAACGAGACTCTTTGCAATAATTTATTTCCTTTGAGAGGTCCATCGGTTCCATTAGCGCAATATATACGTTACATTGATCAGTACTGGGATTACCTGAATGCTCTTGGACGTGCTGATGGAAGCAGGCTACGATTGTTGACTTACGACATTGTTCTGGTATACTATCCTTAATTTTTTTTTTAATCTACTTGTATCTTCCCTTTCACCTTCTTTATTCGTATACATGTCTGCTTGCACATAAACATGTATTTGTTTGTTCCAGATGCCTAAGCAGTGTTTCACAGTCATCTAATTTACTGATTGCTTGGGGTTGAGCGAGGGAAATTGGGGAATGAGAAGAGCCATCTTAAAACAATAATTTGTTACTTTTCTTCTATACTAGGACAATCTTCACTTCTCTTTCATTAGTCCATTTATAGCTGCCTCACTGCTAAAATCCAGTCCCACAAGATATCTTACTCTGATAGAAATTCCTTCGTATATTGTACTGTGAAATTATCAGCGGCCTGCCAAAAATCAGTCCCAGTAGATATCTTACTCCGATGGAAATTCCTTTGTATTTTGTACTATGAAGTAACCGTCTGATTTAAAATGGTGTAAAATACTCCCTCTGTTCCCCAAAAGATGTCCCGAATATAATTTTCGAACATTAAAATAGTCAAGTTACAGGATAGAGTATTAAATAAGTTCCACTTGTACTTTTATAGTTGGTTTAAATACAATACTAGCTGTCTCTTAAAATTATGAAAGTACAGGGTAATGTGGGGAGTAGTTTTCATTAAAATGGTGGAAAATTTTTGTCCTGCTTATTGGTTTTTAATCATTATAGATCAACTGTCACCATTTCCTGTCCCATTGAGTGGGCAGAACTTAGAGATGTTCTTTGTTAAACTCATGTTATCTGTAACAATAGTTGTCCGATTTGATTAATTGTGCTTATTTATTAACAAAGACAGAGTTATTTTTTGCAGATGATGTTACCCTAAGATAACAAATTATTGGTGTCCATCAATTTTATCTTGCAGATGCTTGCTCGGTTTGCCACAGGTGCCTCATTTAGTACTGACAGTAGAGGTGGGGGGAAGGAAAGCAACTCTAAATTTCTTCCGTTAATGATCCAAATGGGTCAGCACCTCCTTGATCAAGACACTTCCCAGCGACATACCTTGAGCAAGTCCATCGCTACTTATCTTTCCTCAGCAACAAAAGATGCAAAATCTCCGCCTCCTGGGACACATTCTTCTGTTGGAACAGAGGAAACAGTGCAATTCATGATGGTTAGCTCACTTCTCTCTGAATCATACGAGTCATGGCTGCAGCACCGTCGTGCCTTTTTGCAGCGTGGTATATACCATGCATATATGCAGCACACTCATGGCAGGTCAACTCATCGCTCATCTAATCTGACTAGTGTTGTGAGATCAGATTCAGGAAGTACCAGTGGAAGCCTAACAACACAAACTGGTGGCACAAATGAGTTATTATCCGTCATTCAGCCAATGCTTGTTTACACTGGCTTGATTGAGCAGCTGCAGTGTTTTTTCAAGGTTAAAAAGTTAGCGACTGTAGTGGGCCAAGCAGCAGGAGACTCCAAGGAACTAGAAGGGGGTGGTGAGAGTGGAAGTTTAGAAGGTTGGGAGATTTTGATGAAAGAAAGATTGTTAAATTTAAAGGAAATGGTTAGCTTCTCAAAAGAGTTACTTTCATGGCTTGAGGACATGACTTCCGCTACAGATCTACAGGAGGCATTTGATGTCATTGGTGTTTTGGCCGATGTGCTGTCCAGTGGGTTTACACGATGTGAGGATTTTGTTTATGCTGCAATTGATTCGGGAAAAAGCTGAAACTTCTGACTGGATCAGGGATGTGCCGAGTAATCAGGTCTTTTTATTTGGGGTCACTACTAGATGCATGTTGAGTTGTGAAAATGATGTTGATGTTTTTATCTCATTGACGAGTGTATAATCAAACTTCTTGTATGAATGCGGTACTGGGTACTGGGTACCGGTTCTTTTAAATGTGTTGTACACAACATTCAGCTCCAAGTCTATAAAAACTTTTCCCAAAAGAACTGAATTTGAATTTCTGTAATTCTTCTTTTAAATCTGCTGTACACAACATTTTGCTCCACTCAATGGAAAATCTCGTTTTATGCAGCACTCCCAATGAAGGAAATGATTGTAATTGAACCCTCCCTTTTTGAGTTTAGAAGGGGTAAAGTTAGGGAAGGGATCTTAATTGTTAAATTACATTATTACTAGTTACCCTATTCCTCAAATCCTCCCCTCCCTCTCTTAAAGAGAAACTCATAACCATGGAATTTGGAAGCAAAGTAACCTTCCCTTCCAAAATAAAATCGCAAACAATGTCATAATCTATTGGCCCGATTCGTGACTTGCCTCTTTCCTAAAATCTCAATGGGAAAGAGATAATAACCTGTAGTATAATTAGCAAGATATGGTCACAAATTTACATGGGCTTGTTTGACTAAAGAGCAAGCTCCTTCAACCTTGACAAATTCCCAGGATAATCCATTAACCAAGGAAGATCTTTAACCAATAACATAAGCAATGACAAAGAGATCACAAATTTTGGGCTTGTTTATTAGAGTATAGCTGGCTCAATCTCAGAGCGAGAAGAAAATTTTAAGGTTACTTCAACAGACAAGGGAGATCATAACCTACACTATAAGACTATGTTTGTTTGCAAAAAATCATACTTAAAATTTGACTATTTATCTTAATTTAACATTACTTGACACTATTTAATCTTTTGACGCAAAACTATTAATCCCAAAAGTCAGCTTAAAAAAAAAAACTATTAATCCCACATTTATCATAAGGAGATTATATAATCCCTTATAAATAACCTTAGGAATGATAAAAAAAAATATTCTATAGGACTATTAATCCTCTATCATAAGATAAAATAGTTCAAAATATTATTAAATTAATACAAATAGCCCAATTCAAACATGTTTTTTACAAACAAAGATAGCCTTAGAACTGCAACAAATTTCTAAGAGCTTGTTTGACTAGAAAGTAAGCTCCTTCAACCTTAGAGCTGTAACAAGCTACAAAAAATGAATAAACGAAAGGGTCTCATGCCACGGCAACTGCGTGGTGTTTTGTATTAAAAAAATTCAAAAATAAATCACCTTCAGCAAGATAAATTTAATCAAGTTGAACAAACTACCGATACAATTTAATTTGGAAGAATTCAGTTCATTGCATCATAATCATCCAACTTCTCGTTGTACTCCAGGACCTTTCTCTTTATCTTGGAGGTATCAACCCATGTAACAAAGTCTTCAATATTTCTTGTTACAAGAAATGCTGGATCAGTAACTGTGTCTGGACCCACACGGATGTGGCCCTGCTCTATATATGTAACAGCTTCTTTCAGATGTTCAGCAAACTTCAGCCGCACCAAAATAGTTGATAGCCGACGCCTGCCAACAAGTGTTTATCACATAACTGAGTGCTACATGAAAGCAGGACTGGCTAACATAGACTGAAATTAACAGAAACAGAATCCTCGGTAGAGTCTATCGAGATTATTACGTGAGTTTCAAATAATCAAAGGGATTCTATTTGATAAATTCTTTAATTTTTCTTTTTATAAATTTTCTGTCTTAAAAGCCTATGCCTGCAAATTATATAGCGTGTAATTGGCAGAGGGAAGACTAAAGCTCTTTCCAGTATTATGCATTCCGATGAACCATTTGGAAAGAGTTAAAAAGGATTTTATCCGTTAAAGTTCTAATTTCAAAGAACTATATGGAGATGTTCATTGTTGTTATCTTGCATTTGAATAGCAGAAAATCTGCCTTCCACGTGTCGGTGTATATGCATCATTGTCAAAAGTTATGACCAAGCATTCTGATGGAAAAGCTAGTAATAGAACAGTCGTCAAAACTTTGTAGTTCAGAAGTATTCACAATTGCTACCATTAAATGGAAAATGCAGCCAACTCACTTACCGACAAAATGATGAAACAGACAAACGCTCACATAATGCCAAACTTTTCCTAGAGGGTATCACACCCATGTTATAGCTGAAATAATAAAGAAGTATTTATTATACAACAATAGAATACTTTTATTATGGCATAGAAATGCGAACCAATTCTGAAAAAAATAACTTAGACTGAATGATAAAACTGAACATTAGCCGTTATGTTCTCCACTATATAAGAAAACAATGACAACAATTACCATGATATAATCATAATATAAGATCATAACCAGTTAGATGTTACCTTTGAAAATCCAAATTGAATATGAAAGTTGAAGGCTGATGTAAGATCAACTAATGCAGGCAAAAACAATTCTTGACCATGTGCCAAGTTCAATAAATATAGCTCCAGATGACATTAGACACCAAGTTTCTATTCAAACTAGATGCCTATAAAAAAATATTATTAGTTCATTTGGAGAAAATAAAGTTCTGGGTAAAGACATTTTCAGACAACCCATGTAAATTATATCATGTACTAATATTTGTAACCCATCCAAATCCTCATTGAAAAACAAACTAAAATACATAAGAAACTCCTGAAATCAGTAGATTTTGGCGAAACCAGCCATAATTTTATGTTCTTCAATCGTATATGACTAACAATTGCAGATTATTCTGTCCAAAATTGTTATAAAACTCTGATATTTCCAAACTATACCCGCATGTAAATTTACGTTAGGCAGTACTAAAGATGTGCCTCTGTTTGTGTTCTAATCCAAGCAATAATTCAAAGAAGCATGAATGATCCTATGCTTGGTAGTGAATGCCCTTAAGCTAAAGTTGAAAACTTGCTGACTTTCCTCCAATCCATATCCAATTGTGCATAAATGTGTTCCACAATACAGCGTTTACAGAAATCAAAGTAAAAGAACCAACTATCAAACAGTAAAAGTTAATAATCACAGTCATAAACTATAGTAAATTTCCCTCGGCAAAAAATAGTAGAATTAAAACTCACAGCTTTTCTAGGAGGGAATCAGTCATCTCAATACGATACGGGTCTCTCGAATCCATCTGCTTCAAAATGTTTACTAGCTTCTGCACCATTCTACACAAACTTGAATACCTATATTTCCCCCCCAAATGCAGAGATAATATTTATTAAACTTCAATTGATTGATTCACCAAACTACTACGATTACACACACACACATATACATATATATATATATAGAGAGAGAGAGAGAAAAAAAATACTTTTTGTAATCATCCCTGCCAGTGACATGGTAGCGATGCATAACATGAGTTTCTCTGTGACCACCTTCTCTTTTCCATTCCAAGAAATTGACTTTCTTCAACAACTTCTTCTCATGAAACTTTAGCTTCCTCATGCTATCCTCAAACTCACTGCGTCTGCGTTGAGAGAGAGAAGAGAAAGAGATGAAAATGACCTAAAACCCTAGCCTGTTTCCTTTTAGTTTGAGCCCAAAAGGCTAATAATTTAGTGAGTTAAAAAATTAAAAACCTATTTTATGAGTTAAAACTAATATAAATTTCATAAATATAATTCTTAATAAGTTAACACAAATATAAATTTTATTTTAGCGACTTTCCAAAAAATATGTCCTGTTCATTATTTAGAAATTATATTAAAAAAGCATAGTTAAAAATAATAAATTTATTTTAAAGAGCTCAAAAAAAAAAGTACTAGGTTTGAAGATCCTATATATTTTCTAAAATTTGTACTTAAATTAAAATTTATATTTAAGATATATGTCTAAGAATTAAGATTTTTTTCTTTTCAAATTATAAGTTCAATATTAATTTAAAAAAAAATAATTTCAATTATTTTTAAACTCAAAGTTAAGTTAAATTCATTTAATTTATGTTAATATAATTATAAATATCATAAGTTAGCTATAAAACTATTACTAGTTATAAGATTTATTATTTTAAAATTTTAAATAAATAATATTAATTTAAAATTTAAAGATATATCAAATTAATTTTTAAAAAAACAATAGTAATCTTATAATACAAAACGGATGAGGGAGCATGTCGTATACAAATACAAATAAATAAAATTTAGCAAAAACAATAAATAAATATATTATTGGTATACCTATTAAAATAAAGTGCCCAACCCATTATTCTAGTAGGCTAAAGTGCAGTAAACGGAGGTCCATATCCAACTAGAAAAGCCCACTTACTACAGGTAACAGGTCCTACAATTTATGTTGCTTTTCAATATTAAAATTAGGGTCCTTAACACTAATATACAATAATTATAAAGTAATTACAAAAATAAAATACACACAAAATAATTACAAAAATAACACAATAATTTCAAACAATTTAATTTCACATTAATAAGGAACCTAAAATCAAGACTGCCATAATTCAAAATTCAAAATTCAAATCATATGGATGAAAAAAAAAATAAAAAAAATCTCGTCGTCTGTCTTCATCCCTCGCCAGCTTCCTCTTATGCCGCCGCGAATCTCCGTCGTCTTCATCCCTCGCCAGCTTCCTCTTACGCCGCCGCGAATCTCCGCCATGAAAAATTATTTTTCAGTCATCTTCCTCCTTTGCCATCGCGAATATCCGTCGTGAATCTTAAGCTTATGTTTCAGATCCTGCGAAAAAGAAAGGGGTGGAAAGCAAGCTGCTAATGAGAAGAAGAAGAAGAAGAAGAAGAAGAAGAACATTCGCTCTACAAACATAAGTAAATGGTTACCTCTGTGTGAAAGTTTTGCTACCAACTGCATCACATTCAAAAATAAATTAGTAACTTAATAAAACTAAATTGGTTACCTTGGTCTTAAGATTTGGCAACCAACTGCATGATGGTAACCAAATCTTAATACACAGGTAACCAACATTTAATACAAAGGTAACCAACCTTAATACACAGGTAACCAACCTTTAATACAAAGGTAACCAAACCTTAATACACAGGTAACCAACATTTAATACAAAGGTAACCAACCTTAATACACAGGTAACCAACCTTTAATACAAATGTAACCAAACCTTAATACACAGGTAATCAACCTTTAATACACAGGTAACCAACCTTAATACACAGGTAACCAATCTTTAATACAAAGGCAATCAAACCTTAATACACAGGTAATCAACCTTTAATACACAGGTAACCAACATTTAATACAAATGTAACCAACCTTTAATACAACGGTAGCCAAATCTTAATGCAAAAGGTAACTAAACTGTAATATAAAGGTAACCAACCTTTAATACAGAGGTAACCAAACTTTAATACAGAGGTAACCAGCTTTTAATATAAAAGTAACAAAACTTTAATATAAAGGTAACCAACCTTTAATACAAATGTAACCAACCTTTAATACAACGGTAGCCAAATCTTAATACAAAAGGTAACCAAACTGTAATATAAAGGTAACCAAACATTAATACAAAGGTAATCAAATTTTAATACAGAGGTAACCAAACTTTAATACATAGGTAACCAACCTTTAATATAAAAGTAACCAAACTTTAATAGAAAGGTAACCAAACTTTTATGAATATTTGGTTACACACAAAAACTAAAATGGTTACCTCTGTATAAATATATATTTAAAAATAAATACCTTAAAAATAAAAGCAAATGCATAGTAAATTTATATATAAAGAAATACTATGTAAATTTTAATTTTGAATGATTAATTAAGAAAAACAAGTGCATAGTCAAAAATTTTAGTACTGTTGAAAACAAAATAGAGAATAAAGTTGAGAAGAAAAAAAAAACCACCATTGATCTCCTAAGCTTTGGTCTGGGATAACTGGAGGAGGGGGAGGCAGGCGAGGGAGGCAGGCGAGGGAGGGGGGCAGGCGTTGGAGGCGGGGGGAGGGAGGCGAGATCTGGAGGCGGGGGAGGGGGGCAAGCGGTCGGGGGAAGAAGGAAGGAGGCGAGGGGAGGGGAGGGGAGGGGAACGGTGGGGGGGGGGGGGTGGAGGGGAGGAGGGACGGGGGCGGGAGTGGGGGTCGGCGGCGGCTGGGGAAGGGGGAGGCGGGAGGGGGTCGGCGGTTGGGGAAGGGGGAGGCGGGGCGGGGCAGGCGGGGGAGGGGAGATCTGGAGGAGCGTCTGGGGGGTGGTGGTCGGAGGGGGTGGGGGGGTTGTGGTGGAGGGGAGGAGGGACGGGGCGCGGAAGTGGGTCAGCGGCTGAGAAAGGGGGAGGCGGGAGGGGGCAATCGGGGCAGGCACTGGAGGCGGGGTAGAGGAGATCTGGAGGAGGAGGAGAGAGGCGGGGGAGGGTAGGCGGCCATGGGAGGGGAGGTGGTCGGCAGGAGAGGGGAGAGGGAGGAGGCGGCGGCTGGGGGTGGTGGTCGGCAGGAGAGGGGAGAGGGAGGAGGCGGGTGGATGAAATGGAGGAAATAAATTTTTGTTTCTGATAATGACAGTAATGAAGATGAAATTTAAAATTTAAAATATCCACCTAAATTAAAGGGATGCTAAATATATTAATTTTGTAAATAAATATGAGAAAATTTATTACTTTTGTAATTATTTTATGGATGCATCATTATTGTAATTATTTTTAAAAATGTACTAAAATATGTAATTGTCCCTTAAAATTATATGTAAATGTATGTGCCATGCAAACCTAAAAAATGGACAACAATCGATTTTCCCATTTTCTAGACGGGCAAAATATATATTTCTTAAGAAAATCCGATTGACTAATAATTTCATAATTTGTTATGATACTTGTGTAGTTGTTATTGTGATTTTAGTGCTTGAAAAATCCGATTGACTAATAATTTCATAATTTGTTTTGAAAGAATGTATTTTTTAAAAAAATGTTTATTCTTAAATACAATAATTTTTTAATTAGATAATATTGATATGATAATAAAATTACGAGGATAAGTATCTTATGTCATTTTATATTATAACAATAATAAATAATAAATTGTTTTTATTAAACAAAAATAAATTAACATATAAGACTAGAACAAAGACAACCTTTGACTTTGAGTAACAACCTTAAAAACCTAGTGCACATAAAATCTGAAAAATTAGGACCTGATTAGTATGAAGTTAATTTTATGGTAAGTTAGATAATAGACTAATACAATGCTGATACGCAGGTCGAGGGTATTTTTTCTCTTTGCGTATCAGTACTGTATTGTTCCATTATCTAACTTATCATAAAATTAACTTTATACTAATCGAATCCGAAAAATTAGAGCCGAATGAATAATAACTAAAACTTAATTATATTGTATGCAATATCTGTCTTTTATACTATAAAGCGTCTCTCCGCAGCATTAATGTTAGTGGTGTAATCATGTCCTATTTTTATTTATTTATTTTATCTATATAATTTTAATTATATTATAGTTTTGTCATTCCTATATTAGTTTTTTATCTTTTTATTTAATCTTTTAAATTTTATAAAAAAAATTATTTTATTTTATATAATTTACGTGTGTCGCTAGTATATAATAAATTGATTCACCCAGATAGACGTGATATCTGTTCCCTGCATTAATAATTTGAGTGACAACTGTGAGCACAACTGCATCAAAAGTTTAACCGTCGGTCAACCAACTTTAGACTTTTTGAAATGTTGGAAGGAAACAGAGGGCGGGCACATTGTGGCCTAAACATTACTACCCACATTTTAATTTATTAGTTGTTATAACATAAAATATATATATTAAAAAAATTATTATTTTATAGTTAATATAAAATTTTATTTTTATAATTTTAAATTTAGAGAGAGAAAGGACAATAATAATGTTCTTATAGGAATAAATACTTTTGGAAAAAGAGAGAAATAAGAGATATTATAAAAATGTTGATAATTTTTTTATCTTAGATAAAAAAGAATGACTAATATATTGAAACAGAAAAAAAAATCTAAAACGAACTAATATATTGGAATGAAAAGAGTACTATTTTGTCTTGGAGTATAATATATTTTTCTTTGACAATCTTTATTTATCTGCTAATTTCAATTACATATGTAAAAGGGAGAAATATGAATTTCTTCTACCTAAAAAAATGAGTTTTCATTTTCACAATTTATTTAATATATATAATGTGATATTTTGATTTAAAGAAAAATAAAATACAGATTTTTATTTATAATAAATGGACATCATTCTTGCATGGTTAGCATAAATTTAGTCTACCGCTAGTGGCTAAATATGTATACTTGTTACATGAGATATGCAATGGAACCAATTAAAGAACATTATAATAGAATTGAGTACAAGAGAGGAGTAAGAATTTATGATTTCTAGCTAGTTAGCTAGGTTTACAATAATGAGTTTCGGAATTCTCTAAATTTACCTAGCTAGCTACATTTATTCTACAAAATAAAGAGTGTTCCCTAGTCAGCTAGGTGGGGGGCAAACAAAAGGAAAAATTATTTCATATTTCTGGAGTATAATTACACGAGGGTAGAGTATATTGTAGTCATGCTCTAGGAGTATGAAATAATTCATCCAAACAAAGTCCACAAGTTTGCTCTTAGAGCCTGGAACACTAAATCGTTTTTTTTTAATTTTAAGAGAAGTTAATCAGTGATTTTGGATACTGTTATATAATGTCTCAGGCTATTAATGTACTATCATTTTAATATTTATAATAAACCTTTTTAATATACACATTAATAAAATAATAACATGTGATTATAAAAATGATCCTGAAACATCACATGTATCTCTCGTAATCATAGGATAATTTTTTCACTTTCATGTACAACTAATCATATTATGTAGTACTAGCATTTAACTTGGACCATATAAGTAAGGCACCTTTTTGGACAATGACATGGCATCACATATGTGTATCACAGAAATTGCAATAGAAAAAAGAATATAAATATTAGAAAGAATTAAAAATGATGCACCTATGTATGTATGAACGTATGTATGAGATTTTGATCACATATATAACTGAATATACGTCGGAAGAAACCTATTTAAATATGTACATGCATTTTTTTTACAACGGAGAAATAAATTTATATTATAAACTGAAACATAAGAATCCAAAAGATATGTATAGTGGGTCAATCACAAATGAACTCAAACTACATTTCACTATACATTGTGTATGTACGAAAATTGTGTATCTTATTAAGGTTATGGTTCATAGTAATAATGAAGGTAAAAAATACACAAAAAGTATAAAATCAGTCGAAAGATTAGAGAGTGAAGAAAAACCGGTGAACAATTACCAGAGTAACACGTGATAGAATTTTTAGGATCACGGCGTAATCGCTGGTGTCTGAGAGTCATGACAAATATTTTGAGTGAATTCAAGATAAGCAACGCCAACACTTTCGTTTAGAGTTGATCACAAATTTTCAATTATTTTTAACTTCTTTGTTTTTGAGAGAGAGAAAAAAAAGAGAGTTTTCAAGTGGCAAAAGGTTCCAAAAGTCCCTTCACTTGTCAAGTGAAGGAGTATTTATAGGTTCCAGGTTATGTGTCAGGCACATGTCAAAAGAAAAAATTTCAGAAATACCCTTAATGATAAAAATTTTTCTAAAATACCCTTGGTTGTCCGGATAGTGTCCAAGTCATCCAATTCGTTTAGCTATCAATCCAATTCTTCAACCGATTCTCAATACAAGTTGTTCTGAAGAGTTTTCCGTCTCGGGATTCATGTCAACACCTTTTAAATTATACTTTTAAAGTTGTATAATATTAAGTCTAGAAAGATCGAATAAATTAATTTTATTGTCAAATAAGCTAAAGAAACGCATAACGAAATGAGAAAAGATCACCCTAAGGGGGCCAACCCTAGGGGGATGAACCCTATGGGGAGATCCTTTGGGTTTTTATCTTTTTTTCAATTCATTTTCTCTTTTTGTCTTCATTTCGTTTCGAGAATTCAGGTTAGATTCAATCGAACATTTATTATCGGGCGTTTTTATCATTAAGAGGGGACCATCCTAGAGGGCGAACCCTAGGGGGTCTTATCTTCATAAACAATCTTAGGTTTTTTGTCTTTTTTGGTCTTTTGTTCGTTCATTCATTGCTCGTTGGTTCATTGTTTTATTCATTACTTTTATTTTAGTTCATTCAATGCGAACCTTAATTTTATTCTTAGGCTCACACATTGCAAATCTAATTAATAACAAAACAAAATTTTGAAAATTAAAAGAAATTAAGAAATTCAATGTACGCAGTGCTTAAAAAACATAAGTTGTTTATCAATTCTTCTTTTACCTGCAATGTCCATCCAAACTGCAAATTCGAATTCGATAAACAAGAATAGGTTTACCTTCTTTAAATGCTCAGTACTGCAAAAGAGTTGTCTCTACCGCCTTAAAAGATGAATAAATATAAACACACAATAATTAAACATTACATCTATCTACACCATTAAAAAGTTGAACATAACACTGAAATTCATGTCATATTCTATTTTTTAATGATATAGATGGATATAATATTTAGTTATTGTGTCTATACTTGTCTTTGAAAGATAAACAATGTAATAATATAGTTAAATTAATTCCATCCACAAAATCTCATAACTTATCCAGAAGACCATCTGGAAATCTTTGTATGGATAAGAATGCCCTGATTCATTACAAACATGAGTAAACTTCGGTTGACTCCTTCCTTCCGCAATTAATAATACAACCAACCCTAGCTTGTACGTATACGTACCCAAAAGCACATTTATCTGAATAATTATCAAAATGCCTTAATTCCTTATATAAAACCAATCGTAAACCAGGCTTCATCAAACACTGATAAAAAATATTCACAGAATAATATATATCCACTCAAAAATTCCTTCAAATTAATTTGATATCTTTCAGTTAAAAGCTCCTTAATTCAGTTTTGATTTGGATCGAATGCATTCCTTCATCTTCCTTGTTGTTCCCTGGCCACAAGTCCAAGCTTTTTACTAAATTCAAATGCTTTTTTGATCTCTACCACATCCTCCCTTTCTGACACTTCTTTCTCTTCCAATGAAGTATTATTTGTAAATTCATACTCAACATCCGTATTTGCAAATTTCAACTTTGGTATTTTTCCAGTTCTTTACATTTTATTATTCTAGCTTTTGGTTCTTTTTTCCTTAATTTTCCTTTCTTGGAAATTCGAGTAT